>CM046668.1:36425185-37025185 GCA_025594165.1 Tamias sibiricus | reverse complement strand
CAATTAAAGGTGAAAGTAATCTGCAAACTTCATTCCTATTCCAACTTCTGCCTGAAAGTACTACATATTAGCTATTCTTATGTTTTATTACAAAAAGGAAGTCGCATGTTCCACATAATTTTTAAAAAGTTCAGAGGTTCAATTCTATAAGTTCCTTAAAGATACATAGAAATATTTGGTGAAAGCACTAATGGTTAGATTTTGTGTTTCTCACCACAAAATATTTGGTTCAATGTTCTTTCTCAGATGCAAGTATGAACACACACACACACACACATCCCACACTAATATAATCACATTCTACCCCCAACAAAAACAACCAGTGCTATCACCCCATCACCTCAATATAATGAATTTCTTAGTGATGCAAACACCACATTAGATAAAGGCTCAGGACAGAAAAATCAAGGAGTTTCAATTAGAAATTATTTGATCTTATTCATACCTAAACATTCTGACTAGGTCTCTCAAAGTAACCCCAATCAATTCAGAATAGCCAGCTGTATGACTTAAATGGTAGGCCACTGCAGTTTAGGTAAAGGTTTGGATTAAGTGCTCCCAGGAAATTCTATTCTCAGAACACTTTATACAAAATCTAAGAAGTATGGCCAGTCCTCTCTGGTGACCTCATTATCTTCCCAATATGTGTCTGAGGTGAAGAATGATTTTTGTCAATCAGTGTCCTGAAGGACCAGTTTAGGCTCAGAGAGGATCCCTTTTTATCTTTCAGGTCTTTGATCATCATGGGGTGCAATTATCAGGCCACTGACTCTTCTGTCATTTTTGTCTTTAGGGAATCTCCTGTGGGCTTCAATTTTCAGATACATTGTACTTGAGACCTTATTTTGCTTCATGATGGAGGTATAAATTTATGTATATCACTGTTTAGACTCTATTTTACCAAACCATATTTGCTGTCCTGCTCACTTGCATAGCATGAAAAGCATTGAGACATTTTATGTTTTCTCTCATATTTTCTGGAAAATCATAAAAATGAATAAAATTCTCATAAGCTGCTACATTTTACAGGAATTTTTACCAGTTCTTTTTAAAGACATTTTTATTTTATTAGTCAAACAAAATTACACAGCCAACAGCACCTACGTAAATGACTGCACATATACAGTTTTGATGATAACTGTCATTGGTCTAGTAATCTAGAAAATTAAATGTTTATCACAACTTTCTAGTGGTAGCTAATCAATCATGATGCATCCAACAATCCAGTCCTAGATATTTATACAAAAAAAGGAAAATATAACCAAACAAGGACTTGTGCCTAAAAGTTCATAACAATTTTATTTATAATAGACTACAAGTGTTGAAAATTGAAGTTTCAATTACACTGTGCTGTGTCCACCTGATGAAATAGCACATAGTGATCAAGAAGATAGACTAATGATACTTTTCACTATATAGATAGTTTTGAAAAACCCTTTTCTGACTGAAAAGAACAGCCACAAAAGAGCATGTACTATATAAGAGTATCTATTTAAAATAATAGAAAATTCAAACATGAAATGACAGGAGGTAGATCAATTGTTACCTATTTTTAGCCTACAGGAGCATACTGCCAGCAAAGATGCATGAAATATCCATTGTGCATGATGGAAATGCTCCACAGCTTGATTATGACTTTGGCTTCATGAGTATATACATTTTTCAATATCATCAAGTTATTCATTTAAATGAGACAATTTATCTTATGAAAATTATACAAAACTAAACTTGAAAAATAACAACTAATGAGAAAATATTTAAGATAAATAAAAGAACAGAAATTATAATAAAGCTTTACAAATAGAAGTAGTTATCTATAACCAGGATAGATGAATAGATTTCTTCAGTCTTCTTTAGGGGAAAGACTAGTATGTTAAAACCTGAACTCGGAAGACCAAAGTTGTGAAATGAATTTGTTCAGTCTATGAAATAAGTGACTTTTTGAAGTAATGACTACAAAAATGACTCAGCATTTTCAACCAGAAAATATCATGCTGGTTGTATATTAGTGTAATGTACTAGGCAGTGTTCTCTTAAGGAACAGAACAAACAGGATACACACACACACACACACACACACACACACACAACACACACACACACACACACATATGCATAATTATAAAAAGGAGATTTATTAGATTGGCTTATACAACCAGAAGCTGGATAGTCTCACGATGACTGTCTCCTGGCTGGAGAGCTAGAGGAACCAGTAGCGGCTCCAAGAAGCTATAAACTCACAGCAAGAGGAAATAATGATGTCTCTCCAGTCTAGGACCTAAGGTCTAGACACTCCCTGGAGAGTCACTGGCAGAGTCTGTTTTGGAAGAATAAAGAGTCTGAAGTTCAAAGTCTTTAGGCAATCTGTTCCTAGAAGCAAACAAAAAACCTTCCCATCCCCACTCAAGAAGAATCAAGCTTACAACTCCTACTGCTTCCTTGTTCTTCCAACTTTTGTTCCATCTTAGCCCCATGACTACTGGATTGTGCTGCCCACACTTAGGGTGGGTGTCTTCCTCAGTTTGCTGTCCCACATGCCAATCATTTCTAGAAACACCCTTATTGACAGACCCAGGAGCTTCTTAATCTTAATCATGTTTTAATTCAATCAGGTTGACGATTCAGATACATCACACTTAATTCCTGATACTTTTAATAAAAAAACCCTGTTCAGTATGCATCCTCAGCCCAACAAGATTTTATGGTCATGAGCTGTGGACTAAATAATCAAACTGTTTTCAGATGTCAAATTTGACCTTTCTCTTAATGAATACCTACTTTTTCATTGCTATTATGATTTATAATTAAAATGATGTAATAAAGCAAATAAACCCATAAATGTTAATAATTTTGTTTTAAAATTAGAAATGATGTGTTTGTTATTAAAATGTTTGCAATATGAAGGGCAGTTGGAATATTAGAGACATAAAAATTATTTTATTCTAGATGAAAATGTAAAATTTATTCTAAACTTGAAATGAAAACATATCAGAAAGTTTAATTTAATTTGAAAGAAAGACACCTAAAATTTTTAGTAAAGTTTCTGTAGATTACTAGATTAATTAGACTCATAATAAATCTCATCAAATTTTTAAGATTTGAAAAGTACTTGTGTGCATAGGAATGATTTGTATAAGAGTGCTCAACTGGATATATATAGTACTAATAGGGAATATACAATAGAATAACATTTTATATTTGTATAACATTACTCAACTGGATATGTATAGTACTAATAGGAAATATATAATAGAATAGTATTTTATATGTATAGTTAAACCTACTTGTTAAAATTTTAGCTCTTAAGATTGCAGATGTAGCCATTTAAAGATTATTTGTTCTGTATAATTTCCCTTGCATGGATATTAATAAAATTTCCCATTAATACATCTATATCATATAAAATTTAATTAAAAATATAATACTTTGATATGAGTTCAAATGCTTTGTGTGAGAATTGAATTTTAAATGTACTACATAAAAGAATGAATGTGAATTGAAAACTTGAATTACTTCAGATACTCCTTTAAGTATTCAGATTTACTCTGAGATGTCAAAAGCTGACATCACTACTGAATAGTGTGGGATCAGCATCAAATATAATTCTGTTGGAGAAAGTTAAACACTGGTTTTTCAGGCAGCACCAGGATAAAAAATCAGAAAACCATAGACAATGTGTCAAACAAAACTAGGTGGCAAAGTATGCACACTAACTCTAAATTTCCAATAACCTCACAGCAACAAAATCTAATTGTGTTAACATCATTGCGAAAGCAAAGGAAGCAAATGGACAATCTCTAATGGAATTAAGAAGAGGAAAAATGAACAAAACAATGAATATTCACTAAAATAACATGGCAGATAAATTTGAAAATAGCAGATAAGAATAGATCAAAACGTCTACTGTAAGAAGGATCAAAGGCTGGATCATTCTCTCTCTTATAAAAACACTAAAAGTCTATGTTCCAGGACTCCTAGGGATGACAAGATTCAACAATGATGACAACTTGCCACAAAGGAATCCAAAATTAAACATGAAAGGGACAAGATATTGATAAAATAATGTGTGCATGTACAACTAACTTATTTAATAACATGGTTCTATGGTAGGAAAGAAAGGACTAAAATATTTATGATATAAAATGGAAACTTTAAGTCAAGGATTTTATATTCTGCAAAAACACAAACTAACCACTATAAAGTTTGTGGTGTACATTGTTCTGTTAAGTCCTTTTGGAGTGAGTTTTATATAACCAAAATGGCTAGAGAGAAATAGACATCAAGTATTGATGGAATATAAATATGATGTCATATATATAATTAATAGAAAGTGAGGAATAAACAGATCAAAGGAAGAGAGTATAGATTTTTTGTGCTATGATATTCTAGATAAAGTCCAACTATTAAAAAAGGAATGGATAGCATTTGTGAACAATTTTTTTCAATATTTTAAGAAAAATATCAGTCAATAGTATTGCTATGATGTAAATTCGAGTGAGTAAAATATAATAGAACAAAATAGAAGTTTGCGATACTTGAATTTTATCATTTCTTTTGTTTTTCAGTACCAGTACTTTCTGGTACTGAAGAAAGGAGAAGAAAAAGGAGTTAACAGAAAAAAATAAATAAATTTATATAAGTATGCATTCTTCATTTTGATTAGAATTATGATCATTTAATATTCCAAAATGACATAAACCTACTCATATATAATTACAATTTTACACACACACACACACACACACACACAATTTTTCTCAAAAACAGTATCCACTAAACAGTATCTCACAAAAACATTTAGAGAAATTTGTTTCCAGAATATAAACAGAAACATTAAAGGTGAGCCTAGACAAGAAACATCTTTTCATGTAAGATATTTAGTCAGATTACAATTTTTTTTCAAAAGATTATTATTATTATTTTTTTTTTTTTTTTGGTAGTGAGGATTGAACCCAGGTGTGCTTAACCACTGAGCCACATCCCCAGCTCTTTTTATTTTTATTTAGAGACAGAGTCTTGCTGAGGTGCCTCGCTATTTGCTGTGGCTGGTTTTGAACTTGCAATCCTCCTGCCTCAGCCTCCTGAGCCACCAGGATTACAGGCTTGTGCCACTGCCCCTGGCCGAAAGATCTTTGAAGTAAACTTGTAGGTACCATAACTAGGTAAAGATAAGAGAAATTTTGCATTAACAATTCTAAGAATTATGATGTATGAAGAGCCATCAGTATTATTAAGTTAATGAGTTAGCATAAAAACAAATGTATAAAAGAAGAAATTACACTTAAAAGCATGTAAGAAATCAAGTCATCATCTTGAAATTGCTTATTTTTCTCTATTTCCCATTTTTTTCTTGTTTTGTAACATCCAGCAAATTGGCAGATATATACATTATTTATCAATGACTATTAATGGCAAAAAAAAGAAAAGCACACATGTATATGTCATAATCTTAAGAAAAACCAGCTACAACACTTCTAAAACATAGAAGATAATAGTAAAATTTAACCTCTTTTCAGTCTTCAATTTATCTAAGCAAATTTTATCAATTGTCTCAGTTAATCTCTCTTCCTTGAAATTCATTCTTTTAGCTTCTAAGACACCATGGTTAGCCAGGTTTTCTCTAAGTTCTCTGGCAGTCTGTCTTGTTCTCTTTTGCTATTTACTCCTAATTTTTGTGACCTCTTAGTTTAAGAGCAATCTAAGCCTCAATACTGAGAAATTTCCTTTATTTCTTCAATTACTGTCTTCAGAGTTACTGAAGATATTCAAAGGTATTATCTCCCACTGGTATTTCAGATCATTATATGCAGCTAGACAAGATGCATCACACTTAATGTGTCCAAAATTGATCACACGATAGTCATCTCCAAACTTCCCCTACATTCTCCTCCATATCAGTTCCAGTGAACTTTATAGTTAATTTGTTGTGTGTTGAGACCAAAAATGTCAACATCATCCTTGATTATTTACTACATGATTTATAAAGCCCTGCACAAAGTGTTACCTCTCTGAACTCAGCTTGTATTACTTTCACTTTTGCTGTCTCCCTTCTTTCCCCACATGGGAGAAGAGACCTTTGACCTACTTCAAGTATTGACAGGAAAACTCCCATTTTAGGGCTTTTTTTTTTTTTTTTTTTTTTTTTTAATACTTCGGATTACTTCAGATTGAACCTTGGGGCACTTTATCACTGAGCTACGTTCCCAGCACATTTTTATTTTGAGACAGGGTCTTACTCACTTTTTGAAGGCCTTACTAAATTGATGATGCTGGTCCTGAATTTGGCAATCCTCCTGCCCCAACCTCCCAAATTGCTAGGATTATAGGCCCATCACAGGGCTTTTGCACTTGCTTGCCTATGCCACACATGTATAAAGACATTAAAAGAAGTTTCCTCAATTTCTTTAGGTCTTTACTTAAGATTTCCATATGCTAAACTTCTTTGCACTTATGTTATCATCTTTCCCTCTTTTATCTATATCTATCTATCTATCTATCTATCTATCTATATATATATATATTTTTATCTTTCTTATTTATTTATTTATTTATTTATTTATTTTTGTACGGGGATTGAACTCAGGGGCATTTGACCACTGGGCCACATCCCCAGCCCTTTTTTTTTTTATTAAGAGTAGGGTCTCACTGAGTTGCTAAGTGCCTCGCCATTGATGAGACTGGCTTTGAACTCGCAATCCTCCTGCCTCAGCCTCCCAAGTGCCGGGATTACAGGCGTGCACCAACGCGCCTGGCTATGTATTTTTGTTCTTAACATTTGTGAATACCAACCCTCAAAATAATGCCTGACTGTCTTATTTATAATCTATTTCATGCACTGCAATGCATATTCTATTAGGGTAGGAATTTTTATCTATTCACTGATTTAATCTGTGCCTGATGCAAGCTACAATCTAATAACAAATATTTACTTACTATATATGTAAGTGAAGAGGTGAAGACACATATAGTAGGTACTACAAGCAATAATTTACAGGAATAAATGCAAATTATTTTTCATTATCTTTGAGCTAGTTGTGGAACATTAAATTAGAGATATACACTACACATCTAGAAATAAAACTGTGTAGTTCACATAGATTTTAAGAATAATTCTATTATTCATTAAGTTCAATATTCCATTTCTCAAGTTCCAAACAAAGTATAAGAAAAATTGAAGTCAATAAACATAGGCAGGTCATACCCATATTGCACCTGAATTTCCTAGTATTGATACTGATTTAAATCTTTGTAATAAATGAGATTATTAAAATGAGGAGGTTTTGAAGTATGATAATAGCCAAATTAAAAAAAAAATACATATTTGGGGAAAATACCTATTTTTAGGGTGGGTGGTAGATAAACATAAGCTCTATGAAAAGTGAGAATTGGTACTATCAAAAAAAAAAGTATCGCAGAGATGAATTTCTCTGAATTGAAAGAGAAGATTTTAAAAAGCATCTATTCAACAGTGCCAAATACTGCAGTGGGATTAAGTAGGATGAGAACAAAACCCAGGGATTGGATTTATTGATGAGGAATTCATTAGTAATTGTAGCAAAAGCTCTTTCTATGTAGTGATACAGATGGGGACAGATTTAATGCACTGGGGAATGAAGAGGAAATAGAGACATTGGCATTAACTGAGTTCTATGATAAAAGGAGAGAAATAGGGCATGACATTGTAGGGAGGATAATTTCAAAGGAAGGAGTTTTATAAAGCATGAGAAAAGCCAATATATAGGTTGACTGAAGGAAAATACACTAGGGAGGGGAAACAAAGCAGATAGGAAGAACAGTACCAAAGGCTGAATGAGGTCAAGAACAACATAACAAAGGCTTAGAAGGTCAATTTTTCCTTTCAAGTATAAGTTACATCAGGTGGAAAATTTGGAGGTCAGGAGCATGAGAATATCTGAAAGAAGGTTTCACAAATATATTCTTTATCAAGAAAGATCTGAAAAAACATGTTCATGTTATGTCCTCTCATTTTACTTTGGGTTCCATTTGTGAGGCCTATCTCCTTTGAATACTTTCTGAGCTCCAAAAAAAGCTTGCCATAATTTAAGAAAAACTGTCCTGACATTTCTGGGGAATAGGATTGGTATTCTCTCATAGCATATATTAGTTATATATGTTGCTATATATTATATATATAATTTATACATAGATTATATAGTATCCTAAGATGTCACAGTACAGGGTCCTACCATCAATTTCACGATGTTACTGTAGAGAAGGAAGTAATGAAAGTTATCATGATACTGGGAAATTTCTGATGAACATATTAAAAGATTTATTGATAATTGGAAAAAAAAATAAAATCCTATAAGTGTTTTTATAAGGTACACACATAGAGACATCAGCGATGTGCAGGCATACAAAAGATGACACAAGAACCCAACAGGAAAATGGCCATCCACAGTCCAAGGAGAGAGGCATCAGAAAATAAGTCTGCTGACACCTTATTTGTGGAGTGCTGGCCCTCACAGCTGTGAAAAAATCTCTATTTTTTATATCCACTCAGTCTGTGGTATTTATTATGAAAGGTACAGCAGATTGCAATACAAACTGTTTTCTTTTGTAAACATTCTTATTCCATTTGTAAAATAATGATGCTGATAACCAAAAATAATAATAACAATAGTTGCAAGAATGGCACACTAGTCAGGGCTGGGGTTGTGGCTCAGTGGTAGAGCAGTTGCCTAGCATGTATGAGGCCCTTGGTTCGATTCTTAGCATTGCATATACATAAAGAAAATAAAGGTCAATTGACAAATAAAAAATATTAAAAAAACAAAGAATGGCACTAGTCATAGAATTATCAGTAAAGTTTTAACATTAGTTAAGAGGTTAGACTGAACCATTACAGCAATTACTATTACATTTGATTAATAGACAAACACTAAATAACTTCCCTAAAGTCACAAAAATGTAGTGACAGAACCGTGGATATTGTTGATGAGTTGATTTTCTGTAATATCATACAGGTATTTCATTAATAATGAATAATATTTTTTAAACGTTTTATTTTTTTTAAATATTTTTATTATTTATTTGCTTTTAGTTGTACACAATGCGTTTTATTTGTACATGGTGCTGAGGATCGAACCCCGGTCGCCCGCGTGCTAGGCGAGCGCTCCACCGCTGAGCCACAATCCCAGCCCGATGAATAATATTTTTAAAAGAAGATAAACTCAAAGAAAATAATCATGTTTGAAGTGATAAAATCTAAATCAAACAAAAGTCCACATAAAGCCCTTACACAACATGTATGTTGCAATTGGAAAATAACATGGACAATTCAGTCTATAGATTCTGGAATCAACCTAGAATAGCAAAAACATAAATTTAGCCAGAATTTTGCTTTCTCAACCCTAGATAACATGAGAGAAGTGAGTCAAGGACATGAGCAAAGGAGAGTTTATAATGATGATGTGTGAAAATTAAACTGGAAGGGCTACACATACGTGAGAGATCAGAGGCATCAAAATGGATGAGAAGGTATTGGATTTTGGGTATGACACAGTCCTAGATTTTTCAGGGAGTTAACAATAAAGAAAGGCATTTAGAATGATAGGAGGTGGCCATCAGAGTGTTGGATATAAGAAGTTGCAATTCTAGGGTTTTTTTGGGGTTAGTGATAACAATTCCTCATTAGGTACCTGCAAATCCATGACTGAGAAAGTGTGAAGTACAAATATTCAGGAGAAAAGAATTCAAGGTTCTGAAAGTCAGAGGGTTAGAATGATCATACATATGTATATTTTATCACAAATATACCAAAAATTAAGACAACAGTAGTATTGGAGAGGGTGTATTGATTTTAGGAGCTAAAGCCATGGATAAAATGAGAAGAAATGTGCAAGAGTGGATGTATAACCAAATCAGAAACAATAAGACTTAGTGGATAATATGTCCTTATTACACAAGATTACAAAATCAATTGTGTGTACACTTTCCCAAGAGGTAGAATAATGTTCTGAAAAGTGGCTATTCATAGATAACACTCAAGAAGGTTTGATATGAATTAGTGTTCTCAAAATAAATGTCAAGTTTTCACTGGTGTGAGAATGTGGAGATACATGGAATATATTGAGAAAAACAAAATATATATGTTGAGAATTCATCATAAATTCCATAAAATATGATAGAACTGGAGAGAGATAAAAGAGGGGAAAGAATGGGGGAAATATGAGATGAGGGTTGACTTTGGCCTGGGAGGCACTTGGCACATAATCAGGCATAGAAGCACAATGATATTGGATTCAGTGGATTCAAGGCACGTAGTGTGGCAGTGTACTAAATGAGAAGAATTTAGATTATAGGTCTTAGTTGATATTGAAATCTGAAAATACAAATGAATAATGCCAAGGCCATTTAAAAAATATAAACTATGATTCATAATCTGTAACAATCTGTCCAGGAAACAAACTCTGTTGGCTACAAAAAAAAAAAAAAAAAAAAAAAAAAAAAAAAAAAAAACACAGAAAGCAACCATGTAGGCGGTCAGACTGCTACCTCTAGTAATAATCCAGTTTCCCTAACTTTTGTTTCTATTCCCAATTTAGGACCAATCAGAAAAAGCCAAGTCTAGAAACTTAACCAATCAAACAGGACATTTTCCCATGCCAACAGCCTCCAGTCAAGTCTTACCTAAAGACACCCTTTGAGTCCAGGGTGACACTTTCTCCCTCTTCTGTCTGCCTTTGAATCTGTAAGACAAGTGATGGTGGCTGACTTATTTGCTATTTTTTCAATTTTTCTGAATTCCTGTATTTCTACAATCACTTTCAACACTAATGAGACTAGAAAGCTTAATGGAGTCATAGTCTCTGTGTTCCATAAAATGCTTATGGTCAAGATTTGTATTCTGTGTACATGTACTGTCTTATTCCTGATTGACGGACTTAAGGAATTTTCAGGATGTTGAATTCATAATTACGTAGGGCCTTTTCTCCAGGATAACCTTACTCAATTTTCCCCTTTGTTAACTGCTTGCCTCAAGTTCTTGCTCAGAAATCATCATTTTACGGTGGCTTCTTCTGATTAGAAAATTTAGCACTGCAACTTATCTTCCCATTTCATCACTGATCATCCTTATCTTTGTCACATATTCTTATTCTGCACTTCTTGCCTTTTAACTTATTCCTTATTTACCTATTTTGTTGTTGTTGATGATTTTTTATTGTTCCCTTTCCAAACTAGAACACAAAATCTTAATGAGAGAAAACCATAATCCTTGCTGGTGAATGGATTCTAAGGTCCCAGTGCAGTGCCTGGTGTTGCAAGCCATCCATGGGCTGTGTGTGACCTATGCTCATTTGACTATATGAGGGGACTGGTCTGGCCTCGCATGCTGATTGGGCTGTGCTATGCAAGTGTGGCTGTCCTCTTGCTCTGCCTGTGATTCCATCCATACCTGAGATGGGTGTGACTTGCCAAGATGTCAATCAATCTGCTGACCACAAGACATCACCAAGCAAGACTCCACCTTTCAAAACCCTCTCCCTTGCCTTATTTGGGTGGAATAGTCTATTGAATGTCTTTTCCCCAATAAATAGGGGAGTACCTGGTGTGCTCTCTCTCTTTCTTGCTCCTTCCAGCTCTACTCAGCATGGAGCTGACCCTTGGAGTCACAGAGCAGTCCACTCTCAAAACTCATGTTCATGTTTTGCGTGGTTTCTTTGCCGTTTTCTCAGTTTATTGCTGCAGCCAGATCCTTTGAACCCAGCTCATCTCTCCAGACCAGCAAGCTGGTGACAGCCTGGAAAAGGGCAATTGATAAAAACGGCTTGTATGAATTCAACAATAACATTTGTACAGAGAAATATTATAGCCCAAGACCATCCTGAGCATCAAACCTGTCTTAAATTTTAGACTCTACTGAAATCTAAAACATGAAGACTTGTTTTTGCTAATTTCTCCCATAAATAGACTAAATCTGAGTCGATTTTTAAGTACATGAATACAACCTAATCCAGTAATTTCATAGATGAGTCAGTCACTAGTCCTGAAGAGTAATTTATTTTGTTTTCATCCTGGAATTCAGAGCAAGGATAATGGCAACTCCCCACTTCTTCATACAGAATGAAACAAAACAAAACAAAACAAAACAAACAAACAACAAAAGCATTGTTCTCAACTCATTATTTTCATATTATTCATACCAACACTGTTGGGATAGGAGAATGAATTGACAGAGGTAACACATTACTTAGAAATTTCTCTGTGCAAAGATGCTGATTCAAAACTGCTGAGTTATATGGAGATGCCCTGTTCAAAGAGATATCCTTGCTCTCTAAGGAAATTTATTAGTTCATAACCTTGGTTCAATTATGGGTGCAAGCTGATAAATTCTAATTGGGCTGCTCTTACCCCAGCTTTGGTTTTATCTTGAAGAAGCTTCTTCACAATAAATCTTTTTGATGTTTAAACCTATATAATAAATGACCCAAGCTTGCTTGTGGTCAGTCTTTCTCCACGGAGGTTGAACCACCAAGTCTTGTTTATTTTCTCTACTGTTGTGCCTGTCTATTTCCTAATCTTCTCATCTCCTGGCCTGGTTAGCCCGGAATAAGCTGTCGCACAGGATGTGACACAACACCTTTTCCTTAAATTACTGCTATTCTTTTTAATATTTATTTATTTGTTTTAGTTGTACGCAATGTCTCTATTTTTACGTGGTGCTGAGGATCGAACCCAGGCCATGCATGTGCTAGGCGAGCACTGTACTGCTGAGCCACAACACCAGCCCTCAATGACTAATATTTTTAATAATGGTTCATTACCCTCAAATACAGAACTTTTTACATATATATTAGCTCTTGCTAGAAGACCCTTAAGTTAATATAGCACTTCTGACAATATGCTTTTGGAGGATTTTTGTTGTTATTGTTAATTTAAAAATCCTTGCATACTTAAAAGTCACAGATAGTATAGGTTTCTTTGAAAAATTGGAACACTTTTTTTCAACTCAATGAACTAAAATATAATGGTAGCTTTTGTAGTTGAACTGTGTCCCACAATCAGTAGAGTAGAGGAAGAGGACCAGGGAGAGGTAGGAGGGGAGGGAAAAGAGAGGTACTAGAGAATGAGGTCAACCAAATTAGGTCATATTCATGTATCAATATACAATAATGAAACCCATTATTATGTAAAAGTAGAATGCACCAATACAAATATTTAAAAATAATAAAAAAAAAAAAAAAAAAAAAAAAAAAAAAAAAAAAAAAAAAAAAAAAAAAAAAAAAAAAAAAAAAAAAAAAAAAAAAAAAAAAAAAAAATAATCACATATTGATGATCACATTAGAATGTATTTAGAGATAAGGCCTTTAAATAAATGATTAAGATTTTTTGAGGGTTTAAAGGTAGGTCCTAATAAAATCTGATTAATGGCATTATGAAGAGAAATTTGGATACAAAAGAGAGACACCAGAGATGCATAGACACAGAAGAAAATTACAGTAGTGCATAGCTAAGAATGTAATGATCTGCAAACCAAAGAACAGGCTTCAGAAGAAACCAAACCTGCTGATACCTTCATCTTAAACTTATAGCCTCTAGAATTACAAGAAAAAAATATTTTTAAGCCACCCAGACTTCAGTAAATTTTTGGACAAAAAACACTAGCTAAGTAATGTAATTATATTTTTAATTTTTATCCTCAATGATAGTCATTTTTGTGATATTCAGTTTTAAATTAATTTATAGAAAAAAGAATTTGTAATTTTTAGAGATAATTATCTCTGAGTCATGTTTCTTTCTTGATAAAATGACACTGTCTCTATTTATATATCACAATTAGCATAAGCCATATCATCTGTCCTGTCGTTTTTTTGAGACATAACCATGTAAGTGCTACTTTTAATAATTTACATGCATTAACTCACTTATTATCCCTCTGAGAATTACAGAACTTGAAGATTTAGAAAATTTTCAGCCTATCCATATTGGAAAAAAAAAAAAAAAAAGTATTCCTTCCTGTGAAAAGGGGTTAATGAGAAAAATAAATAAGAAACTAAAACAAAATAAGAAAACAAATAAACCAATTTAAAAATGGGCAAAACTATGAACAGATATTTCTTAAATGAAGACATGCAAATGTGCAAAAGATATATGAAAAATACTCAGCATTACTTATTATGAGAGAAATATTAATTAAAAATACAATATAATATCACCTCTCAGCTGTTATAAGGCCCGTAACCAAAAACATGAAAGACAGCAAGAGTTGATGAGCCTGTGAAAATAAGGGATTCCGTATACATCATTGGTAGCAATGATGTATTAGTAGAACTATTATGAAAAAAATGTATGAAGATTTCTCAACAAATTAAAAATAGAACTACCATGTCATACTGAAATCCCACTAGGGATTATGTATCTGGAGAAAATGAAATCAGTATATTAAAATGACATATAGGCTCCCATGTTCATTGCATTATTATTCACAGTATCCAAGATATGGAATAAATCTAAATTTCCATCAACACTTAGAAATTAATAAAGAAAACATATTTTGAATGTACACATAGGAAATACCATTTTCAAGGAAGGGAATCCTGTCATTTTCAATAGCAGGTTAAAACTTGTTGCATATTATTTGTGACAAAATTTGGGAGATGTTGGTCAAAAGATACAAAATTTCAGATATGTGAGAGGAAAAAGTTTAAGAGATCTCTTATACAACATGATGACTATAGTCAATAACAGTGTATTAAACACTTGGAAATTGTTACAGGAGTAGATCTTAAACTTTTTCTCACCACAAACACATACAAATAATTATGGAAGACAATGCATATGTCAATTAGCTTGTTTCCACCATTCTACAATGTATACATACTCAAAACATCATGATGTGCCCCATAAACATATACAATTTTCATTTGTCAGTTAAAATAAGTTATTTTTCTAAAAGAGAGTAACATGCTCTAGGAAGAACACTAATGTATGGCTTAGTTAATCCCTCCCTGGGGAGATACACAGAGATTTAATGAACCATCTTAGTTGAAACCAGGCATGAACATGGAGTTATACCAACAGAAATACTTCCACCTTGGACAGACACAATAAAGCTATCTATGAATGTGCATTATCATTCAAGAAAAGGGAAGAGGGACCCCAAAGGTGATATAGATATTAGCAGGGATGTAACTGCTAACATAGGTCTTCAGGTTTAGAGTATCTGGTTCTTACTTTCAGTGGTCACAATCACCTCCGGGTTTCAGCAGGCCAGTCTGTTTCTGTCTAGAATCTTATGGCTAATAAAAATGGATGTTTAAGATGCTATATATGTGCACTATGAATTGTAATACATACTACTATTATAAAAAAAAAAGGATGTTTACACAATGCTATCACCCTAATGAGCCTTCCAGAGCTACTGCCCTTATAGGCCAGGATGACATAGCATTGAGACAAGATCATTCTTTAGCCTTATAATCTAAATGAAATTTTCCCTGTTAGGTTTTAGACTTGCTTGGGCTCTATGACTACCTACCCCTTGCCCTTTTTTCCTTTTTGATTTCTCCCTTTTGGAATGAAAATGCCTGTGCTATGTCTGTCCCATCATTTTATTTTGGAAGAAGATAACCTGTCTCCTTTTAGTGGCTTACAGCCGAAGAGAAATTTTGCCTCAAAATGGATCATAGTTTGAGTTTCTCCTACATTTGATTTAGAAGATATTTAGATGGGATTTTGAACTTGAAGTCAATTCTTGACTCTGTTGAAATTATGTGCTTTTGGGGTGAGGTGATATGTATATTACATTTGAGTAGGATGTGCATTTTGGGGGTCAAGAGGGTGACATATTTTAGACTGAATTACTTCTGCTTGAAATTCATATATTGAAATCCTAAACCCTAACACTTAAAAATGTAACTATATTTTGAGATAGGGTCATGAAAGAAGTTATTATGTTAAAATAAAGATATTAGATTTATTTCTTAATCCAATGTGACTGGTGTTCCAATAAGAACAGGACAGACACAAGAGGCATGTATGCATATAGAAACAGCTGCATAAAGAGACAGCAAGAGTGAGAACAATTAGAAGATAAATTTATGTTCTTCAAATCACTTAGTCTGTGGTATTCTGTTATAAACTAAAACAATTAAAATTAAAATTGAATTCCAAAGACTCTGCTTGGAGTAGAAATGGAACAGATTTAAAAAGTGCCATGAGGATATTATAAGAATAAAGATCATATGTAGTATTGAAATACATTCCAGTTGGGGGCAGTGGTGCACACCTGTAATCCCAGTGACTTGGGAGGCTGAGGCAGGAGGATCATGAGTTTAAACCCAGCCTCAGCCACTAAAAGAGGCCCTAACCAATTCAGAGAGACCCTGTCTCTAAATAAAATATAAAAAAAGGGCTGGGGATGTGGCTCAGTGGTTAAGCACCTCTGGGTTCAATCCATGGTAACAAAACAAACAAATTAAAAAAAAGAAATACAATTCAAATTTGGCTAAACAACCCTACACAAAAAAATATTCTGAGATTATTTAAATTTACAATTATGATTCATTCTTTTTTAGCAAAAAAAAAAAAAAAACTTTTTAGAGGCTTAGTCATTTTGTCAGTAATACAAAAATAATGATTTCTAACTAAAAATGATCAAGTTACTGGAAATAAGAGACTAAATAAAATATATTTTTCTTATTTACATTTATAACATATTTTACTCCTGTTAATACTCAAACTTGTCATTATAAAATATTTAACAATGCAGATTATTTTAGTAAGAAATAATTTTATAATAATGGTGTCCCTGATGGGGGAAAATATTTAAGGTAATCATTCAATTAGTGATAATAACCTAAACTCAACTTATAGACATTGATACAGCATATGAATATATGAAAGTATAACCACATATACATATATCTTTAAATGTATAGATATACACAGATACACAAACATTTATAGATCTCCTTGGCTAAATGGTTTTACGTCCTGATAAAGCCATTATGAGTCCAAAATGTTATAATTTGAAAACACATTTAATATGTCTAAGTTACCAAACATCATATTTTACTAAATAAATAGATTAAAGAATATTGGTTTTCTATTCTCATGATTGCATGGATAACCAAAATTATAAATGTTAGTATAAACTACACTAGATTTGAAGTAGCTTAATACGAATAAAAAGAAAATTGAAGATTTATGAAGCTCATGATACATGGTCATCTAGTGTTCTGCTGTAGACTTTGGAAAACACACATTCCTGATAACATTTTTTAGTGTTGTTTCATATCAGGGGCACTATTGATGAATAAAATCTTTATTTATAATAAGTGCAGTAGTTCTCCTTAATGTTATGACTATCAAAAATATCCCAAATTTCTTCACTTCCTTCTACCATAAATTGCTGTACATAGGAAATCACAAGTAAAAATTCAGTATATATTTCCAGATATTTTTACAAAATATTTATATTGTGTGTATTTAATATTTTATGAATAATTTTTAAAAATTATTTAATATTTAAAGTCTTTTAATTTTGTAGATAGTATAATGTAGTGGTATCCTATTAAACTTATTTTATGACAATAACTAAATATCCCACACCCAGGATTTTTTATGAACAATCAGGATTTGTACACTCTTCTATGAGTGGCTGACAGATACCAAGTCCTCATTTTCCTGTGTATCTGCCTCTATGAGTCTATCATCCCTGAGGAAACATCTAATGTCAATAAAATTGACTTTTCATTTTTGGTTTTATTCCACAACACCTATTCTATCTAATTCTTTTGAAGTCTAGTGTGCTCTAATAACCAGAAGTTGTATAATTTAATAAATTAACACTGCAGATATGCCTCATGGTAGGCTACATTCCATGTGTGGTCAAAGGCAAAACCTTTTAATCAAATTAATTGAACTTCTATAGGAAAAATTATAAATACTCACATTATATGGATTAATAATAACTGAAAATATACTCATGTCTTTTTTTGCCACATGTTTTTTCAAATAATGAGTTCAGGCCAGATCAGATTTTTTGAGGAAATTAGTTTCTATAAACAAAAATTTCAGCAAGATTTTTAAATCAGGTTACCATATACAAAAGCCTTTATATTTTTATATATGGAAATTGATGTTTCAAATATTTTTTTTTATCATAGTCTAAAAATATAAATTTCAGAACAAATATGACAGAAGCTGTATATGACATCGCCACAGGGAATGAACACATTCCTAAGTTAATGGAAATACATATTATGCTTATGGATACAGAAACTCAATATTATTAAAATTACAATGTTTCAAAATTATCTGTACATTGTTGAATTCCCAATAAAAATATTACTGGGGGCTTGAGAAGGCAGGGAACAAGCCTGACCTATAAGAGTTCCAGTAGGCCCTACAGCATGCTTTCCCAGCTAGGCCCACCCACCTCAGAGACACCATCCCCCCCTTGCCCCATGCCCCCAGCTCAGGTCAGCAGGGGAACAAGCCCTAGCCTGCAAGAGTTCCAGCTAGGCCCTCCAGGAGTGCTTTCCCAGCTCGGCCCACCCACTCAGGAGCCACATGTATTTTCCACCTCTGCCTACAGGTCAGGGAACAAGCCCTAGGCCCAGGAACAAGGAATATTACATATGGATACCCATCTTTTGTTTCTTTCACTAACACCCTAATGCCCATGATTACCCTCTCACTAGTCAAATAATCTAATTCCTCTATCTTCTCACATCCTCACAAATGTTTTAGCCAACCCTTAAGTCCCACCTTCTACCACTAGATACTGTGAACCACCACACAAAAATACAGACTAAATGGTAGAAGATAATTGATCTATCATTTATGGTTAAAGTGTCAAAATTATAAATATAAAAAATAGAAACCAACTGATATATGGCAATACGTTGGGTACTTTGAATGCTGTAATATTGATCTTTCCATTAAAAGTGAGGCATCAGGTAACCTGTAGAGAAGATATAAGACAATAGGACAGAAACAGTAATACCTCAGACTTACACTGCAAGAGGAGAAAAACACATAGATATCATGAAAAAAAAAAAGGGGGGGGGGGAGGAAAATGCCCCTAACAAGCCAAGATACTACAGCAATGGAATCCATAGAAAGCACAGTAGGTGAAATGTCGGAAAAGGAGTTCCGAATATACATAATTAAAATGATTCTGGATTTGAAAAATGACCTAAGTGAGCAGACACAGGCAAAAATTGATCTCTCCAACAAAGAGATAAGAGATCAAATACAGGCAACCATCAGTCATACCAACAAAGTGATAAGAGAACAAATATAGGTAGCAAAAGATTACTTCAGGAAAAGAGTAGAGAGTCTGAGAAAAAAAACAAATAGAAATACTTGAAATGACGGAAACAGTAGGCCATTTAAAAAACTCAATAGATAGTATCACCAATAGATTGGATCACTTGGAAGACAGGAACTCAGACATTGAAGACAAAATATATAATATTGAAAACAAAAGGCCACACAGCGAAGAAGGTAAGAAACCATGAACAAAATATCCAAGAAATATGGGATACCATTGAAAGACCGAATATAAGATTTATTTGAATTGAGGAAGGTGCAGAGAATCAATCCAAAGGAATGTAAAATCTCTTTAATGAAATAATATCAGAAAATTTCCCAAACAAGAACGAATTTGAAAACCAAATACAAGAATCATATAGAATGCCAAATGTACAAAATTACAACAGATCTACACCACGGCACATTATAATGAAAATGACTAGCATACAAAATAAGGATAGAAATTTAAAGGCCATAAAAGAGATAAATCAGATAACCTATAGAGGAAAACCAATTTGCACCACAGCAGATTTTTCAGCCCAGACCCTCAAAGAAAAGAGAGCCTAGAACAATATATACCAGGCTCTAAAAGATAAGGGATGACAACCAAGAATCTTATATCCTGCAAAACTAAGCTTTAGATTTGAAGATAAAATAAAAACCTTCCATGATAAACAAAAGCTAAAAGAATTTAAAACAAGAAAGCCAGCAGTACAGAATATCCTTGGGAAAATATTCCATGAGGAGGAATTGAAAAACAACAATGAAAACCTTCACAGGGAAGAACAACAATAAAGGAAAACTAACCATAGAAGAAATCAAGTCAAGCTAAATACCAAAAATAAAATAGAATTAAATAAAATTTAAAATGACTGGTAATACAAATCATATGTCAATAATAACCCTGAATGTTAACGGCCTAAACTCACCAAATAAAAGACATAGGCTGATAGATTGGATTTTGAAAAAAAAAGACCCAACAGTATGCTGCCTTCGAGAGACACATCTCATAGGAAAAGACACCCACAGACTGAAGGTGAAAGGATGGGATAAAATATACCACTCACATAGACTGCCTAAGCAAGCAGGGGTTTCCATCCTCATATCAAACAAAGTAGACTTCAAGCCAAAGGTAATCAAAGAGATAAGAAAGGGCATTTTATACTACTTAAGGGAATCATACATAACAAGAAATAACTGTCATAAATATATATGCCCCAAATAACGGAGCATCCACAATCATCAAACAAACCCTTCTCAAGTTCAGGAAGCAAATAGACCACAACATGATAATTTAGGTGACTTTAACACACCACTTTCACCACTGGATAGATCTTCCAAACAAAAGCTAAACAAAGAAACTGTAGAACTCAATAATATAATCAATAGCTTAGATTTAACTGATATATAGAGAGTATATCGTCCATCAATGAGTCAGTACACTTTCTTCTCAGCAGCACATGGATCATTCTCTAAAATAGATCATATATTATGCCATAAAACAACTCTAAGCAAATATAAAAAAGCAGAGATACTACCCTGCATACTATCAGATCATAATGGAATGAAACTAGAAATCAATGATTAAAAAAAAAAGAAACAAAACCTACTCCAACACCTGGAGACTAAATAATATGCTATTGAATGAACAATGGGTTGCAGAAGACATCGAAAAAAATTAAAAATTCTTAGAGGTAAATGAGAACACCAATACAGCAAATTGAAATCTCTGGGACACTATGAAGGCAGTACTAAGAGGAAAATTCATTGCATGGAGTTCATTCCTTCAAAGAAGAAAAGGTCAACACATAAATGAATTAACATTCTAGAAAAACAAGAACAAATTAACCCCCAAAACAGTAGAAGACAGTAAATAATTAAAATCAGAGCTGAAATCAATGAAATTGAAACAAAAAACACAATTGAAAATATCGACAGAACCAAAAGTTGGTTCTTTGAAAAAATAAATAAAATTGAAAAACCATTAGCTATGCTAAGAAAAGGAGAGAAAAAACTCAAATTACCAATATATGTGATGACAAAGAAAACATCACGACAGAAATACAGAAGATAATTAGAAATTATTTTGAAAATCTATACTCCAACAAAATAGAAAGTAATGAAGACATCAACAAATTTCTAGAAATATATGAGATGCCCAAACTAAATCAGGATGACATACACAACTTAAATAGATCAATTTCAAGCAAAGAAATAGAGGATGCAATCAAAAACCTACCAACCAAGAAAAGCCCAGGTCCAGATGGATACACAACTGAATTCTACAAGACCTTTAAAGAAGAACTAACGCCAATACTTCTCAAACTATTCCATGAAATAGAAAAAGAGGGAACCCTTCCAGACTTATTTTATGAGGCCAATATCACCCTGATTCCCAAACCTGGCAGAGACAAATCAAAGAAAGAAAACTTCAGACAAATATCAATAATGAATATAGATGCAAAAATCCTCAATAAAATTCTGGCAAATCAAATACAAAAACACATAAAAAAAAATAGTACATCACGATCATGTTGGGTTCATTTCAGGAATGCAAGGTTGGTTCAACATAAGGAAATCAGTAAATGTTATTCACCACAACAATAGACTCAAAGGTAAAAATCATATGATCATCTCAATTGACGCAGAGAAAGCATCACAGAATCTTAGTAGCTCTATCAAACATTTACAGGTCTGTTAAACAATTCAAAACAATGACATGTTATAAATATCATAAAACTTAATGTGTATTTATAAGTTGCAAATCATGTTACAATATGTTAGTAATCTAAAGCATATAATCATTTACCGCATATTTTGAGCTTTCATACTTAAGACTGATACCTCCTAAATATAAAGGTCATTGGCCTAATTATATTAAGTACAATCTTATTTTATCCCATTTTTCTCAGGTGCAAAGTTGCACATTTCCTCACCTAACTTCCTTTTAGTTACACTTGCGATTATTTTATCTTCTACTAACCCAGGAAGTTCCCTCATCTCATTTTATTTCTTCTGTAAACTCCAAACAAAATTTATTTGAAAGAACCATAATATTTTTTCTGGACAAAAGAAATCTGTAAATAGCACCAAAATTTGAAATGAAAGAATGGATAATTTCAGGTCTAATACCCTGTTAAAAATGTCAACTGATCAAGCCTTTGCCTCAAAATTCTTTGAGTTTTCAATTTTATTTATTGTTCTTTATTCAATTGCATTCTATGAAAAATTGATCCTTAATGATGTATGGAATACTCTAAACATTTCTATTTACTTTAAATTTTTAAAATACCCACTCCAGTTTTATATTTTAACCTCCTATTGAATTGTGAAAGGTGTCCATGGAAGTTACACTTCCACATTTCCTTTTCTGACTCTTCCACTGTGTTAGGGTTAGTAGAAGAGGAAGACCATGTGATAACTCTTTGGTTAAGTATTTTTGTGGTAGTTCACGCTGTGTTACTGTTTACTGCTTCATAGCCAGAAATTGGTGCTGTGACAATGGTACAAGAGAACCTCCTTCCCTCTCTTTGCCTCTCTCTTTCTCTCTCTCTCTCTCTACACACACACACACACACACACACACACACACACAATGCTTACTGAAGGGTAAAATCACATCGGGGACCACCATATATCCAGGAGATTTATTCACCAGCCTTTATGGCTGGCCAGAGGTAGAAGAGTTAGGGGAGAGAGGATGGCTCGTTGGAGGTACAAGAGGTATGGGGAGAGAGAAGTCAGGGAGAGAGAAGTGTGAGAGCTCTAGATGGAAGGTGGGTGCCTGGTTGCACCAGCTGTGCTCTCTGGTCTCTGGGGCAGCTGCCATCTGGCTGGAGGTGGTGGGTCCTCTAAGGTTGGTGCAGTGGCTGCCTCCTCTCAGCAGGGATAAGGTGTTGTGTCTCAGCTCCAAACTGATGGGAGTTTAAGTAGGAATTTCTGGTGGGGGGGTTACCAGAGTGACCTTTAATGCTATTGGCTCTTTGCCCGTGGAACAGGGCAACCTTTAAGCCTATTGGCTCCTGCCTGGGGAACAGAGCAACCTTTAATCGTATTGGCTCCTGCCCAGGGAAAATGAAACAAGGTTGCTTGGTGGGTTGGGGGGGTGCCCCATTGGCCCAACACCATTTATCACTTATAGAATATAAATTTCTCAGAAGCTCAACAGTGCCTCTCACATCCCTTTCAGCTTCTGTTTCCCTGTTGTAGGGGAACCCTTTTTCACCTTAGTTGGATTAAAGATAATGATAACTTCAGTTCCAATATTTTCTAAAATAGTGTTATGATTCTAAGAAAACTCACATATCTTCACCACTCGGGATGTTGAATTCGTAGTTGGCTGGACTACTACCTTCTCATTCTCCTTCTCATTCTCATCTACCTCAGTTTGATTTTTTACCTGCTCAATAGGTGCAGGAAGAGATCAACAATTCTACTGACAATTCACACAGCCAGCTGGGGCTTAGGAGCAATCACTCTAAGTATTTTGCAGGTATTTTCTTAGAAAATCCTCTCATTGGCCTTCAGGTAATAAAACTGCATAACATCTTTGTATCTTGTAGTAGTCTCTTCAATTACTTGTACATATTCCAGATATATCTACTATCATAGACAATTGATTCTTATTCTACATTTGGCAAAATTTTACATTTGACTTGTGTGTGTGTTCTCTTTACTCCTGAGATGTCACAAGTTCTTGGTTTTCCTTTGAAAACTCTGGACACTGAATTTTCAGTTTTTTTCCAATTCTCTTTTCCCTCTTCCCATTTTCTTATTTCTTACTCTCATTTAGTTATCATCTATGTCATCCTCCCCTCTTTCCTACTCTTTCTACTTACTACCCTTTCCAAGACAATTTCATCTATGGTGATATTTCCAATTAACATCTCTAGTTGCTGGATGGCATGATGCACACTTGTAATCCCAGTGGCTTGGGAGGCTGAGGCAGGAGAATCAAAGCTAGTTCAAAGCTAGCCTCAGCAACTTAGTGAGGCTCAGAACAACTCAGAGAGAGCTTGTCTCTAAATTAAGACAAACAAACAAACAAACAAAAAAGACTAGGGATGTAGCTCAGTGTTTAAACATGCCTGAGTTCAATCCCCTTTACAAAAATAAATAAATAAATAAATAAATAAATAAATAAATAAATAGTCTAGTTGATCATATATTTTGTCCAAATACTTTTTACTTTTGTCTTATAGAAGGATTTTGTATCCTTTTTCACAACGGAGTGATTTGAAGGCCTTTCTAAGGATGGAGAATAATGTCTTCTCTATTTAATTTGTGCTTGGCCATGGACTTGTTCTGGAAAATGACAGGTGAATGGGAGCGACTAATAGGAAGCTTTAAGATTATCAGTGAATTCCAACAGCATTATTTTACTTTTTTTCCTACAAACTGGCTAAACTACATTTGGTCTGCAATTTCGGTCTTGATCTCATAATGAACACCATGGACAGACTTGCAGTTGAGTGCTAAGGCGCAAATTATAGCAGACCCACAACAGCCCAGAATTGAAATGTATACATAAAAGTTAGTTTTTGTCACACTTTCCTTTTAGTAAGCCATAAATGTATTATTGCATGTTACTGTAGCACACATGTCAGTCATGCATTTATTGCCAGAGTCTAAATCTGTGATATGTGTACAGGCTTCTCTCCTGAGTACATCTTAGTCTTCAATTGGAGTACACTTAGATGTGCCATAAATGTCTCAGTTTCAACATATCCCCACATTAATCTATCATCTGCTCAGCTTATTTTTTTCTGTTCCTTAATTCAGTGAAATATGCCACCACATATTTATAATTCTGCACCAGAAATTTAAATGTTATTCTTGATTTTCATGTTTGAATTATAGTTACTATTTAAGACTTGCATTATTAGTATTAACTCTTTTGCTTGTTTGGTTTGGTACTGGGGATTGAAGCCAGGGGCACTTAACCACTGAGCCATATCCTCTGACATTTTTTAAATTTTGAGACAGAGTCTCCCTAAGTTGCTTGGGGCTAAGTTGCTTGTGCTGCCGCTAAGTTGTTGGGGCTGGCCTCAAACTTGTGAGCCTGAGTAGCTGGGATTACAGGAGTGCAAGAACACACTTGGCAAGGCTTGCATATTTTTACTTCAAAATTTTCACATTAAATTCAATTGGACTTATATAATATGTATTTCCAAATAAGCCACTTTTCTATCATTATTATTTAGTTTACATCACCTTTATTTCATCCTCAATTTCATAATAACATTTTCCTGATGTCACTGACTTGTTTCCTTCTGATTGACTCATGACATCATCATGCATGATTAATCTAAAACTGTAAATTGAGCATTTTGTGTTCTTGGATGTTGTAAACATGTAAGCAAACAAGCAAGCAAAGCATGTTAAGTGCCTTCATATAAACCTAAAACTAAAGAATAAGTTTATTAATCTGTGTTAAAAATGTAATCTAATCACCGTTTATTTCAGCAACTCATCTTTCATTCTCTCTTTCCTCAAAATATAAATGAAACAGGAACTTTATTAGGGTGCAATAATACTTTGTTTTGACTCAGAACCTTTTACATGAATGTTCCCTCTGGCAATTCTTTTTTTTACTGTTGTTATTTTACTAGTTAATTCATGTTCATTTTCAAATTTTAGTTTGTATTATACTTTGTCTTCTGTGCTTTCTATGCCTCTCTTCAAATGTCTATCATAGAGTTTTTATTTACTTACTTTTATTTATATGTTTCATAAAATTATAAACTATTTAGAAATAGGTAAGAACACTGCTTTTTCCTCTTACATAGTATAGCTCAACAGTATATGCCATCTATTAAAATCAGTAGTTATTGAATAATTAATACATGAATAAATGCCATCTTCCCATAACTTCCACTATAAATATTTTCTACCTTCAAAATAAAATTATTTGTGTTTTATTTCCTGAGTTCTATTACCTTTTTCTCCTTTTACAAGATAATCAAGGGTTCATAAGCATTTGTCTCCAGATAAAAATTTTAGGAACATAAAAATTTAAAATAAAATAATGGAAATGAGAATATCTCATAAAATTCAAAGTGTTTTTAGGAGAATAAAACCAAATCTATATCATTTGATGGGTACAATTTTGCAAAATTTAAGGTGTTGTTTTCACTATAATTCACTTCAATCAAATAAATCTTAGAAAAAATTAGGTTAAGTTAAGTAAAAGAAACATAAACAAACATACAAGTCTAAGTAGCTAGAGAACTATTTGTTAAAAGACTTTAATATAAAACATTTTTCAAATTTTAATCATAAAGGCTTTTTTTACAGAATTAAATTATACATAATCTTTAAATATGACAAATAACAATTTCTCTTTTTTTGGTGTGTTTTTTTGCATGTTTATTCTCACATTAATTATTTTGAGTGCTTTTTTTTTCTCTTGTGTGTAGACCCACTATGATTTGCTTTAGCCAGTAGATTACAGTAAAATTGGTATTCTTAGACTTCTATCTGTAGGCCCTTTGGGTACTGCCAAGTTCTGCTTGTTTTCTTTTGAAAATCAGTTGTCATGCTGTTAAAAGAAGTATAACCATACTACTAAATGCTTAGAGACAACATAAATAGATTCCCTTGATAGTGAGAGACTATCTTGCTTTTTTCCAGTCATATCCCAGCAGAATAAGGCCAGTAAAATGGCTTATAGTAACATGTGGGAACAGAAGAACCATCCAGCTAAGTCTTTACAAAAGTTATAAAAAAATTCTGTCCAACTGAATCAAAGGCAATATTAAATCACTATTGTTATGAACCACCATGTTTTCAGGCATAGTGTTATGCAATAAGTACACATGGTGTATCTTTTAGGAAATGCTTTATTTAATGGGATTAACAGTGCATAAACACCTGAAAATTCAAAGGATATTTCCAGATCTTACTGGCTTCAAGATGTTAAACATTTCTCAAATGTTACCTTTCTCATCCTTTCTGAAACTATAAAGGCAATTAAATATTCTCTACATTTCTTAAAAGGATGTTGGCAGAGACTTTTTATGGGCTTTAAAAGTCTGTATAAAAATGTGTACTATGCATGCAGGCTATAGAACTAAAGAGATTTTTCCATGTTCTGTTCAATATCACTTATTACCTGTTGATTTACATTGTCCAGGGTTAAAAAATTAGAACAATATATGATATTAAATAATGATCATAAAAAGTTTTTTTCTCTCTTGTATTGTTTGATTTACTGTTATTATATTTTCTTTCATTGTTTAATGTCACTTATTCACATTCAATTACAATACTAGTTATTAATCTGTGTAATTTTAATAACAAAACTGAAATATCTAAGAAATCAGTAAAATATTGACCTTAATTGAAACAATTCAAACATGTTTTGTTCAATTTTTCAGAAATAAATATTCAATTCATTATATTATCTAATAACCAATTATGTACAAAATAGTATAGAAATAGAAATAAAATAGAAAGTGAAAATATTTGGGGTATGACTATCAATCTTCCCTGAAAACAAAGAAGTAATTCATGTACTAATTAACACTCTAACATAGAGAAAATACAATGACTTCCTTACAAAATGACTGTGGAGGAAGATTAATATTTGATAAATTCCTTTCTCAATTTTTTAAAAGTATGTTTTTAAAATTGATTCTGGTTAATTTTGTAATGCAACAGTTTCTTTTTAATGAAATATTTTCTAATTAAGGTATGAGAAACTGCATCAAATTTTTATAAAGTTCTTCATTACAAAAATTCTTGTTTTATTTTGTAAAATGTTCTAAATTACCCATTTTAGACATTTCCTTGTTTCCTTCTCTGAATTGGTGTTATATTCTTATATTGGACCTAAAAATGAATACTTGATAGAATGAAACAGTTTGATATGAAATTATGGCAGCTAGGAGAAATTATATGTTCTCTGGCTAAAGAATAAAATAAATGGCTAGAGTTTGTATATAATGAATATGCATTTAGGTGAAGAAACCACAACAGAAGCAGAGAGGCAAGGATAACCATCACAAAGAGAAAGATTTGCTTTAATAATTCAAGATTAGTTGTAAGGACCAAACTTTCAATGATCTTTAAAAAAATAAAGAGATAAATATAAAAGGAAAGAAATCAAGAAATGTCTTTGAGACCAAAGAGATCAAGGCCATTATTCACAACACTAAAACGAGTTATACTCAAGTAATATGAAGATTGTAGATCTATGGGACTGAAGCAGATCTAAAAAAAGATGCCTAGAAATCCAAGAAAAACCCATTTTCCAGTTGTTCTATCATCCTTGACTTCATCTTATCTAAGAATATGAGATCAAATCTTAGTTATTGCTTTGTTGGACTAATAAAACTTATCAACTCAAGAGATTTCTCAGTTATGAAGCTTGAATACTAAATGATGTACTTACCAAATTATAAAAGTATAATGCCATTCATTACATTGAGGTTTAAAATATATATAAAATGTATAAATCCTTTAACAGTTCTGCAAACTTTATATTTTCTATTGAGCAGATATTAATACGTGTATTTGTGTTTGAAGTTTGGTAATGATATTACTATAATATTTTAAGTTTATACACAGCAATATTAAAGGATAATAATCATGTATGTCCAAAAATTGTATATTTACATTAGTTTGCCTCCATGTGATTAAGCATTTAAATTTTAATAATTGATTGACCATAAGCATGGTAGAACTCCATATTTCACCTTGAATAAAAAAATAAACAATGCTAAGTTGTCCTTTGCAATGTGTAATATAGTCCTCTGCAAAATATTTATAGAAATAATAAGTCAATTTCATTATTGAACATCACCAAAATTAATTTAAATGCTAGGGAGGATCTTTTGTTTACTGGAGAAATTTCGTAGGTTTTAGCCTTGTGATATTGAGCTATTTCCATATTCCTTTAGTGGTTTCTCAGATAAGACTTTGTCGGTAAATATTGTACTTCTCACATTTTTATGTTCTGGATAAAAAAAGAACATTAAAAAAAACATAAAAATTATCTTACATGTTCTCTTCAAGGGTTTAAAACATTTCTTTAATTTTTGCACAAATCTTCTGGGAGGTACAAGTACTTACTCAAGACTTTGAAATTATTCACACAAGTCATTTATTGCTTTCTTTCCTAAAGGATGCTAAAATTCTTCCCCTTTCTCTTTTGATTGCTTTTTTTCCTCCTTTTTTGATTATTCCCTTGTTGGACAATTTTTCATGCTGCTAAGAAATAGAGGGCTATTTTTATCACAGAAGAATGTGCATAATGATATAAAACATATTTCAATTTATTTAGCCTTTTCTGGGATAAAGCCCAATTACAGCCCTTGAAGTATGCTCTAGTTAATATTATGCCTGTGTTGAACTTTCAAGATATGTTTTATGATAAAGAGCCATTTAAGGACTGCATCTTGTTATGGACTGATGTTCAAGTGTTGTTTTAGTTACTGTTTTCTTTTGCTGATTAGTCTTCACTAGATAATCTATGTGTACATACAAACAGCATATATTTAATAATTACATTTGGCAAAAAAAAAACTGCATATATAATTTTTTATAGGTGCTTGCATTTGTTAAAATTGTTCATTATATTTGTATGATAATAAAATAATTAAAATTGATCATTGGGGTAAACTTTATTATTTTTCACATTACATATGTAATTTTTTTTTACATTATAAGAAAACTTTTTATTCTGTTTTGCTTTTATGGATGTGCAAATTCAATTAAAAATAAACTAACAGTGAAATTTGAATATTTTGTGCTAACAACACATTTATATTTTCAGGGTAGATCTTCAAGACAAATAAGTAGTAGTTCAGGAATTTATTTACTTATTTAACATATTAAATTTACTTGTAATTGATATATAAAACCTGCAAATTGTACATATTTATGGAATGGCATGTGACATTTAGATATATGTATAGGTTGCATAATGTTTACATCAGCTTAAATATAACTATCTGATTTATCATTTCCTTATGGAGAAAACATTCAAAAATCCTTTCTTCTAGCTTTATGAAACATATAGTACATTATCATTAAATATAGTCACCCTACCATGAATGGCACAACAGAGCATCTTCCTATTACTCCACTCTAACTCAGGACCCATTGATCATAGATGTCTTCTCTTTGGCTTCCAAATGTTTCTTTTCCAGGATCAATTGGCTAGAATATGGACATTGTCTTTAACAAAACTACTTTCTTTAAATTTCTCCCTTCAATTACATTTTCTCCTCTAGGATAAATGAAGTATTTTTCTTTTTATTTATTTATTAAAATGTTTCTTTTTTTAGTGAATGGTTCTTGATAATATATAATTCATCATATATTCATAAGACTTTAAAGATGGAATACAGAATAATGATATTCATTCAAGCAGAATAATGACAAAATTGTCAGTTATTTATAGACTGAAAATATAATGTTTTTTATTTGCAACTAAACAGTACAGGACACTTCACTATAACCTATGGTTTGGAATGCAGTTAAAAATGAATTCTTGAATAAATGGACTAAGAAGTTGAACAGACACTTCTCAGTAGATGATACACATTTGATCAACAAATATATGGAAAAAAGTTCAACATTTCTAGTAATTAGAGAAATGCAAATCAAAACTACTTTAAGATTTCATCTCACGCCAGTCAGAATGGCAGTTATCAAGAATACAGACAATAATAAATGTTGGTGAAGATGTGGGGGAAAAGGCACACTCATTCATTGCTGGTGGGACTGCAAATTGGTGCAACCAATCTGGAAAGCAGTATGGAGATTTCTTAGAAAACTCAGACCATTTGACTCAGCTATCCCACTCCTCAGTTTATATCCCAAGGACTGAAAATCAGCATAGTATAATAACACAACCACATCAATGTTTATAGCAGCTCAATTCACAATAGCTAAAATGTGGAAGCAACATAGATGCCCTTCAATAGATGAATGGATAAAGAGTTATGGTACATATACACAATAATTACTCAGCATTAAAAGAGAATAAAATTATGGCATTTACAGGTAAATGGATGGAGGTGGAGAATATCATCATAAGTGAATTAAGCCAATCCCCTAAACCCAAACGCCAAATGTTCTCCTCTGATAAGTGGATGCTGATCCATAATGGAGGGAACATGGGAAAAATGGAGGAACTTTGGGCAAAGGGGAGGGAGGGGAGGAAGAATGGGGATAGGAAAGATGGTGGAATGAGATGGACATCATTACCCTATGTAAATGTATGACTGCACATATGGTGTGATGCTACATTGTATACAACCATAGAAACCTAAAGTTGCGCTGCAATTATGTACAATGAATCAAAATGCATTTTTCTGTCATATATACCTAAATAAAATAAAAAAGGAAAAATGAATTCATGTATATTATATGCTCCCCATTTAATTACAATAACACATTTTATGACAATCGAATACGGCCTTAAAAAAAAAATTAACCGGTTATTTTTGAAAGAATGTGCATAGCTATTCAATAACTCAGGGTCAAGAAGGAGAGGAGAGACCAAGATAGATAGCATTCTTGGTGGCAACTATTTTCAAATTAAGGAACCAAAACAGATTAAGTTGATATAGCCTTTTACTTAGAGTTTTAAATAAATAATGTAATTTCTGTTATATTAGTTTTAAAAACTTATGATGACTCCCTCAGAATTAAAGATCTTTCAATAGGATAGAATGTTTCTAATGATTCTACTATTATCTGATTGTTTAGATAACAAATCCAAATAAAAGATTTATGTAGAAACAAATGTACAGAACCTGTGGCAGGTAGTTTCAAGTCCATATATCTGTCTAAATTTTCTAATATACTTAAATTACAACTGATATATTCCTTGAGTTTAAAATTCCTCATAAACAATATAATCATTTTTCCAAAAAAAATCACTAGTTGAAAAAATTCTATGGTTTATTGACACTAGATTGCCTACATTGTAGGATTTACCTTATATTAGATAAGGAAAAGATAAGCCAAAGCATAAGGTTGCACACTATGATTTTTATAGTAGTCCCACTTCCCCATGACTCTGTGTAATGATAACCCACACAGGGAAGTGCTCCGTGTTTAAGTGGCAATGCATGTTCATTACCTTATTTGGTGGTCAAAGCCATCTAATGAGGTAACCCTGTGATATTCCAGATTTCCAGTTAAGACTTCCAACTTCCACAAACTTTAAGTCTAGTGAGCCTTGTTATTGTAATTTATCATTCTATATTGTAAGTAGATTCTCTATATCATAGGTCAAACATTTTTTAGAATGCACTCAAACAAGTTAAATTATATTGAACACTATAGTTAAATCTTACAAATTACTACCAAGAGAGAAGAGTCAAAAAACTTAAATTTTGTCTTTTTTCTGTTGCTACGTGTTTTGATATTTTCTTAACACTTCTACAGGATGTTTTCTCCTTGCCTGAAATGTCATGTTAGAAATCATTGATAATAAATAAATATAATCAAATTAATTTTCTAAAAATCCAATCAGCTGCTTTTGAAATAGAGGGAAAGATTATATTTTTATTCTGCATAGCTTATTATAGATATTTTTTTCTCAAAAAGCCAAAACATACATAAACACATATGTATAGCTGTATCTATCTACAGAGACACATACTTCAACATCTGATCCCTATTAGTTCTCAGTCTTAAGTTATTTTTGCTAATGTATTCACTCAACTATATTTATTGTACACCTATTTTATTACAAATATATCACTTACCTGGAGGTGTGTTAAAAAATACATACCCCAAGAAAAAGAAAAGAAAAAATAAGAGAAGCTAAAACTAATATACATTCCAAAATAAAACAAACAAAACCTGACACAGTTGTATCACATTCAAATTGTCTGTTTTAGATTGCTCTGTCTAAACAACAGATTGACAGTTGTGACGGGGTAGAAGGTAATCTGAAGGGAAGAGAGGGTAATAAATTCACTTCAGAAATCACAGTGCTATATTAGATGTTGTGGTTCATTCCCGTAATTCTGGTGAGTTGGCAATCTGAGGCAAGAGGACTACAAGTTCAAAGCCACCCTCAGTTACTTAGTAAGGCCCTAAGCAACTTAACAAAATTTTTAAAAAGTAAGACATGGGGATGTGGCTCAGTACATAAGCACCCCAGGATTCAATCCACAGTACCAAAAATCAAATCAAAATTTTAAAGTACCAAGAGCCTTATGGCTGCAAATCCAAGCTGTTTTCTTCAATAGTCTTCATCAATTAAAAACAAAAGATGAAATTTATCACATCCACAAACCTTAGCAGAAAAATGCCATGTTCCCAATATCACAGTGATTAAAACATGGGGGTTTATTTGCATGGAGTGAACCCTATTGTTATTCTGTAAATTGTTCAGCTATATTTCTGAGTTCTGACTTGAAACAAGACAGGGGATGGACCGATATAAGGCTATAAAATATTTAATTTGAGAGGAAATATTGGAATTATAATTAAGGTTGTTGTCCAGGCAGAATACATTTGCCAGACTCTACTAAACTATACTAAAATATTAAAAAATCCTTGTACTTCTTAAAAAGTTTTTTGCTATCCTAAGCTCTCTTTACCCAAGTAATATTTTCTCGCTCTTTCAGTTTTGACCTGTTACTATAACCTAGAATTTTGAAGGTTAATATCTGGCACAGCATGAGATTTCCTAGTTATTCTCCTGTCTTTTTTTAATTCTGAAAAAGGTTTTGCCTGCGAATCATTAATTATTTTGTATAACCTCCTTTTTCCCCCTATGGTATTCATTGTTAGGGCAAACAAAAATTATGCAAGAATATCAAAAATTAGAGATGTAGATGGTTTTTTATTCATCCACTGAACTACTGTGACTAAAATAAAAAGAAAAGATAAATGAGATGAGGCTGCTTGTACCAACATGGGTCAATCTCTGAAAAATAATATTGGAATAGATACAAAAATCTATAGAAACATTTGAATTGTATGATACTGTTTAAGTAGATATTGTTAGAATTATATATTTATAATTTATTATCTATTCTTGTGTGATGTATTTTGATTATAGTACACATGTTTATTGTTTATGGACATCTAAATCATAGAGTTTTTAAAAATAAAAAAAACACATACATGCTTACGTAAAAATACATAGTGAACATATCAAAACCAGGAATGGGGTGGACATTACCAGAGATGAAATAAAGAGAAGGGGTTGGCAATTGGTTTGGTGTAGGAGGACTTTAAATATGGTATTTATGTTACATCTAGGTGGTTGATGGAACATTACAGGTGGTCATATTGTTCTGTATGATTGATGTTTTAACATTAAAATAACAAATGGAAAAGAAAAAATGGATATGCATGTATATTTGAACACTGTTTAAAATGGTAAAAGAATGCAAAAATGTGGATTCAGCGCAACTGAAGCATAACTGATTAGTTTACTACAATTTTCAGAATCATTAAAAATGAGCAATTAAAACTTTATCAAGCCAGGCATGGTGGCGCACATATTGTAATCCCAGTGGTTCTGGAAACTGAAGCAGGATGATCATGAGTTCAAAGCCAGCCTCAGCAAAAATGGGGTGCTAAGCAACTCAGTGAGAACTGTCTTTAAAATACAAAAAATAAGGCTGGGGATTTGGCTCAGTGGTCGAGCTCCCTGAGTTCAATTTCTGGAACCCCCCTCCAAAAAAAAAAAAAAAAAAAAAAATAAATAGAACAAACTCTATAAAATGACAAAAGTATTATAATAATGATTGAGAAAAAAGACCCAGAAATTTGTATATTTCTAAAAGCATAGTGATTGATATACTTTTCTATATGTTATGAGCATATGAGCACATAGAAATATGAAACATTATCCTCATGGCTATTATTACATAGCTGTCAAGGGTAAGACAATGTTGTAGGAAAAGAAAAAGAAAAGAGGAAAGAGAAAAATAAAATAAATAGCCTTAGAAACTCCCAACATGTATGATGATAATCACGTGAATAAAATGTGTATGTGTGTAGGTGTGTGCAAGCATATAAGTATCAGTACATTAAAAAGATGGTGCTTGGGGCTGGGGTTGTGGCTTAGTGGTAGAGTGCTCGCCTAGCATGTGTGTGGCCCGGGTTCTATCCTCAGCACCACATAAAAACAAAGGCATTGTGTGCAACTAAAACAAATAAATAAATATTAAAAGAAGAAGAAGAAGGAGGAGGAGGAGGAGGAGGGGGAGGAGGAGGAGGAGGAGGTGCTAAGTCTGTATAGTTCCTGGCATAAGTAAGTCTATTATTTGTCAAAGAAAAGAAACACAATGTCGTAGATTATAGCATTTTCATCTTTAGGAAAAAAATATAAAAGTATAGGAACAAAGAAAATAAAAACAAAACACAAAATGTATTTATAATAGTTATTCTAAAGAAGGAGTTGATAAAAGTATGAGGAAAATTCTTGGAAAATTACAAAAATTAATTTTAATATTTCAACTCATTTCATAGGGTCTTTTATTTCTAACTTGAATTGTCTTGGTGTAACTTTTATTTGTTTATGTTATTTGGGAGATTTCCATTAAATCAATCAAATATTTAGGTACTGAAAATGGGCAACAGCTTAAGTACCAGATTTTAGAAACTCAATTTATTAAAGGAAAAGTGTTGTAAAAATTTAAATATATAAAAATTTAATACATGCTTTATTACATATTGTTTCAGGAAAGGAAGAGAAAATATGTAATTATTCAGAGGACATGGAAAAGTTTAAGTTGGTGAGTATGAGTTTAATCATCAATGGAGCAAATAGGATACAAATAATTGGAGTATAAATTTAAGCTAATCTGTACATTTAAGGAAGATTAGCTTTAAAATGTATACTCAGTCTCAAAAATGAAGAGTTTTGTACAACTTACTAATGGTATTAGATCTAAATACATTTGTTGAGCAGTTATATGCTTACTGCAATAAAGTGGTTTGTATCAATTGTTATTTAATTTCATCCTTAGAATGACAGTAAAACATTGCCAAATTAACCTTCATATTTATAGATAATTATATGGAAACGTAATACCTTAGATTTCATTGACAGCCATGAGAAAAATAATAAGGTAAATTAGATTAAAGAAAATAGTGATATTGCCATGATTATTAGAGTGTCAAGGTAATATCATTACAATAGTCTATGAAAGATATATTAAAAACTTAGAGCAGAATCACTGAAAAAGGTTTATTATGAACATGGTTCATATCAACTTTGGGACACTTTGGCTGTAGTTGGTAAAGTGCAAAATGTTTGAATTCAGGAGAAAGAAAATTTCACATTTCACCTTATGTTCAGGTACCTAATCTGAATCAATGTGCTATGAAGTAAAATCATGAAAATGGAAAAAGAATGTGTATCATCCTTATCTTGGGGAGATCATAAATTCATATTTAAACTTAATGAAATTCAGTTGATTATGAAATATTCAACTGAAAAAATATCTGGGAATAATTGGAAATATATTTCTTGCTAAGGACAGAGATGTTACATGACTTGAAAGCCATTATCTTCTCCATTATTCATTACAAATTGAAATCATACATCATAAATTTAAATACTGAATTTATGTGATTTATCTGCTTAACCATGGTCCTAAATGCATCAATTCTACCATCACACATATGAACATCCCCAGTAATAGAATCATCTGAACGAGCAAAACAGGAGGCCACCTTGTATACTTTCTATCCCTAAATGCAAACTGATTGTGTAAATTTATTTTTACATTCTAGATGATATAATGCCTTAGGGATTTCTTTAAAAAAAGACAAAGTCTTAAAAACCCAAAATAGACCCACATAAATATTTTTGACAAAGAAGCAAAAGCAGACCAAAGGATACTGGATCTCTTGGACATTCATAGAAAATAAATGTGCTTCAAACTAAACTTCACAACTATGTAAAGTTTAATTTAAAATTAATCATAAACTTAAATGCAAAGCACAAAACTATAAAACTTCTAGGAAAAATGATTTTGTCAACCAAGACTAGGAATATAATTCTTTAACATAATACCAGAAGTATAGCACTTGAAAGAAAATTTTGCTAAACTTGTTGTATTGATCAATTTTTTGTTGTTGTTGCTGTTACCAGACTACCTGACAAGAACAACTTAAAGATAAAAATTTTATTTTGTCTCATGGTTTTAAAAGTTCAATCCATGGTCAGCTGACACCATTGTTCTGTGCCCATTGTGAGGCATAACATCATAGCAGAAGGGTGTGGTAGAGGAGCACTGCTCACCTCATAGTAGCAAAAAGCAGAGAGAGAAAAGGCAGAAGGAAACAAAGGAAAGATGAACCCTTTCAAGGCTTGCCCCCAGTGGCTGACCTCCTCTAGTCAGGCTCCACCTGCCTACAATTCCCACCCAGACAGTCCATCTAAACTAGATGAACTGATTAAGTTACAGGTCTGTCTCATAATCAAATCACTTCACTTCTGAATATTCCTACTTTTAATGCAAGAGCTTTTGGGGAACACCTCATATTCAAAACACAACACTTGACCCCATAACATTTTGAAAATATTTGTCTTGTAAAGAATTCTAACTAGATAAAAAATTATATACTGGGAGAATGTATTTTCAAAGGTCATATGCAACAAAGGGATTATAACTAGAACATATAAAGGACACTCATAACTCAACAATAAGACAAACCAAGAAACAATCCCATTAGAAAATGGCCAAGGATCATAAACAGACCTTTCACTAATGAGGATATAGGTAAGAGAAACAAGAATAATGAAGGAAAATGTTCAGCATAATTATCCATTAGAGAAACACATATTAAAACTATAGTTAGATGTTACCATGCTCCTATCATAATATTTAATATATTAAATAATTAAATCATCAAATGTTAAAGAGAATGCATATAAATTGGATCATTTATATATTATTGGAGGGAACTTAAAAGTAAAGAACCACTCTAAAAAAAGCATTTGATAGTTTCTTTTAAAGTTAAAAATGATCTTACCTTATAAATCAGAAATTGCACAATTTGTCAGATATCCTAAAAGGGATATGAAATGTATTTTCATACAAAAAATGAAAACAATTATGTATAGTAGCTTACTCTAGTATATTTGTTATCAATTTTACTAGTAATAGCAACAAACTGGAAACTTCTCAAATGTGCTTTAATGGTGAATGGTTAAACAACGTGTGAAACAGTCATACCATGAGATACTCCCTGGTAGTACAGAGGAGCAAATTATCCACGGACACAAATTGTATGAAGCTCAAAGACATCACAATAAATGAAAAAAAAAGTTGATATAAAATAATGCATACTGCATGATTGCATATGTATAACTGTGAAATAACATCATTAAGGTAAAATAAAAACAGATTACTGTTGGCTAGGGGTTTCGGGAATGGAGGAGGATTGTTATAAAGGGGTAGCATGATGAAGTCTTGGGATGAGGATGCAGTTATGTAAGTTGAATTTGGGGATGGTTACATGAAGCTTCATTTGTGTTTAAATCACATGGTGCTATCTTCACACAAATACACACACAAACACCACCACCAACAACAAATACATGCATGTTTTTATAACTGAAGAAATCTGAATAATCTCCAAGTCAATTTTCTGGTTTTGACAAAGTACAATGATCATGCAAAATGGTAACACTGAGTAAAGCTAGAGGAAAGTTTTGTTGAACAAAAATTTCTGTAAATCCCATTGTTACTTCAAAATAAAAAGTTAAAACTATTTCAAAGTATTGTTGGATGGGGTACATAGGAGGATTAGAGGAACACTAGAATGGTCAAGGGAAGGGAGGGTAAGGGAGGGAGCAAGAGGGGAGGGAGGGGGGGGGAAAAAGGTGGTTGAATGAGACGGATATCATTTTCCTTAATGCGTGATTGAAGACCTAAATTGTACGAATATACTTTGTATACAAACAGTTGTATGTAAAAAGATACTAAATATATGCACTATGAGTTGTACATATTAAAAATTATTAAAAAAAAAAGAAAAGATAAACATATGAGGTGATGGGTATGCTGAAAAAAAATTATTTTCCTATATCTTTGAATTATTATTGACTTATTTCATTCTTATGTGGTGCTGAATAAACTCTAAGAAGGTCTTCATTTCTTTGTTTATCCTCTCTTAAATTCCCACAATAATGGATGTTTAATTTTTAATATTTGTGTGAATCAGTGTTATTCTGAAAGCCAATGCAACATTTATGCAGAGAAGCAAACTATTATTTACTTGTAATAAATATGCCTATTCTTGTTTAAACCAATTAACTCAGGATTGAACCACTAAAAAGATATAATTCTACATATAATGGAATCTACAGAAAAAGTCAATGTGAATATTTACGTAAGAAAGGAAACTGGATCTGCGGTCCTTCTGAGTCTTCCCATAAATACATTGAGAACTTTTCAGGCCCTTTAGTCTAATCCTTTGCAATGTAAATACATTTTTACAGGAGAAAGAAGAGAACAGTCAGTGACAGCAATTGTATAATACAGAAATATAATTTCATGGATATTTAGAGTTCTAGTTAATTAATCATAAGTTAACTTTAAGGCCTTTATTTTACACCAAGTGCCAGATTTTAATAAAATTTAATCAGAAAGTCTTAATTGAAGAGAAACATCAAATATTTATTTTTCATACAACTTTTAATGCTCCTATTAATTTTATTTTCTTTTTCCTAATTAGCATTGAGAGGAAATATGTTCATATATGTACTTAAAGTTGTTGATCAAATTTTCATTTGGCTTTTTAGAAATATCAAGAATATTATCCATCAGTTTATATTTTAATTTCAATAGCCCTTAAAAAGTTCAATAGTTTTGGTCAAGTATTTTGGTAATAGAAATAAAGTATGTTTATAAATAACCAAAAAAAAAAAAAAAAAGAAAGAAAGAAAGTTCAATAATTTTATTGTAGAACCCAGTCTTATTGTGTCATTTGCTTACCAAAGTTAACTGAAGCATTTCTTCTTGCAATAGATACAGAACTAATGTGTTAAATGGATGGTTCCATTAGATTCTGGTTTGAAATACTTTCTACTAAATTATGTAAACTAAATTCACACAATACTTTTTAAAATAATATCTACTTTAACTTCAAAAGCTAAAAAAGAAACAGGTACCTCAGCTTTGATTTGGGGGAGTTGTTACTGCCAGGGATACTTTTCTAAGGTGGGGAGATGTATCTAGAGACAAAAATGCCATTCATAGCCCCTGGGAAAGTCACTAAAATTACTAAAATTAATATTTTTAGACATTTATTCTTTAGTTGTAGGTGGACACAATACATTTATTTTATTTTTATGTGGTACTGAGGATTGAACCCAATACTTCAAGCATTCTAGGCAAGCGCTCTACCTCTGAACCACAACCCCAGAGCTAAAATTAATATTTTTGACAGACCTTTATTTATTGCATATCCTGCACCCTCAATAAAGAGAAAGACTAAACTTTTGAGAGTGTGCACAAAATTGTACACATCTTTCACAAAATCTAACAAATTTCCCTGACTATACATCCAATTCCCAAGACTTGTGTAAGTAAGCTTAGGAAAAATCATAGAAAGTTTGTTAAGTGATTTAAATAAATAGCCTGGAATTTTTATATTTTTATTTGATAAGCATGTTCATAATTCTGCAACTGATATTTTGCAATTATTGCTGATGAAACCAATAGAAAACAACATAAAGATATTTGTCTAAAATCACTCTTGAAGCAGAATGACCAGGAAAAAAAATTTACTCAAAATTATTATGTTCAAAAATCATTTATAATGGGGCTAGTGTTGTGGCTCAATGGTAGAGTGCCTGCCTAGCATGTGTGAGGCACTATGTTAGATCCTCAGCAACACATAAAAAAATAAATAAAACAAAGGCATTGTGTCCACCAACAACTAAAAACCAAACAAAAATTTTTTAAAAAATCATTTTATCATGTCCAGGGCATGATATGCTCCAAGCTAAATACACTTGTATGTACAGATGGGATTTAGATAGGAGCCTGGATATTTTAATAATGAATATTAGTTATAAACAGTATGTGAAAATTATTTTCATTAATATCTTTTAAAATCATCTTTAAATTTCAGGTGATCATGCATATGTGGAATATGAAGTTTTGAAGTACTTCATAAAAAAAAAAACATGAATTAAAATGTGTACCATGTGGGTAAAAGTGATGGAAAGTTATAAAATTTATTGCAGTCATCAACTTGTATACCTTATAATCATTTCTGAGGTCTACCTAGTTTTTGTTTAAATATTGTATATTGAACACAAAGAAAATAGCAATCACAGACATTGCAATTGTTAGGACATTGAACAGAGAGACATTAGCTAGTCATGTTCCAATTTTACCAGAGATACAGAGTTAATCTGATAAGTTAAAGGAAAACTTACATTATCTGAATCTGCTCAATGATGTTACATAGGACTTAATTTTTAGTAAGTCATGAACATAGTGACCAGATTTATATAAATATAAATGGCCACTTTTTGTCCTACTTTCATTACTTTAGATATTTGGTTGGATTTTTTACCCTAGAGTGTGTTTATATTCATATCTCTTACATTAATTTTTATATGTATTAAATGTTCACTTATTGTTTACTATGAAAGCCTATTGGGAAGTTCCTTTGAATGTTATATCACTATTGTCATAATTAATCATTATTAAATATGTTAATATTTTACTCATTTTTTGAAATAGAGATTAAAGTATACAAATGTACTTGTTTAAGTTTTTCATACTGTCATTTAGGACTATAGATAGCTTGATTGAATATACATACTATGTGATTATACATGTTATGTTTTTAAATGAATTCTTATATAGATACATTGAAGAGGCACATAGAAATATCTGATAGAAGCCACATCATCCATCTGCATATGTTGCTTATTGAGTGGAAGAAGGTAAAAGAGAAGACTTTAAAACACTTCTTTACAGAGTACTGGCCACCATAGCATAATAGTTTATCTTCCTTAAGCTAACATCAATATTAGACTTTGGTTTTATTGTTTTTGACATTAAGTTCTTATCAAAATAAACATTTTCAAATGCAGAATTTTAAAATTTTATAGTAATACAACTATAGTAAAAGTATCAACATACTTCTTCTGTTTTGCCATTTCATTTATTTCGTAGTGAAAAATAAAATTAGTAGCTAAAGAGTTTCCCAGAAATATTAGACATATGAGAATCAATTTATGTATAATAATTTTGTGAATTAGTTTGACAGTTCCACAAATTTATTTATATTTATTTGAGCCAATGATTATAATGTGATTATTCTATTTAACTAAAAATTATCCTCACTCTCTCTTTATTTTCAGGTTAGTAGTTTTTTACTCCATTTGAGTAAAAAACTAGCAATCAAACAAAAATAACATTTTATTAAATTCATATGCAAAACTATGGTGTGCTTTCAAAACAATATATCACAAAAAAAGAGGCATAAAGGCAAAAGTCATAAAGAAAGATGTGAATCGATAGACATTTTTAGCTATCACAGGTGTCATATCATTTTTTTCAGTAGAAGACCCACATGTATTTATTTTAATAACCAATTTTAAGAGAGCGCTAGCACATACCTACAATTCCAGTGACTAGGGAGGCTGAGGCAGGAGGATCAAAAATTCAATGTCAGTCTCAGCAATTTATCAAGACCCTGTCTCAAGAAATAAAAAGGGTTGGGGATGTAGTTCAGTGGTAAAGATCCTTGGGTTTAATCCCTAGACCAAGGTAGGTGAACAAACAGGGCTAGACATACAGTTCAGGGGCAAAACACCCCTGGATTCTATCCACAGTACTATAAATAAATAAATAAATAAACAAACAAACGAATGAATGAATAAATGGAAAAAAAAATATTTTCTCATTGTGTAATGCCATCAGTAACTGGTATGTCTTCACATTTCTCTGATTTTCCAAAACTGTGGGTTTTGCTTTAAGTTTGTTCAATTTTGAACTCAAATTAGCCTCATTTATTGCATTTGATCAATATGCCCCTCAATCCTCCTCTTATCTGTTGTATGCAGCTGTTTTTCACTTCCTTAACTTCATAATGCCATATTTTTTGTAATAAAAAGAGAAACATTGTATATGACATTAAAATTGAATTTAAAATATTAAAGATGATCAATGTCTTTGTCTAAACATAATGCCTAAGAAGGAATGTCATTCTTTTTCTTAGGTAAACTTAGCAGAAATTGATCTTCTTAGATTATGTAGATTTTTTGAGAGAAATTCTATAGAATATTGTTACCAGATAAGTATAATCTACTAATTTCAACTTATGACAGTTTGAAGCAAACACAAAAGTTTTCACATTTTTACAGGCATTTTTAGAATTGAGTATGTTTAAAATTGCATTGTAATCCTAATTTAAAAAAGCTTAGAATTTTCTTTGAACCCATTTTTTAAAATATTTCAGAAATATTTCTAATTTTGAAAAGATGTGTAAAAATACTAGCTTTTTTCTTATTATTCTGTAGTTTGATTTTCAATAGGAATTTTTATCAGTGTACTACATAGGTTCAATACACGTAGCACATAATATCAAGTGTGAATTTCAGTAATGTTTTTTAGAGGACCACACGCATTAGGCTGTATGAATACAAATTGGGGTTCAGCTCAGGAGACACATTCACTAGTATATTAACTTAATCCATTTGTAAATTTCAGGGTACTCTTCTGCAGTATTTAAGTCTATAGACTATCACCTGACATTTCTGTACACAACTAGAAAGCTATACAAATAATCCAATGCTGTTTAAAACTGCACCTCAGACTTTAATATATTTTTTCTATGTACAGAAACTTAAAGAGTATTAGAAGTTAGAGAAAGAAAACTTCTAGGTCATCTTGTCTCTCTCTGTTCTAATATGGATTGTTCCAGGCAATATATTCTTAAATATTCTGTCTCACAGCAATTTTAAATGATTCAACTGAGAGAGCTTCTGTTTCTTCCCATGGGATCCCATTCAGCAATCTCACACACTTCAGTAGAAACCTGTTTCACATGCTCAGGGTTTCATCTCTTCCCTTTTGCTACACTTTGTTGAGCTTGGTGTTGGAATGCAGCTTTGTCACATTGTCCTTCAGATACCATGTGCATCTTTGCAGCCACACCACTTCTTTTTACATACATGGGAAGGAAAAACATTACTTACAAAATTAAGAAAGTACATTGCATTGTAAAATATTCATTAATAAAGTAGAAACAATTTTAAATTTTAAATAATTTCAATATCAGTTCCATAGAGAAATTTAACTGTGTAGTAACATACATGCATCACTTGAAAATGGAAACATTTTGAAAAATGCACTATTAGATGATGTCATTACTAAGGTAATTTGTCACTGTACAAACATGAGAGAGTGTATTTACATGAACCTAGGTAATATAGGTTAATCACTTGATGAGATGTATAAGACTGTTGCCAGAGTAAAATGATATACTGATTTATAGTAAAATATCTTGATGAGTATACCTTAAAATAACCATAAAAAGTAGAGCATGCCAAATACATAAACCACTTACACAAACATTTGCCATATTTTTAAGTATTACATATGATACAAAATATATTTTTTGCTATCAGTTTATATGGCTGGCAGTATAGTAGGCTTGTTTATAGCAACATCACCAGAAAGACATAATGTGACATTGTGACAGTTATAACATCATTGGACAATAGGAATTCTTTTAGCTTCTCTGTAATCCTAAGGGGCCATTGTCTTACATGTGGTTCATGTCTGTACAATGATAGAAAAATAAACTGAGAGATAGGTATATGAGAGGCAACAAAAACAGCAAAGCTAAAATTTGATCAAAACATATTTTTGGAGAAAAATAATCTATATCATATCATAATATCAATAACATTTTTTGAAAAAGATTAAAATTAGAGTTTCAAACAAGTTTTAGTTTCAATTCCATCTTAGTAAAATATATATTTTGACCAGAAAATATTGAATTAGAAGCTGGAATGACCGGGTTTAAGTTGCAATTCTGCTGATTTATAGCAGGGTAACCTATTCAGGATGCCTGTTGCTCTTTTGTTTGGTGTCCAAAAGAGGACACAAACTGAATTAATGTCCACTAAATTTTGTATAGTTCTAATTGCCATTCCTTAAATTTTAGTTGCTGTTTTTGTTTTTCAAATACAAATGATTTGGTGAGTATTATAGCATAGTGTTTTTTCTACATAGTTTGAAATATTTTATATTTTTCCTATTCTCCATAAAATATTTCTTTTCTTGATAATATAATTTATGTTAATAATTCTGTTGACTTCTCATATAATCACTAATCTGTAACAACCTACTTCTCAATCATTTGCATTTATATAGCTCACTTCTTGTTCACACTTTAAAATCCTTTGCATATCAGAACAAATTAAGAAAGCACCAACTCAAATAAATGTGTTTAATTTGGACTTAAATTATAACAAGGACTACTAGAATTTAATCCTGACAGGAATAAATTAGAAGAATTGAACATAGGTTGTGATTATATAATGTTAGTCTATTATATAGCTAACCTATTTCCAAACCCAGAACATTTAAAATTGAACTAAGGAAAAGAATAAAGGACAATCATATTACAACAATTATGAAACTTTATTCTGAGGAATTGAAAACATGTTAATTTTTCTGTCCTGCTGTAGATATTGTAGAGGAAGTATTGTCAAATGGAAAATTTGAGCATGGTGTGGAAATATTAAAATCACATAACAAGTTGTCTTATTATCAACATTGGTATAAGGATTTCTGTTTTCAGTATTATATCAAAATCTCTGTAGAATGCATTTTCAGATATTCTTAGCAAAATCCCCCCAGAAATGTAAGGACAATGCTTAGCTTTTTTTTCCCAATATGAATATTTTCTTTATGCCAGGCTACCTTGCTGTACAATTAGTAGTTCTGTATATGGGGTTGAGAGTGATAACAATGTAGCATGTGCAGGACTTTGTAGAAATTAAAAAGGTGTGGTATAGAAGAAGATAGGATCAGTGATGGTAACAATGAAGTTGTTGGTTCTGAATTCCTCTTTGTCATTTTGTATTATTATTAATATCTAGTTGAAACCTTTATTTTGGTTTTGAAAGGGCTCAATTAGAATACGCAGCAAAACTGTACATAACTTAGAGAAATCATATGTTTATAACTTTTGAAAACAAATAACTTAAAATCACCTAATCTAATCACTGAGAAAAAATATTGTTAGCAGGTTTTCTGTCATCTTTGCTGCCCATTTATTTAAAACTGACATGTCATGACTTTTTAGTTTATTTTACAAAGATAGTATCTGCCTGTCTCTCTGTGTCTTATAAACTTACTATATCCTTTTGTCATTGAATTTTCGTTTGTACAGGTTTTCAACTGTTATGACGTCTTAGAATTCTATCTCATAAAGGATTACTAAAATAATATATTCTTTTCAATCACAGGCCATTTTTCCAAATGAGCTCTGATGATTTAATAATTGAGCACCAGGTTTTAGTATATATTTCTATTGTTTAGCTAGCACAAATTACCAGGAAAAGAAGTTTTGTGGTATAGGGTAATTTAAATTTTAGGATTGGGACATTGAGTAAATGTACTATTCAAAGAAAATATTCTTTAGTGAAAATATTAGCACACATTTAAATTGAACCAAATTATTACTGCTATTAATGATATTAATTTTATTTTAGTTCTATTAAGAGATGTTGTGGTATGTTCTGTTAAACACTTTTTAATCTTGTAAATTGATTTTTAAATAATTTTATTTAAAAATAATTTTATAATTTATGGTTTTCCATATGAAATGTTTCTCTGTGTATCACTGTTTGGCGGATGTGTAGTTCCTATTTCTTTAGCTAATTGTTTGTTGTGTATTTCTTTCTGATTTAGTAATGTTAAGAATTAAGTCTATGAATTTTTATCTAATTTCTTACTTAGCAATACTTGTATACAGTATGTGACAAGAAGCACTTTCATTCTTTTGTAGAGAGAAGATGCCTACTTTATGCAGCTTTTTTCTCTGTAAACAGGAAATCAGATATGTTTGCTATTTTGCTAACAAGGTTATCATTTCTCCCTGGGAAGAAGGAAGTTAAGGGCACCTAATTTAAGTTACATTGTATATTTCCGTTTTGTTTTCCAATGAGAAATATTGCCTTCCTTCAAAACTTCATAGATATTATTATGCTAGTAACAGAGTCTATTATTACAGATGAAATGTATTCAATGTGCAACTTATAACTAAAGGCACTATGACCATATCTGAAATATTTTTGTTACATGAGAGAGTCAGAAAGGTGAAATAAGTTCCAAACACAAGCTTATTTTCACTAAAATGATGGCAGTTTCCTTAGAAAATGATAGCTAGAAATAAATTATATTATCCAATTCTGATTCTAAACTTCATGACTAAATAAAGAGGGAAATATAAAATGTTTTCTTAGCTTAACCTGGTTTGTGCTAAAATGTTTATTTTATTGATTTTTTGCTACATCATTTTTGTTTAAAGTAAGAGAGAATAGTGAGTCAACTCCTATCATTGCTTCTGTGCTTTTTCCTTGTGAAGTATATATATTTTAGTTAAAATATTATTGCAACTTAATCACTAGAAAAACCTTTTGTATTTAATTCCATGAACTTGCTGTGTTTTCAAATCTATATTAATATATCACCAAAAGTTTCAGTATTGATTTAAAGTTTTTTTCCTCAGATCTAAAGTGTGAAACACTATTTTCCACAAATTTTATTTATATTTATTGTAATAGTTTATTTGTGTCATTTGTATTTGTACAACTATTTTTCAAACGCTTTCCTTGAAGTTCTTTGCTATATGATCTGTTTGCTTTTGCTATGATGTTTGAATGTTTTTTAGAAACTGTATTTTGTTTAAAATTTGTATTGCCATTTGTTTTATCACTTTGTAGCTAATGTTTTTCTTTTTATTCACTGTACACACTGTCCTTTGATTCTTCTTACCAATAAAGAATATATATGATGAATACGTGTTAATCAAAACTAATATAAAACATTAATACAGCTTATTTATATCATTTGAATGTGAACAAAAAAGAAAATGAATTAAACCATATTCGTGTAAATGTATTTTTTTATTTTTAATTTAATTTAATTTGTTATACATGCTTGCAGAGTTCAATTCCTTTCATATTACATATAAAGAAATATGAAAATTTTTTTCCAAGTCACTGGTTTTACACAAAGTATTCTCACACCATATGAGTTTTTATACATGCATTTAATGTATTGATGTCTGTAAGAGCCTTAATGAGGAGGTAGTTAAGATGGTGGCTGGCTGACAGCAAAAGAGGAGGCATTTAATTGTTTTCTCCTGACCTTATTGTAATCAACTAAGAATCTTTCTGTGCCCATGAACACTGTGTCACGCACCTGTAAGTTGAGCTTGTGACACATGTATACTTGTTAAGGTGAAGAGTATTTAAGCAGGTAGGGTTGGAGTTGTGGGGGTTGGTTGTTGTTGGAGTTGGAGAGAGAAAGTCAGAAGAGAAAGCAGAATAAAGAAATTACTCGTTTCCAGTCTGCCTCCAAATTCTTTCCCGCGAAGGATATCAAATAAGGGTTTTAATTGGCCAGTAGTGAGGCTTAGTGTAGGGCTAAGGCAATTAATGTCTCCCAGCAGTTTTTGGAAATCATTAAGAGTAGCTAGATGTTCCTTATTTATTAAAATCTTTTGAGGCCTAATAAAAGTATCCATAATTAGGAATCCTAGATATAATATTGGAGATCTAGTTTGAACATTTTCTTCAGCAATGTTTAGTCCATATCGTTTCAAGTTTTCTGATATATCGCTAAATATGGTGAATAAGACTTCTTGATTAGGATGAGCAAGCAAAACATCATCCATATAATGGAGGCACATAAGCTCTGGGTATTTGTTCTTGATAGGCTGAATACCTTTATCTACATAGATTTGACACATAGTGGGGCTATTAGCCATACCCTGGGTTAAAACTTTCCACTGAAATCTTTGATCAGGGCCATTATTGTTAATAGAAGGAACTGAAAAAGCAAACCTGGGGGCATCCAGAGGATGTAAAGGAATAGAAAAAAAAATCCTTTATATCAAGAGTTATAAGATGGAAATTTTTAGGAATAGCTACAGGATTAGGAAGTCCAGGTTCAGTAGGGCCCATAATTTGTATGGTTTTATTGATTTCTCTAAGATCATGTAACAATTGCCATTTTCCTAATTTTTTCCTAATCACGAATATGGGGGAATTCCAGGGAGAGGTGGAAGGTTCTATATGTCCTGCTTCTAGTTGTTCTTGGATTAGTAGGTGGGCCGCTTGTAATTCCTCTCTAGATAGTGGCCACTGAGGGACCCAAACTGGCTTATCAGAAAGCCATGGTATTTTCAAAATTGTTTTCTCAGTGGCCCCTAAAAAAAATATCCTTTACCTTTTCGGTGATGATTTCCTTTTGTAACACCTGCGGGCTTGGTTGTGAGATGTACTCCTATTTGTTGTAAAACATCTCTTCCCCATAAGGTAACTGGCAAGCTGGACAAAACATAAGGCTGAAATGTTCCTTGATGCCCTTCATCATCCTCCCATTTTAAAACTGTTTCCCAAGGATAAGTCCTACAGTCCCTAAGGAAGAGGTCCCCTGACTCCCATGGGAATCAGTTGAACCCCCATTTCAGGTGTTAGCACTATTCGGGCGGTGGAACAGAGGTCTAATCCTGCACTACCTCTTGTTCCTCTGACGAGGGAGTCAATGGGTAAGAGGGATTGTGTTGAGGAATTATTTGGATAGATGTTTGAGGGTCCTCCTCTAATGCCTCGTACATTTGTGGGCCCCAGGGCATTGGGCCCAGTGCCCCATTTTTTGAATTGCCATATAAAATGTTACCATAAATATCAGTTTTAGATCTGCACTTATTAGCCCAATGGTTTCCTTTTTTACACCTGGGGCAGCGGCCTGGGGCACGATACAAGCTTGGTCTTATTTCTATTGTCTCTTGCCTTCTTTGGGGATATTGTTTTCTAAAATAAACTGATTGACTAAAATAATTTTTAGGTTGAGCCCTTCTTGTAAAATTTTGAGGAGAAGCACCTCTCATGGCTGCTGTGATTACATTTCCTGTAACAAAGGCATCATTTATATCTTTGCATAGCCTTATGTATACCTAAAGGTCCCTTTTGTTTTTCCAAGGTCTGATAGCGTCTTGAGAATATTTGTTGGCATTTTCATATGCCAGCTGAACAACTAATGGCATGGGTTGATCAACGTCTCCAAACACTCTACCTGCAGTTCGCAAAAGTGGATCAGCAAAGTCAGTATATGGCTCATTAGGTCCCTGAATTACTTTAGACAAGCTACCCTGTAAGTCACCAGTTCCTTGTAAAGTTTTCCATGCCCTAACAGCTGCGGTGTATATTTGAGTGTAAACTCAAGGATCGTACTGAATTTGAAGCTGTAAATCAGCAAATTACCCTTCTCCAGTTAACATGTCTATGTTATGGTCTGGAAATCCTGCAGTTGCATTTCTTCTAGCTATTTCAACACAGAACTCTTGGAATTGAGAACTCCAAAGCAAGTATTGTCCCCTGCTGAATTCTGCCTTACATAAGCCTTTCCAATCTGAAGGAGTTAAATTCAAGGTATTAAGGGCTTCAAGCATACTTATGGTAAAAGGAGCTTGGGGTCCATATGTCATTGTTGCTTCTTTAAAATTTTTTATGGTTTTAAAATCTAAAGGTTGATGATACCTTTGCTTGTTTTCATTTTCAAATACTGGAAGATCCCAATGCCCCTGAGAGTTTTGACACTTGAGGGCACGCAAGCGCTCAGAAAGTCCATTTATCTCTGCTTCAAGGGCACGCAGTGTTTAGAAATACCCTCCATAGTTTCTGAAATTGATTCAACCCATGAGGGAGCAGAGGGCACAAGTGGTTCCTCCACTTGACAGTCCCTTATCTTGGTCCTCTTTAATTTCCTTTTGTTCATTTTATTGGAATTACTTTTAGTTAATTCCTCTTCACTACTACTACTCTCACTGGTCCTAATAACCTCCTGAGTCCCAGATTCAATTGAAAGCAGGTATTCCTCAGCCACCTTTAATAAATCTTGAATAGCTTTAGCAGCTCGGATCTTTTTCATTTTTGAGTCCACACTAATTCTATCCTTACTGGTTCTAACTGACTCAGCGGAGGCTATGCTTTCATGATCACTTTCACTTTTTTCCAAATCCTCCTCACTATCAACTGACTCAGCTATATCAAAGAATTTTTCAAGAGACTTTATCACTCGGGTCTTAGTTATTTTCAAACCCATTTTAACCGTTCTGACTAGACTCCTGCGAGGCTCCTCAATTTTCTTACTGTGCCAATTCCGAATGCCCCGTACGGGCCACCACTTGTTGCCATCTGCAGCTGCTGCTGCCTGCAGCAACAATACCGCGGGGAAGAATTCAGAGGCAGACTGGAAACAAGTAGGTTCTTTATTCTGCTTTCTCTTCTGACTTCTCTCTCCAAATCCAACAACAACCAACCCGCACAAATCCAACCCTACCTGCTTAAATACTCTTCACCTTACCAAGTATACACGTGTCACAAGCTCAACTTACAGGTGCGTCACACAGTGTTCACGGGCACAGAAAGATTCTTAGTTGATTACAATAAGGTCAGGAGAAAACAATTAAACGCCTCCTCTTTTGCTCTCAGCCAGCTGCCATCTTAGCTACCTCCTCATTAAGGCTCTTACAGATGTCAAACTCATTCTGCCATTATTCCTATCCCCTTGCCCCCTCCTCTCTCATCCCTCCCCTTTGTTCTATTTAACATTCCTTGATTACAAATATATCAGACTTTAAATTTTTTCTAAGATTACAAATACTGAAAATATGGTTTGGTATTTTGTGAGTTCTATTCTCATAATATGTCAAGGTTGTTCTTAGTTTTGCATAACTACCTGTAATGAGAACCTAGAAAATTTTAATGACCTATTTTTTTTAATTTAAAGGGGTACCTGATAATGTAATATTTTCAAAAGATAAGACAAAGGGAAATTTGCAAAATCAAACCAAATCTGTGTTTCTATAGAGTACAGGAAAACATTCCAGGAATGAAGAGGAAAAAAGTAAGTTACCTGTTTAGAAATTTCATATTCTTATCATACAACTATCTGGATGGTTGTCTACAGGGATTCTGATAAATTGGTTAACTTTCTATAACTTCCCTTGTTCTAGCCTGGGAATAAAATATGTTTTTCTACATTCAACCACACTCCTGTACAAACAAACAAAAATAATAAACAAAAAACAAAAGAGGTATTTTTAAAAGTAAGGTCACAAATCATTCATTTGACTGAGAATCCAACATATCTTTATATTTGAGATTTCAGACAAGCACTATCTTTAAAAAGGGCAAACGTGGATATTTCTTATCTTAACAATATTTCCCTATTGTACTTTATTTCTTTAATAGTCTCAAATTTTTAAAGGACAATGTTTTTCACCACTTTAGATTACAAAACCATATAAATATTGTAGTCAGTGTGACAATATCCATCATGAAAAACTAATTGTATCTTATTTTTAAGAACAAAACCATATGAAGATATATTTTGTCAATTTCCCTTAGTATAAGAGTTTTGCAGCCAAATTTTATTTCAAAATCTCTGTGGAACTGTTAGTAATTCAACTGATTTACCTCAACCATTATTGAGCACCTATAATATTCTGGGTGAAAAATTTAATTAAAAGATATTAAAATGGCATCTAGCTTCTGCTTTCATACATGGTTTCTAATTAATTAATTGTTTATTTATTCATGCATTCATTTTTCATGTTCACAAATATCAAAACCACAGCCTTTCATATGTTAGTCATGCACTCTAAGACTGGGTTACATCCTCTATACATGGTTTCTTTTTTAATTTTTTTTTATTTATTTGTTTGTTTTAGTTGTACACAATGCCTTTATTCTTACATGGCTCTGAGGACTGAACCCAGGCTGTGCACATGCTAGGCGAGTGCTCAACGCTGAGCCACAATCCCAGCCCATATACATGTTTTCTTAATCGAACTTTCCTGTTGCCATAGTTACTGTGTATATACACTAACTGGAAGAGACCAGTTCAAAGAACTTAGATGCAAAAAAAATTTAGGTGTGTGTGTATGTATTTGTGTATGCATGTATTTTTGCACTGTCAAAGACTGAAATTACACACATCAAAATGTAAGTTGAAAACTGTTAAATGATGTTCAGTGACATCTATTACAGCATGGTAATGTAACTTCTAGACTTTATTAGAACCACTGTAATAGGTACAAGGACTACTTCAAGAGAATTTTACAGTGGAAGACAGAATTGAGCTTAACTCAGAATATAGCATGGACAAGTAGGAATTTATAGCAATTGACCACAGTAGAGATATTTGGCTAAATGAATCCAACAGGTTGTTTGCAGAAAAAGACCATGGTGATGAGATATCACTCTGGAAATGGTGAAGGATTAGGAACTCTTATCAGATAAAGAGGGAGATCAGGTATCAAACTGTGGGCATTCTTGCTAAAATCCCTGACTTAGAGGGATTTTGTCTTTTTAAAATTTTTATTGGTTATTTTTAGTTATACATGACAGTAGAATTCATTTTGATATAATTATTCAAGCATGGAATGTATTGTATTCTAATTAGGACCCCATTTTTATGGATGCACATGATGGTGGGATTTCATATGATATATTCATATATGTAGATAAAAAATTATTTTGGACTCATTCCACTATCTTTCCTTTTCATATTCTCCCTCCTTTCCCTTCATTCCCCTTTGTCTAATCTACTGAATATCTTTTCTTCCCCTCCCCCTCCTTTATTGTGGGTTAACTTCAACATATCAGTGAGAACATTTTACCTTTGTCTTATTGGGACTGACTTATTTTACTTAGCATAATATTCTCCAGGTGCATCCATTTTCTGGCAAATGTCATAAAGTCATTCTTCTTAATGGCTTTTCAGGATTCATTCTAAAATTTGATTTTAGAACCACCTGCAGAGATGGGGCCAAGGAAAAAGTTTGGGAGTATGTCTAAAGTTTTTTCCAATCAAAGAATCTTTGTCAAAACATCCAATTGTTTTGATACTTTGACTTTTTTTCTGATGATAGTTTCTCCTCTGCTACTAATTAGCCTTAGAGATAATTTTATATTTATTTAATTCAGAATATTAATTAGGGAATATGTTTAAATTATTTTAATTAGTTAAAAGGAGTTTTCAGCTTGTACTTTCAAGTAATGGCACATAATTAAAGGAATGTGTGAGTATGTATTATATGGTTATTATAATTCAATTTATAGTATTTAAGTTCCCTTTTAAAGCAAAAGTACAGAAAAAACAACTTGCAAAGAAGAACATTTAGGGAAACATATGGCTTGTGGGAGTCCTAAAGTGAATGGAGGTTAAGTGCCATTATGCCACTTATCAGGTTTTTTTGTATATTTTTTTCTAAATTTATTTTCCCCCAAAGTCAAGCACTATCTGTAGGTAGGTAGACCACATACTTATATGCCTAGTTCAAAAAAGTAAAAGGAAAATGAAGATTCTGTAAAGTAGTTTGCATCTTAAAACTCTGGAAACTCATAGCCTAAATTTTGCAGGTCCCTTTAATATTATTAAATTTTGTGTTATTATTTTATATTTATGTGCACAGTCTCTAATTTTCTCAGTCTTATGTATTGAAAACCAGAATTCTCCAATTTTATTAGTTGATTTTATAAATGAAATATTGATGATAGCATCATATGGTCCTCAACTGGCTTCTGAAAATTATTAAAGATATTGGTGGTACTCACTATAGCTAAAATCTAGACCCAAAAAGATCATATCTGAGAAATGTTAAATCATAGGTCTTTAATTCTAGAAGAGTTAGAAATCTACTAGAAATCAAGTTAAAATAATGTTATTTTGCATTTCAATTGCAGAAACTTTTAATCAAAATTATTTCACTAATATTCATTTTATTTTATGGAATAATTTTTTCTATATAAAATATATTTATAACACAGCTGTATAAGAATAGTTTATAATGCTGCTTCTATTCTACAACTCCCCTTTTAAAATTCTGATATATAAAATTAGAATCTTGGGCTGGGGCTGTATCTCAGTGGTAGAGCGCTTGCCTTGCACTGGGTTCGATGTGAGGCACTGGGTTCGATCCTCAGCTCCTCAGCACCACTTAAAAATAAACAAATAAAATAAAGACATGCTTTCCATCTACAACTGCAAAAAGATTTAAATTAGAATCTTATTGTGTGTATGAATCCCCTTTTTAAAATGTATTGTAGTACAACAATTACAACTTAAAAGCACAAGTCTAATAGTACCATATGAACTGCCCTTTTAGAGACCTCTATTTAAACATTATTTTATTATTAGACAATCAGTTCATTTTCAGTTTTCCCATAATAAAAAATAGGACAAACGAATAATTCAGGTTTTACATGCTTCTTAAAATCTTCTCATTAGAATTGAAAATTTTCAACAAACTAAAGTGTTTTCTTTGATACAGAAATTATGTATTGCATTTCAAAATTTTATAGGGTAAAATTGAGCTAAAAACCCATTATGTGTCTTTTCAGTGTATTTACTTGCATAATTATTCATTATATCTTTTGTTATATCTCATGTAATATAAAGTTTTTGTTTTAACATTTCATAAAGTGAAATTGTAACCTCAAATAAACTGTTGAATTATCAAGATTTATCCACCATTTTGAAATTCAATACTCACTAACGAAAGAAACTTTGTTATAAAGTTAGATTGTTTCTTATATCTCTATATTCTGTGTTAGTTGAATCTCTTGATGAACCTGTTTTCTAACCTGACACTCTTTTGTTCTTAGGTTATTTTATAGAATAAATAATACTTGAGTACTAGTCTTAGTGTTTAGAAATGTAACAAATTTCACTATTTCCTAGGGTCATTTGTTATTTTAAAACTTTAAAATCATCTCAATACTGTGGATTATGATTGCGTTAAGCTTACAAGCTAATGGAAAAGTTTTCATTGTATTAGCCAATATACTTCAGTTAATTCGACCAATGAATAACTACAAAAATCTCAGAGATATACATCAATAGAAGCAACACCAAAAATCATACTGCTTGCCTTGAAATCTATAGTTTCAATATCTGTATACATCTTTTATAATAATAATAAGAAGGAGGAGGAGGAGGAAGAGGAGGAGGAGGAGGAGGTACTGGGAGTACTGGGGATTGAACTCAGGGGCTCAACCACTGAACGACATCCCAACCCCAAATTTGTATTTTATTTAGACAGGGTCTCACTGAGTTGCTTTAGCACCTTGCCATTTCTGAGGCTAGCTTTGAACTTGTAATCCTCCTGTCTCAGCCACCTGAGCCACTGGGTATTATTATTAATTTTATTGGTTGTTTTTACATATACATGACAGTAGAGTGTATTTTTGACAGATTATGTGTACATGAAGTAAAACCCATTGCAATTATGACCTCATTCTTGTGGTTGTATGTAATGTGGAGTTACTGACTCTGTATACATCTTTCTTTGATTTTTTTCTCTAATTCCACTGGGTTGTTTATGATTTTCAACTTTCTTTTCCCTCTTTCATTCTTTGATAATGTTTTACCTATCTTTGATAAATGATGCATCTATTATTGAAAAATGGAAGAGCCAGTTGTGGGATTTTCGTAAAATATTTCAGGTTCATATAAGAAGAAAAAGCTATGGTGATAATTTTCTTTAGCTCTGCTTCTCCCATTTAGTGCATAAGAAATGAGAAGTAGTCAGAATAATTATTCCAAAAAGACTCATTACACTGTTGGTCTTGCCACAACAAACCATGTTAAATAAATAATAGCTGGTTGCTGTGGCTCACACTTGTAATCCCAGTGGCTCAGATGCTGAGGCAGGAGGATCGCGAATTCAAAGCCAGCCTCAGCAACAGTGAGGTACTAAGAAACTCTGTGAGACTTTCTCGGTAATAAATAAATACAAAATAAGCCCGGAGATGTGTCTCAGTGGTTGAGTGCCCCGAGTTCAATCACCGGTACCAAAAAATGAAAATTAAAAAAAATAATAATAATTTTACCATAGACTCTATCTGGAGGTGGTCCTCATTATCCATGTTTGAGAAATTGCTGGTGCCCTGGTAGGTTTCAAACATGTCACCAAAAGCTGTTTGTTGGGGGAAAGTTACAAGCTAGTTTTATCCTTCCATTGAGCACATAGCACCTGGATTCTGTATAGATAATTCTTCTATGTTCTAATACAATCAAATATTTTATTTTGTTTATCCTTCTCTTTTCACTTTCTTATTTCAAGGGAGAATATTGTTTCTTTGGCAGCTTTCACAAGTAGACAAAAACTTTTATGTATTTATTTTTCTGTAAAACCAAGAAACATAAAAAATGATAAAGGAAACTCTTGTCTGATATTCATTTACTCAAGATAGTCAATTAGAAGATTATTAGTAAATTGGAAATTTTTAAAAATAATTAATGTAGGGAATTTTACCTCTAGAGACATTTCTTTTTTCAGAGCTCTTTCTAGCATGTTTAATGTACTGATTTCTAGGGAAATGTTTTCCCAGACAGGATACGATAAATCTTCCTGGACTGACAGTAGGTCGACTTTATGTTTCTTGATCTGAGCTAGCACATTCAAACAGATGCCTTCCTCTTTCTAAGATAAATGTGAATGTCTCTAGTAGTATGTTTTTGTGCATTTTCTTCAGCAGGGAGTCATCATACTTACACACTCAGAAAAATAAAATGTCAATCTATTTGTAAGTCAGAGGCATTTTAAGAAGTAGAAATAATAACAATCACAGAGATACATGGATATTTATGGAATTACTTTCTTATCTACAGTAATACTTTTATTTTTTCTTTTATAATACTGGGAATGGAACCCAGAGCCTGGTACATACTAGACAAGTGCTCTATCAGTTCCTGCATATTATTGTTAAAGCCTAAACTGATATCTTTGTGCTTGTTTCCTAGATTATTTATGGGTTAACACATATTAAATGGTGTTGATTATTTTATAAATTGAGGTTTTAAGAGCAAATGAAAATTAGCAAGCATATGCTTTCACAATCATTGGCTCTTAAGCCCATTCAAAATTAGTAAGCTTAATTATTATTATAAACTCAAGGATAGGTTGAGTCTAAATTACAGGAAAAAAACATAAAACATATACTTATAAAAACAATTTAGTGTACTCCAATCATCAGTGATTTTGGCAATGTGTTATTCATTTATTTAACTAACTCACATGTATTTTTAAAGCCTTTTATAATATGTAAATGTGTACAACAAATGCCAACACTGGAAAGACTTGCTTAATCTAAGTAAGTAATTATGTTCACTCCTTCTGTTTGAATGGCAATACTTCCTGCAGCACACAATTTAAGATATATTTTATGCCCTCCACAACTGAATAGTTAAGGTTATGCAGGAATAAAGAAATTGCCCATAACCAGCATGTAACTTCACTGCAACAGTACAAAGAAATATCAGAAGTGGGTCTTAAGGAATACTTCTCTGTTCTTTTATGAATGAACTGGATTATCTCAAGCCTGTATGTGTCCTTGAAGTTTCCAGATGGTTTCAATGAGGAAACATTTACTCCAGCATGCAAGAGGCTGAAGCATTCATTTTTTTTCCTGAATAAACACAATGGAGGCGGGTTAAAGTTTTTTCACTGGCAATTTATGACAAAATACTGTAGATAAAATAGTCTAATATTAATAAGCCCTACCAAGCCTTAAAAGTGAAAAGAGCCTCACTGATTAATACATTATGTAAAATAAAATCATGCATGTCAATGAGTCACTTACAAATCATGATGCCCTATGCTATGGAAGGGATAAAAGGTAAGTTGAATACAATTAAATATAATTTTATTTTTTGGGTACCAGGGATTGAACTCAGGGGCACTCGACCACTGGGCCACATCCCCAGCCCTTTTTTTGTATTTTATTAGAGACAGGGTCTCACTGAGTTGCTAAGTGCCTCACCATTGCTGAGGCTGGCTTTGAACTCGCGATCCTCCTGTCTCAGCCTCCCAAGTGCTGGGATTACAGGCATGCGCCACTGCGCCCGGCTTAAATATAATTTTTTTTAGAAACCAATTTTTAAATAAAACAACATTATTTATTTTAGTGCCACATTCATACCTTAGAAGCTTTCCACTGCTGAAAATAAAAATAAAACATCAAATTTTGATGAGCCAGGATATATTTTTGAAATGATTATAGGAGATAAAAAAATGAAGGGGCAATCTTAACATATCAGATCATAAACTAGAAAGATAAAGCCTAAGAATATTGATGTGAAGTGCTTCATAAGAAAAAATAAAGATGACTTTAATTCATAATGTGTTTAAAAAGTAAAATAAAATCAAGGGCAACTGCCAAGTGTTAGATGGTGTTATGGACTGAATTGTGCCCCAACTTCAATGTACATCTAACGTCCTAAACATCAGTACATCAGAAGAGGACCTTTCTTAGGAATAGGGCCATTTCATTTGATACTTAGGATAGAGTCATGGTGGAATAGAGTCAGCTCCTAAAGTAATATGACTGATAACCATATAAAGGGGGGAAATTTGAACAATGAGACATACAAAGCAAAAATAGAGAAAGCCATTTATAAGTCAAGGACAGAGGACATGATTGAATTCTTCCTTCATAGCCTTCAGAATGATACAACCCTGCCAACACCTTGACTCCATACTTCAGCTTATACAATTATAAAGTGGTAACTTCCTTTTTTTAAGCCACCCAGCATTTAGTACTTTGTATGACAACCCCCCAAAACTAACATATGTGGCATATTCTTACATTCACTTGATGATTCTGCATTCACCATTGAACTTTAAGCCTAGATAATTAGTAAGCTGAAATATGATTTCAAACTGTCACATACAAAAAGATTGTAGGGAGTAGCTAATGAATTATGGCTTTTGAACTGTCCTGTGACAGAGGGAATGCCTCTCTGGGGAACTCTTGGTGCGAAGGTCTCAATTTGAGACTGCCCAGTTGCTAAGGTGACACCCTTCAATAAGAGATCCTGTGCCATCCATGGAACTGCTCAGTTATTGACTTTGAGATTCAGATGCCAGCTACTCAGGGGTAGAAAGTTGTGGGTGCAAGCTCATAATCATAATTGGGCTGCTTGTACTCATGACCTTGGTTCTGCTTACTTTGAAGAAAGTTTCTCACAATAAATCCTTTTGATGGTTATACCTATATAATAAATGTGCCAAACTTGTTGTGTGTCACTACCTCCCTGCCAGGGCTTCAGTCAATCACTGTGAGCCAGCTTTTTCTCTAATATTCTGTTTTTTCTTTTCTCCAATTCAGGGCCTGGAACTTTAATTAATGAAGCAAAAGATGGCAGGGTCTGGGAAGAAAATGTTAAGATAAATAAATTGGTTTATTGTGGGAGTTGAGAGATTGGAAATTCTGTTGTCTGTATAGAGACTGATGGCATAGAAATTCAGGCAACAATTGAAGTTGCAATTTTTAGTCCAAGATTAGTAGGTAAAACTCAGGACTTCTATCTTAAAGCATTGTGTGTATGTGTGTGTGTGTGTGTGTGTGTGTGTGTCCCCGCATGCTGGTATTGAATCCAGGGACTTGTGCATTCTAGGCAAACACTCTACCCATTGGTAGAGGTACACGACAAAGCCACATCTTGCAGTCTTGATGTAGAATTACTCTTTATGAAAATATAGTTTTTCTCTTAATGACTTTAACTGAGTAGATAAGGCCCACACATTGCATTGATAATAAACTCTTTTACTTAAAACTGAGTGAAAATCTTAATGGTATGGATTAAATACCTTGTCAGCAACATATATGCTAGCATTTAACTAACATAAATTTGGGATATGGCATAGCCAAGTTGGCACTTAAATTAACGATGATAAAGACTTATTTTACCCTTCCCTTGCGATGAATCCCAAGCAGAGTCCATTACTCAAAGTCATTCTCAGCTAATAATAATGATAATAATAATAATAAAATATTAACTAATTGTTAGTTCATAAAACATTATGAATCCAAACATTAAAATTACTAATTTATTAATAAGAATTCCACATTAAATGTAATGTTAATATTTAAAGATGGATACAAAGATGAAGAAATATTTATAACTTTATTTCCTTCTCTACCCATCAAGACTTCATTAAAATAACAGTAAAAAACTGATCATACCAATCATTTCATAGATTATGGAACAACTGGAAAACTAACTTTTTTTTACTAAACTGAAAACACAAACATGTTGTAAAATTAATTGGAAATCTGGAAAAATATACATATGTCTTTCCTATATCTCAGAAATTTCACACCTCAGGCTAACAAACACCTATGCCCATTAGTAAAAATGGTGCAAATGCTCATAATGGTTTTATTGATAATAGTAAAATAAATAAATATTCATCATTAGTATATTATTTTTCTTTGGTATTATAATGAAATACCTGATTTTTGGTACTTATAAAAAAATGAGGTATATTTAGCTCATAGAGTTGGAGGTTGAAAGACCTGCATCACAAAATGGCAGATGGCACAACAATAGTAGGAGTGCATGTAGAAGAGATTATCTATCCAGACTTGATGTCAGAGGTAGGAGAGTGGTCAGGCTTCTTTTATACATGTATTTTTCCAAGAGTTAACGCAGGGTCCTAAAAGAACTACCTTAATCACTTCCAAAAACAGTGCCCCCAGAAATACCCAATGACCTCCCACTAAGCCCCAACTCTTAAAGGTCCCATCACCTTTCACATTACCACATGGAGCACCAACCTTCCAACACTTGAACCCCTGGGGAACAAACCACATATATACTATTGCAACTACAAAAGAGGCATGATAATTCATGTTTTCATTGCTAAACTTAAATAAGATGAATGAAAGCAAACTGAAGGATGAAGGACCCAGACATTTCAATAATCAATAGTATTTACAGTATGACCTCATTTACAGAATGTTTAATTAACAATGTAATTGTTAATGTGCAAAACAATTAACAATGATTGTAGGACTGGGGCCAGTAATTGAAAGACGTTCAAAACCATTAAAAACTTTAGTCTTTTCTTTTGTTCTTTTTTCTTTCTTCTTCTTCTTGAAAGAAAGAGTCCAGTCAAGAGATAAAGATAGAATAAATATAAAAGTTTTATTTAATGAAGTGAAAGCACACTCCACAGGGATGTTGGAATGGGCTGTTATAAGACAGGAAGCAGCCGTCTTTGCTATTTTAAATGTTTGCTAGTTCATTCAACTGTGAACTTATGATTTGTACACAGTTCTGACTGAATTATACTTAAGAAACAAATATATATTTAAGTAGGTACAAATCCAAAAGGACAAAGAAAATGGGAGGAAGCAATAATTTTGAAACCTGGAAGCAGATACATGAGTGATAAGAATGGGTACTATGTACCAGTTCCTTATTGAAGAAACGTATTTTAACTGACTATGTGTAACTCCTCAGAATATTTATTATGGTATAAAATGTTAGTTAAATTGATTTTGTAATTATCCATGTATAAAAGTGATAGATTTTAAAAGTAGCACTTTCTCTGTTATGCTGTACTACACACACACACTAATAAAATCAAAATATGTTCAATGACAAACACTGTGTGGAAGATTGAAGGCTTCTGTTCGAATATTTTTTTTTCTCTTAAAAACACACATTAAGCCAATTCAGCTCTCACCCTTACTTTCACAGATATAATCATATCAATTCTTTTGGGGGAAATTCATGCTATATCAGTTGGATTATTTATCAGTTTTGTTTTCACTGTTGATTTAATGTTTTACTTTCCTGCATATTATAATACATTTGTCATTGATTTATCTTTTCCTAATATATTTATTTTATAATTATTATGTTAAATAATATAAATAAAGAATTAAGTTAATTTTGATAACAAAGATGTATAAGATAAGCCAAAACTCCTTTAGGTGACACTGAGTTATGTGGCTACTGTTAATCTTTTCTTTTCCAATCCAATCCAAATAAATGGAATTATATTTAAGGTGAAGCTCACCTAACAAATAACATCATGAAGTTGTTCTCAAATTAGTTCTCAAAGTGGATAGCTAAGGGTGTATCTTCCATGTCTCAGGACTGGTCCATCCATATGAGTAGGAGTGTAGGAATGCCATCTTAGCCATAGGGGGTTGTAGTTCAAGACTCTCGGGGGATAACTGAAACCATGTGTATTACTGAACTCTATATAAATATACTCTGCTTTATCCTATACTTACATAGCCATAATAAAGTTTAATTTACAAAGTAAGCTTAAGAAGATTAATAGTAAAAACAAAATAAAAATGGAACAATTATAAAAATTCTAGTAAAAGTCATGTGAATGTTGTTTTTTTTATTTTTCTCTTTCAAAATATTTTATTGTACTGCACTCACTTTCTCAAAGGATAATGTGAAATGACACAATGCGTAAGTGATGAGATGGAGTGAAATAATGGAGGTAGACATTGTGATGTAGGGTTGGGCTGCTAAGTGAGGATTAGTTGAACACAAGCATTTTGGTACAATTGGTGTTGCTACCAAGATGACTGCAGTGTGAATGAAGGGTGGATAGTGTACAAACGTGGACATGCTGAACAAGGGTATGTTTCATATTCCATATAAGACTAAGCAGGATTGTATGAGAGTTTACTACACTACTCAGAACAGTATGGGATTTAACACTTATGAATTTTTTATTTCTTTCATTTGTTATTAAATATTTTCAGACCACAGTTGACTATAGGTAACTAAAACCACAGAAACCAAAACTGAGTTATAGGATACTTATTCTTTATTGCATAATAGTACTCATTCAGGGTTTCCAAAGTGTGGCAATGGTAAGTAAAACCACTATTCTTCCTTTTTTTCTCATCTTCTTGATAATCCAGTGTCACATAAAAGGTTTTGACTCAAAACAGTCTAGCTCAGAACAGAGACTATATTTTCACAGAATATTGTCTCTGAGATAAGACATGAATAAAACCTTTATTACTAAGCCACTTATAATCCATATTGATTCGTCCTGTTGGTAAAAAGCAGTTTCCTTTGTTATATACCTGAGTATTTTGTCTCTATGTATGTTGGGATATAACAATCTCTGTAATTCTCTATGGGTCTCCTCCAACCCATCCCCATAATGCCACTCTGAATTTATCAACCATTAGAATCATTTCATTACTGTAGTTTATGCAGCTAAACTTGACCTCTTGCTCTCTATATTTTTAGTGCACCTATCATCTCCAATTCTATCAGCACAACTAGTTCTAAAGCAGTGTATTCCATCATCAACCTGGACTGCAGAAGACAGCCACAAGGAGATTGTGATGCTGATGCTCATTTCAAACAGCACAGTTCTGGTTGAAGTAGTGAACTGCGTTTCATTTGGTACTTCCTGAGGTACAGGATCATCTATCTAAAGGGTCTTTCAATTGTATGCCCATTCTAATATGTCCACTGGAGAGTTTAAGAATGGAGTAAGCAAAACTTGTCATTTTTTTTTGTTTGCTCACAGATGCCTAAATAAATGAGTCTGTAATTAAAAGTAATTTATTAGTTGACTCTCATAATCAAGTAAATTATTCTCTTATTTAGTTTGCTAGACCTGCCACAACAAAATACATAGGCTATGTGGATTAAATAACAAAAATTCATTATTTTTCACTTTGTAGAGTTGAAATTCTGAAATTAAAATGCTGCCAAATTTGGAGTTAGGGAAGAATGTATTCTAGGCTTTCTTTCCTTTGTATACAGATGACCACTTTCTTGCTTTCACTTCACATGACTATTTCATTGTGTACCTGTGATGTTGATATCTCTTTCTCTTGCTGTCCAATTTCTTCCTCTTAGAAACACACCAGTAAATTGGATTAGGGCCACCTGATATATATGTTATATTATACATTTTCTGGAGGCTATGAAGCAAAATAACACAAGAAAGATATTCCTTACATCCTTTCCTAAGCTGCTATTTGATTGTTAAGCTTCTTTAGAAATAAATGAATTAATATATAAGAAATGAAAGGAATATTAATTTTAGAACTGACTTAAAGTGAATCTGTTACTAGAATAAATAACCTAATGAATAATGCCTTAAGCTCTTTTCAATCTTCAATAAAAAAAAATGTAGAAAATGGAACAGAAGACTAATTCAGGGAGGAAAATCTTCTTAGAAAAACAGAACAATGTGCATTGAGAAATGGAAACTCTTTTTAACAGCATGGTTTTTTATGTATAAGATAGGATGATAGTTGCTACTCAGTGGTTTGATTGAGGATTATAACTTGCAGGGATTTACTGAAGGTCAGAAAATAGACGCTCCAACTGATACTTATGTTTTATTGTTACAAAAGTTTAGAGTGTACTGTAAGTATATTTTAGAGAAGAAAGTGAAGGTGTTACAACAAATGTATACTTGCTGTATTTGGTATTTGCTTTAAAGGAATAGTTTTAAAATAAAATGTTATCTGTTAGCTATAGTTGAATAATACATATCTTAAAGTTGCACTTTAATACACATTCATTCCCATGGATCAGAATTATTTGCAATAAATCAGACCTGGACTATGATTGTTTTGAGGTATAGGTTGGGTTCTCATCTGATCCATCTATCATTATCCTTGAACTTGCTAACTAGAATATCCTTTTTATAGTGATTGTAGAAGTGCAAGAGGGCAGTTGGAAATAGAATATGCATCTTAAGTCTTAACTCATAATTGGCTTATTTAACAACACTTTGGATTAGCCAAAGTGAATCGTGAGACCAAACCCCAAAGCAAATGCAATTTGCTTCTAGTGGACATCATGGAAACCCATAAATAAAGTACAAGAAGTTGGTGTTAGGTTAAGGAAACTAATCATGTATCTCAAATATCCCAGTGTGAATATTTGTGTCAAATATGATGCAATGCCAATTAGAAACACATAATGTCAAGATGCACCAGACTGGTTTTGTGCTTTTTGTGAAAATGCAGTTTGTGTCTTTAATAGAATGAAGTGTAAACCATCTATGGACAGTGAAGCAAGTTTCTTAAATGGTAATATTAGCTTTTATTATATTCCATTGTTTAATTTAGTTGAAATTTTATCTCTGAGAACATAATAATTGATCAGAATAGAGAGATTCCACCTTAATATTTCCCTTATGTAAACCATAATAATACTTGAGGCCATTATGTAGAAAGCTGAATTAGTAGACTTACAGGCTCAAAAATATTATGACCCAGGTGTATATGCTCAGATAAATGCAGCTGCCTTAGAGGCATGGAAAACTATACAAGGACCTGGGGATCTACAAGGTAGCTTGTCAAAAGTGATTCAAGGACCTAATGAGCCATATGCTGACTTTGCTGATTGACTTTTGAGAATTTCAGGTAGAGTGTTTGTAGATGTTGACCAAGCTATGCCATTAGTTGTTCAATTAGCATATGAAAATGCTAATAAATACTGCCAGGAAGCCATCAGGCCATGGAAAAATAAAAAGGATCTTTCCGTATATATACAACTATGTAAAGATATAAATGACGCCTTTGTCACAGGAAATGTGATTGCAGCCTCAATGAGAGGTGCTTCCCCTCAAAATTTCACAAAGGCTCAAACTAGACATTATAATCAATCAGGCTATTCTAGGCAAAATCCCAAAAGAGAAATAAGACCAAGCTCATACTGGGCCCCAGGCCGCTGCCCCAGGTGTAAAAAAGGAAATCATTGGGCCAATAAATGCCATTCAAAATTTGACATCTATGGAAATCATTTGTTCAGGAATTCAAAAAATGGGGCACGTGGTCCAATGCCCCGGGGCCCACAAATGTATGAGGCATTGGAGGAGGAATATCCTCAAGCATCCACGCAGATGCTTCCCCGACACAATCCCTACTACCCATCCACTCCCTCACCAGAAAAACAGGAGGAAATACAGGATTAGACCTCCGTTCCACCACCTGAATAGTGTTAACACCTGAAATGGGGGTTCAACTGATTCCCACAGGAGTCAGGGGACCTCTTCCTTCAGGGACTATAGGAATTATTCTCGGAAGAAGTCCTAAAAGCTTGTTAGGTTTGCAAGTGACCCCAGGTATAATAAACTCAGACTACAAAGGGAAAATAAAAATAATGCTTAGCTCACTCCAAAGTTCTGTTAATCAAGAAGATAGAATTGCTCAGTTGCTTCTCCTTCCCAATTTATATAATTCATTTAAAATGAGTATGCCTCAAAAAAGGAACAATAGAGGATTTTTTTTCCACTAACTCAGGACTTATGGCTTGCTGGGGTCGGAATTGTTCAAGGAGGCCTATGTGTAAAATAAAAATCTGAGGAATAGAGATGGAAGGACTGATAGATACTGGAGCTGACTCTTCCATCATTAATCTACAGCAATGGCCCAAGCAATGGCATCTGCAAAAAGCTTCAACCAGTTTAAGAGGCTTGGGATATAATAAACTCCCAGAGAAAAGTGCGGTCATTTTAAAATTGGAGGATGACGAAGGGCATAAAGGAACATTTCAGCCTTATGTTTTACCTAACCTATGGGTTACTTTATGGGGAAGAGATATTTTACAACAAATGGGAGTACACCTTGCAACCAAGCCTCCAGGTGTTAAATGTGAAAATCTACAAGGTAATCTTAACCCTAAAAGAAATCATTATCTGTTGGGACTCATGTCTGCCAAGGGGAAGGACTTTGGCTGCTTACTATGCCCTAGTAGGACCAGGGCTAAGCAAAGGGGTGTGGCTTTGACATAGCGTGAGAGACGGAACCGCCCTGCTGGCTGATTGGTTAGTTCTAGGACTATTTAATTACAGTGCCTGGTCAATAAATCTGAGTTATTGGCTTCTCGCTTGCTATACAAAACTCCCTGGGTGTGGCGTGGTTTCTGTCCATCAGGCAGAGGAAGGCACTCGGCTATTTTTGTCCTTAAGCCCACCTTCGCCAGGTAAGTTGTTTTCTTTCTGCGGGCAAAAAGAAAACCCCCTTTAGGGCCCAAAAGGGGGGTAGCTTAAACCTCGGCCCCATTCATAACTCAGCAGCCCCGGCAATTATCAAAAAGTACAGGGTAAGCTTAACCCTAAAAGAAATCATTATCATAAAGGAAAAAGATATTTTTCTTCTGGGCCACTGAGAAAATAATTTTGAAAATACCATGGCTTTCTGATAAGCTACTGTGGGTCCCTCAGTGGCCCCTATCTAAAGAGAAATTACAAGTGGCCCACCTACTAGTTCAGGAACAACTAGAAGCAGGACATATAGAACCTTCCAGCTCTACCTGGAATTCCCCCATATTTGTGATCAAGAAAAAAATCAGGAAAATGGTGATTGTTACATGATCTTAGAGAAATTAATAAAACCATGCAAATCATGGGCCCTACTCAACCTGGACTTCCTAATCCTGTAGCTATTCCAAAAATTTTCCATCTTATTACTCTTGATATAAAGGATTATTTCTTTTCCATTCCCCTACATCCTCTGGATGCCCCCAGGTTTGCTTTTTCAGTTCCTTCTATCAATAATAATGGCCCTGATAAAAGATATCAATGGAAAGTGCTACCACAGGGAATGGCTAATAGTCCCACCATATGCCAAATATATGTGGACAAAGCAATCCAACCCATTAAAAATAAATATCCAAACCTCATGTGTCTACATTACATGGATGATGTTTTACTGGCCCACCCTAATCAAAAAATCTTATTTAATATATTCAGTGACGTGGCAGAAAATTAAAAAAAATATGGATTATATATAGCAGAAGAAAAAGTTCAAACCAGATCACCCATATTATATTTAGGATTTAAAATCATGGATACCTTTGTTAGACCCCCCAAAATTTTAATAAATAAAGAACATTTTACCACCCTCAATGATTTCCAAAAACAACTGGGAGACATTAATTGGCTTCGCCCTATACTAAACCTCACTACTGGCCAACTAAAACCTTCATCTGACATCCTTCGCGGGACCCTGATCCATCTTCACCGCAAATATTGACTCCTGATGCTAGGAAAGCTTTAAAGTTAGTAGAAAAAGCCATCAAAGGAGCTCATTGTGTTAGATTTGATTTAACTCAACTGCTGATATTGATTATTATTTCTTCACAATATACACCCACAGGAGTATTTTGGCAACAAGGGCCTTTATTATGGATACATTTGCCCGTCTCTCCTAAAAGTATAATTGAGTCTTATACCTCCATGGTGGCTAAACTTATTCTTCAAGGACTTAAGATTTCCATTAAATATTTGGCATTCACCCTGCTACTATTATTACTCCCTATTCATCGTCACAGATTGAATATTTATGCTTCAATGATAATGATTGGGCTATAGCTAGATGCTCTACTTCTGCAAATTTTGATAATCATCTTCCTAAGTCTCCTATATTATCTTTTTGTATCAATCATCCTATTATATTTCCACAGGTAATAAAAAATCAACCTATTCCTAAGGCATTAAATGTATTCACAGATGGGTCCTCAAATGATACTGCTGCAGTAGTCACTAAAAAAGAAAATATGACTTACATAACTTCACACAAATCAGCTCAATTAGTGGAACTGGAAGCTGTGGTAAGAGCTCTGGAAAATTTTAGAGAGCTGCCCATGAACATTTTTTCAGATAGCCACTATATTCTACATGCCGTCCCAAAATTAGAGCTAGCAGGACCAATAGCACCTCATACTCCAGCCTTTAAATTGTTTTATCAAATACAAAAACTCTTGTGGGCAATAAAAGAACCTCTATTCGTAGGCCATATTAGAGCACATACCAACTTGCCTGGTCCCCTCCGTGAAGGGAATCAAAAGGCTGATGACCTTACCCAAACAATCTTTATACTTTCAGCCCTACAGCAAGCTACTTTATTTCACTCCCAGTTTCACGTCAATAGCACCACCTTTCAGGGTAGGTTTAAAATCACAAAGAAGCAAGCCAGAACAATTGTAAAAGATTGTAAATCTTGTATGACACATTTGTCCAATCCTCATTATGGTGTTAACCCTAGAGGATTAATGCCCAATCATTTGTGGCAGATGGATGTTACTCATGAGCCAAGTTTCAGAAAATTGCAATTTATTCATGTGACCATAGATACATGCTCAGGCATGATTTTTGCTTCCTTACATTCTGGATAAAAAGTTAAAGATGTTTCATCTCATTGTTTGCAAGCTTTTGCTGCATTGGGCATCCCCAAAATGCTTAAAACAGATAATGGCCCTGCATATACATCCTCATCTTTCAAACAGTTTTGCGCAAAATTCAATATATCCCATAAAACAGGCATCCCATACAATCCTCAGGGTCAGGGCATTATTTGAAAGAGCAAACCACACACTGAAAATTATGTTATTAAAACAAAAAAAGAAAATTGGAAAAGTCCTCGGGACAGATTGGTGGTTGCCCTGTTTACCTTAAATTTTTTAACTTTAGACTCTAATGGTTATTCTGCTGGAGACAGACATTGGAACCCACACCAACAACATAAACCTTTGGTTTACTGGAAGGATGTTCTTTCAGGTACATGGAAGGGTCCAGATCCAGTATTAATTTGGGGGAGAGGATCTGTTTGTGTTTTTCCAAAGCATGAATCCTCTCCAATATGGATAGATTAATAAAGCAAGTACCACATCAAAAGGATCAAGATGAAGTTGTTGAGGAATCAAGATTAATAAAAAATTACAAAATCAAGAGGACAAAGATGAAGGTATGAAATGATTCCTTCAAAAGGGTCCTTCAAAATATTTCACAACTTAAGTGTCATTCCTCCCGGCTGGGACAAGGAGATCTCTCTTTAGTGTGCACACAATTGTATTTTTTTTTTCTCTTTTCATCCATGTCTTTATGTCTGTGCATTTGTCTACGTTTCATGTTAATGTGACGTCACAAATATATGTTTGTATGTTTGTGCGTCTGTCCAGTATGACGTCACAAATAACAAAGTGCTTATGAAAAAAAATATATATGGATCCAAATAACTTTAATTCATCTTAGTTTAAGAGTATTCAATTTAGGTAAATTATTTTATAAGTGATGGTACTTTCAATTTTGATTTATAGGTGTCCCTGGGACTTCTCTTTAGTGAAGAATATGACTAGTGCTGTATAACCTGATATTTTGGTGTTTTGACATAGGATTGTTTATTTGTTATTAACTTCATTTATTTAATAGCTGATTAATTTGAATTATTTCAACAGGTAAATGATTGCTGTGTATGCAGAGACTCGAGGATTCCAGCTAACAAATTATTTTTCCTAAGTGCCTTTTGCTTTTCTTTAATCTATCTTTAATGCAGTAAATGCCCTCGGTCTTTCTTTGTTTTGTTCTGAATATGATATTTTGCCAGCTTATGTTTGTGGGAGCTCAAGCAGCAATGTGTGTGAGCAGAAATCAACTTTAATCTTCTAATCTAATAATTCTAATTTTTAGTTTGACAACTCGCCTCTTGCCTCAGTGCTGGAATAGCACTGCCTTTCCTTTAATAATTGATGCTTGAGTTTCTAGGTAGCGGGCCCTGAAGATTTGCCGGTGGCATTGTCTAGACATAAAAAAGATGGCTGCTGCTACAGCTGGAAGCATTCCTGCTGCTCAAGCATCAAACAACCTCACCAGCAGTGTGGCCTCTGCTCTGCATACATGGGGCCCCTCCTGGTTCAACATGTTATAACAAGTGGACATTTTGATCTTTCATTGTTTGGGACTTTACGGAACAATGCTTTGTGGGTATTTGTCTAGAGAACTCAGTGTGTTACTTGATATAACTCAGGGCAGCTGATTTGTTTAAAGAATTTGATATGCTATGCAAGTTGGCTTGTCAGCAGAAGGCTTATCGCCTTAAAGCCGCAGCATCTCCCCACAATTGGATGTCTGTTAGTCACCATACACAGTCGATCCTGAAGGGCTCCATTAGATGGCTGGTTAGCCAATGACGGGTAAGATCCCCAGAGGGGGACAACTTAAGACAGGCACAGTTGCACGGGACAGTCTCATGTGGCCGACATATCAACCTAAGACAGGAGTCAAGGGCACAGCCTTGATTATCCTATGATGGGTAAGAATGTTGGTTGCACATGGACATCCTAGAGCATCCCCTCTTTTAAAAACAAAAAGGGGGGAAATGCAGGAGCCCTAATAAAGGTGATAGCTAAGATTGTAGTTAGCCGTGAGCCATAAGCATTACCACCTTCCATGGTCTCGTGAGACTTGTCCCGGGACATTATGGATCAGGTCAGAGCCATTTGCATGATCTCGCGAGACTTGGCCCAGGGAATTCTGGGTCGTTGTCGGGGCCATTTTGTGGTTGTTGGAGGAGTGTGGACAGCATGTTGGGTGGGTGTTGGAGCCTGAGAGAGAAGCTGGCAGAATAAAGAGCCTGTTTGTTTCCAGTCTGCCTCTAAACTTATTCCTGCGGCTTTTTTGCTCCAAGCGGCCATCGCTTCAGGTGGCAACACTGAGGCTGGCTTTGATCTTGTGATCCTCCTGCCTCAGCCTCTCAAGTACTGGGATTACAGGCGTGCGCCACTGTGCCCAGCTTCCTTTATCTTTGTGAGATAATGATTGAAGAATACTGCTATGCCATTTCCAGACTCTTGACCTGGAGAAACCAGGAAAGTTGTGCTGGTTAAGGCTACAAAATTCATGGCAATTTTGTTTTCATGGCATGCAGTGACAGCACTAATAAAATGACAAAATGATAAGTTCACCATACATTTAATTTTGGTTTATAAATGTGCACTTTCTGTTGTCACATCACTATTTGAAGACAAACACAAATTTCAAAGCTACCAGAGGTGTTCAAGACAGATTAAGGTAAAAGGCTTTTGGATAAATGGTATTTAAGAGCAGAAATCACAACTGGAAAGAAACTAAATGATAGGCAATTGAAAAAACAAACAGCAACCACAAAGTTCTATACCTAGACAAAACAATTTTCAATAATGAATTTGAAATGGAAATGTTTTCAATAAAATTAAAATTAGATTAAGTGAAATAATTTAATAACCAGCATATGATGAATTAAAGAAAATGTAAAAGGTCGAATACAGGAAGAAATTTTATCCCTGAAGGCAAGGTTGATACAATATCAGAAATTCAAAGCAAAAGAAGCAGCAAATAGTATATAGTGCAAAAAATATCTTTGATTTTATAAAACGGGAATTGGAAAATTTTTCCAAAGAGTAAGGAAATGAATGATCTAGGCTTTTCTGATCATAAAGCCTTTGTCACAGCCACTTAACTCTGTTCTTATTGTGTGAACACAGTCATATAAATCATGTAAATAAGTGGATGTGGCTGTTTCCTAGTGAATTTTCTTTAGAGCAATAAGCAGTGAGTCTTAGTTTTCCAAATCCTTTTGTAAACCATAATAAAGTATTTGGGAATTAAAGTTGAGTAAACAATTAAAATGAGTAATAATAACATAAAAGCTAAAAGAGGATAATAGAGATTAGGATTTTATGATCCTTGTATTATTCAAAAAGGTAAAACTCTTCAGTAGGAAATGTGAAATATGAAAAATACAAAATGTACAGTGTATGATTTCTACATTGTTGAGATGAATAACATTAAGAAGTATATAACAAAGTTTTAAAAATATGTATAAATGGGGGGTAAAATGAACAAAATATGAAATGACTGAGAGCACAAAATAAAACTAAATAAATTACTAAATGTCAAACATAAAGGACAAATATTGTGGCCATGAATAAATAAAAATATACACTTTGAATAAAATTTTTATCTACCAATCAGGAATACTGAATTTTTGAAAAGAAAATACCTGTAAATAAGTGGCCAAACAAATTTTAATCAAAAGAAAGTCAATGATCCCATTTAATTCTAGGCAAAATAGATATTAGTACTTCAAAACATTTTTAGTACAAAGAGGTTCACATTATAATAATAATATATTCATTTAAAAGACACAGCATTTTAAAAATTGAAAGCATTTAATATGCCCTAATAGTAAGAAGAAATCAACTGAAAAAGGATATATATAAATGCACAAACATAATTGGAGACTATAACTAACACATGTAGATAAAAAAATAGAACAGGCACCAAAATTATGGTATAAATATGAACTAATCAAACATTTGATTTACAAATCTAGAACATTAAAAATAAGATAACAAGCCGGGCGGCGCGGTGGCGCACGCCTGTAATCCTAGCACTTGGGAGGCTGAGGCAGGAGGATCGCAAGTTCAAAGCCAGCCTCAGCAATGGCGAGGCACTTAGCAACTCAGTGAGACCCTGTCTCTAATAAAATACAAAAAGGACTGGGGATGTGGCCCAGTGGTCGAGTGCCCCTGAGTTCAATCCCTGGTACCAAAAAAAAAAAAAAAAAAAAGATAACATTTTTATCATATATATGAGTTTTAAAAAATTAATCTTATGTTAAAAAGAGGTTGAAATCCTGTGGCAAAAGCAGTGTAATCCAACAGAATTAAACTAGATAACAGAAATAAAATATGCATGAAAGTTTATAAGGTAAAAATAAAATGTAGAAAAATTATGAAATCACAATAAAACTAAGAGACTACATTTAACAAAAATACTGCATGTCAAAATCTCATAGAATTTAGTTAAAATGATAATTAAAAGGATGAATTATGTTTAAATGTATATATTTTAAAAATACAAAAAAGTGAAACAATTAGAGAAGACTTCAATTAAGGAAGTTAGGAAAAGAAATACAAGATTAACTTATAAAAGGAAAAATAAATGAATTTGCTATAAGTAGATACATAAAACATCTATATTAAAATGTGGGTAAGTGCTGAGGTTGTGGCTCAGTGGTAAAGAACTTGTGTCACACATGTGAGGTACTGGCTTTGATCCTTAGCATCATATAAAAAAATAAATAAAGGTGTCCATCCACAACTAAAAATAGTTTTTAAAAAGTAGGTAAAGTAAAATGTTAGTTTATTGGGAATATTAATGGAACAGACTTTTGGAAAAACTAAACACAGATGAAACTGTAGGAGGTAGAAGGAAAGGAACAAATATAAATAAACAATTTCAGAAAAGGAAAAGATAACACTATTAGAGATAGTTTTGAAAATATATATAAGATACTATAAAATTTATTAAGATAATAATTTTGTAAATTCAGATAAAACAGATAAGTTCCTAGAAAAATATTAACTAACTTTTGAAATGTACTCTGCAAACGTGTATAAAAAATTAGAATAATAAAAAATTAATAAAAAAGTGAAGTTAAATAAACCTTGTTTTTTTACTATGAAATAAAAAGATAATAATTTTGTAAATTCAGATAAAACAGATAAGTTCCTAGAAAAATATTAACTAACTTAACTATGCTATTCTCAAGAAATCATGTTTGAAAAGTTACATAACCAATGAAACAACTGATTCGTTAATCAAATACAAAAATAAACTAAAATTTCATTTACATTTTCCATCAAATTTATATTTTATCTTTTCTTATTTTCAGATATTTTAATTATTTTATTTACATAGTATACTCAACTAATTAATTTATATAATTATATTCATAAATAAACATTACATGTAGCATTTATTTTTATGTAATTCTCAATTCAATGTCTGATAATTCTGAGTTTTGTTGTTGAGAGTCATTTTTACATAAGAAAAACTATTAATACTAATCACAAATAGTAATCACAAAAACAAAGAAACATTTCCATCTATCTCTAATAGATTTTTTAAATGTTGAAAGTATGAAGCATTGTAACAGATTTTAGCTAACAGGATATTCTATTAAATGAAAGCTAAGGATAAATTGATAAAAATTAGTTTGAAGAACAATTTGATAATGTCCTTTATAACTAAAGATATAACTTTGTAACCAAAATAATCAATAAGTTATAGAGTTTTATTATCATGTTGACAGAGAGATAAGGTACAAACTTCAGTTTTTAATTTGTTTTAATTTAAATACATTGTGGAGTAAATGGAGATTTGCTACAATAACATAATTATTTGAATAGTGATAGGTGTAAAGCAGAAAGGAAAAACTTTCTGATAAAGGAAAATATCTGAGAGTTTATAATAGTTAAAAAAAACTAGAAAGACTGGCAGCTAGTTTCTAATAAGTTTTTCTGATAACTGAATTGTTTTTGTTATTATAATTACAATAATCTTATCTTGATTTATATTAAAATTTTTAAATTAATATTTTGGACAATTCTGTTTTTAAAATCATTTGAATTTTCACAATACACAGTGATGATAAGCTCCATTTTCAAGCATTAAGGTTTACAAAATTAGAAACAAATAATTAGATAAATGCAAATAAATGCAGTCAACTTTCATTTTTAATGGATTATAAATTTGAGAATTTCCTTACACATGAAAATTTATTTGTAAACTGAAAAATCAATAAACCAGGTAGTAAGAAATTCCAGGCCCCTGATATGCAATTCTCAGTAGTGGTAATGCTGTAACAGTCTGCTGTCTTACTTTGGCTTCTATACTTTAAATAAATATCATTTTCACAGTCTATGTAGTACAATTTTTCCACACTTTTTACATTTTTTCTTCTTGTTTTCAAGTTGTCTGTTGTTTGTAAGCACAAGGCTGTAATGTACCACAGAGATAATATAAGTGTGTTATGTGAGCTTTATACATGAGTGAGTTTTTAACAGTTTATACAATGAGTTCACTATTAATTAATCAATGATATATTACATATTAAATAACTTGTTTATAAATAGAAAAACATACAATGCAAGGTTATGCCATGATCAGTTGATGAAAATGGCAATAAGTGTCCTCAGAAAAGTAACCTTGTATTTTCCACAAGAACAATTTTTCCATGTTCACAGATTGAACATTTGTGGTGACTATACAATACTTAATCTCCAAAAATAACAAGTATATTTTGTAGTCATTTATTTCCAGTCATTGAGTGATAGCTTCAACATATATCAATACATTATTTAATCAGATCACAAATTAAATAATTTTGAATAAATATCACAAATATTTAAAAACTTATTTGTATTTAAAAATATTACTGCACTTACATAATTTACATAGCTCCACAAAGGCATTTTTTTCTATTTATATTATAAAAGCATACAAGGACTTAGCTAATGCAAAAAAAAAAAAAAAAAAAAAAGTTTAAAGGAAACATATGCACAACAATTCAATAGTAAAACAGTGAGTCTATGTAGACCAACATAAGGGACCTGACAAAAGATACAGCATTCAGTAGAGCTGGAAACACCAACAGACAAAGGAACCTATTTAGTTTGTAGGTGATGGTAAGACATTTTTAGTACAGGAGGTAATTTAAAAAAAATGAAACTTACTGAACTTAATAGAATAAGCAAATAATAGGAATTGTTATATATGTGTAGAAATATTAGAAAAAGTGATACCTTGAAAAAGGTTATGAGAGATGGGAAGAACCTCAACAGAAATTAAAATGAGAACACAGGTAACTCTTAGATTAAAAAAGGTCACCTTCAAAAGGGCCCCAGGTCAAAATTAAAATATTTTTGAAGGAATAGCAAGAGAAATACCTAATTTTCCCACTCTATGATTAAATTAATTGTAACTTTTTTTTTTTTTTTTTTTTTTGGTCAGTGTGGTAAGTATGACTAATGAAATTAAGAGTAAGAGTTTATTATAATACCACTTGGGAAAGAATAACAATGTGAAAAAAACTAAAACAAAGCAAAGAAATTAATATAGATTTCCCATGTTTCTAAGACATGTTTTCTGCCTAGAATTAATGTCTCAAAATAATCTATTACTATAGGATAACAAGAGTACCCTAATAGCTCAGGCAAGTGGTGATGAAGGTGGATGGGAAAATTCTCATAAAAAAGAGAAAATGAAATATTTTTCTTCCCTAGTACTAGCTATCTGGTGGTTGAAACATTTCAAGTTAAGAATTTTCTACAAAAATGTGCTGGCACCACTAACCCTTTCAAAGAAAACATGTCAAACCACTTATAGGGTGGCACAATTGCTGTGATTCAGAAGAATATAAATAATGAGAAAGAAAGAAAGAAAGAAAGGAAAAAAAAGAACAATACAGAAAGATAAAGAATGCATCAAACTAAAACAAAAGTCTTGTCCCTAAGGAGATTAAAGAAAATTTAGGAATGAAATATACTTTATAAATAAAAATTTAGATTGTTCAAGAGTTCATCATCTTATGGATATCAATAAAAAATAAATTAAAATTATAAGTATTTAAATATAAAAATATAAAAGTGCAAAACTCTTGATGAACATATGGGTAATTTTAAGCAATAAATTTTCTATGAAAATTAATATAAAATAACTAATTTAAGAAAATGTCAAAATAATATTTAAACATTTCACAATATTAGAAGAATGATTGCTAACTAAAAATATTGACATATTCTTCATACTGTAACTTAGGAGAAACAGGGAAATATTCTTTTAATTGTCAGGAATGATATTAACACCTAACAAAATATTTTAAAGGAAATAAATACATTCCAACAATGAGGCAAAGATGAGTTGAAAAAAAATAAAATATTAAATATAAAGTGAAATTTCAGCCAGGCATAATGGCATATACCTATAATCTCAGTGGCCTGGGAGGCTGAGGCAAGAGGATTGCGAGTTCAAAGCCATCTTTAGCAAAAGTGAAGAACTTAAGCAACTCAGTGGGAACCTGTCTCTAAATAAAATTCAAAGTAGTGCTGAAAAAAGTAAATTTCACAAAAATATTAAAAAATAATACTCGAAAATATAAAACTTTAAATAAGTTACTAAATGATAGTTCTATATATAAAAATCTTTAAATATAAAACATTAAACTTACTGGTAATAACACCCAAATGTTCAGATTGCATGAAAAAATAGATTTGACATAAATGCTATTTATACATTTAGAAGCAAAGTGGTACTACCTCAAAATAAAAAGTGAAAAAAAAAATTAAAAGAGAGTACTTAAATATGTTTATGTAATCATATCAGTACTAATGAAAATGTCCATAAGGGAAATTTTATATGGTTAAAAATGTCATTTCAAAAATAAAATTTATTAGAAACAATATGAAACATTTCTGAAATATAAATCTAACAAATATCTTCCTGTGTATATATGAAAGTATATGAGTGTATGTATAAAATACAAATATATACATATAACACAAATATGTATAAATATTGTGGCAGATAGACTTGTAAGCTGATCTTACCTCTCCTGTTTTCATGTGTTTGTGTGACCCCCATCTCTAAGTGTGGGTTGAATTTTAACTTGCTTCTCACCAATAGAACAACAACAACTAAAAATGTGATGGCAAAACATTATTACATGTAGGTGATTACATGATTACTTTTCATATGCTTGTCACACTTGTCTTATTCTGTCTTTCCATTGCAAGCTGTGAGACACAAGGAGTCATGGTGGGATCCATGGCAAGGAACCAAGAGTTGCTTCCAAGAGCTTAAGAAAAGGAGCAAAGGATGGCCTCCAATCAACAGCTAGCAGTAACTATACCCAAGAGAAACTGAAATCTGCCAGAGAATGCTTACGTCAAGTATTTCCTTCTTCAGTCAATCCTTCAGATTAGAATGTACTGAACAACACATTGATTTGTAGCTTTTTGGGACCCTAAAGAAGTTCCAGCTAAGCAATGCCTGGATTCTGACCATAGAAGCTGTCAGTCAATAAGTGTATATTGTTTTCATATACTTATGTATGATAAATATTTACATAGCAACACAAAATACTCAGTTGTAAATAGTCAATTTTTCCACCTGATAAAGCATTCAGTTGAAGTGAATTTTGAGACCCAATCTAGCCACATTTTGCTCCTCCTGTTTCTCAGTCAATAGCCAAAGAAAGAGGTTATGAATATGATTGGTTTACTTATTTTACTAAGAGGGGATATTTAATTGATAAAGGGGTGTATATGGAATGTAAGAGATCTTGCAGAATGTCTCTTATACCTCCTAGGAAGAGTGTGTCTGAAGTCAAAAGAAAACTCCAAAAATTCAATTTAGGTAGGGATGTTAATGGCTCATAAGTAATGGTTTGATCTCAACTAAAGCAAGAACCTGATATCAGCTGATGTAGTTGATGACAGCAAAACATCACAGAGTGAGTACTAGAAGAAGTAGTTGTAAATACCAGCAACTGAAACAAATTGATATTATAGCTGTCGAGAATAGAATGATGGTTGGCATAGGCTGGGGATAGAAAAGAGGAGGGAATGATGGAAAAGTTTGATAAATTAGTACTAAATGTACACCTTGATAGAAGAAATAAATTCTGGTGTGCTACTGTACAACTCAAAGACTGCAGATAACAATAATGCACTGTATTTAAAGAAAAACTGGTGAAAAAAAGTTGAATCTTTTCATTACAAGGAAATGATAACTATTTGAGGAGATAGATGTTTGTCTTGATTTGAACATTACACAATGTATGCTTGTATCCAACCATCACATGGTACTCCATACAATTTTTGTGTCAATTAAAATAACAAGCAAATAAATGAATAAATACCAGTAAAAACTTTATGGTCATGGTATATTATACTAATTATAAATATTTTCCATATTTTTTAGAAATTAAAAAGGATATACAATTTACATATGGAACAGCTTTTATAAATAGAAAAGAAAATACTGTAAAATATAATTTAAACCATATAAAATAGTTGAATTTACCACAAAAGATAAATTCAGCTCATAAAAAGTAAGAAATGTAATTAAACCTACAACTAATAAAGTTCCATCTCTATAATATAAATACATGTAAATAATATAAATACATGTACAATCATCACCTTTGTTTTCTATGGATATATTGCATAGAAAAATTTAAAAGCTAAATTTTAAAGGTTGTACTACTTTATTTTATAGTTACTTTGTAATCACTCTGGGAAACTGTTCTTATTTGATGGGTTTACAAAACATTTAATACACCCTGAAAATGGCATCAAGTCATAAAATCCATAGATGAATGTGTTGATGAAACTGAAGAAGGAGCTTTCAAAATCCTATTCAGTGTTACTACACAGGGTGACAAAGAGATTATAAATAATTATACCACAGATGGTTTTGGACATTATTATTCCCTACAGGGCTAAGAAAATATTATAGATTGATTTGATTCATAACAAAAAATAAAAGAAAATGATGAATGTAGAAACTGAATAGATTTTTATTTCTGCAATCTATCCTTTTTATGTATTTTTATGGTTTAAAGCCCATATACCTACATCTTATAATCAATATAATGAAAATTGATGAGAACAAAACAGCTGTTTGAGAAAAGGAGCAAGAAATTTAAACCTGGATTTATCATGCCATTTCGAAAGAGAACCAAAGAATTCTGTCTCTTTTATTTGTCATATCAGCTTATTCAATTAGAGAAGATATCATTTTCCAAATTTCTTTGCAAGAGACATTTCTTTGCAAGAGTCTCTAATATATCACATATTCCTGAGTAATTTGTCTTCAAATAATTTTAAGTTATTGGGGATATTCTTTGAAAAAATACTTTTGTCTATACTGTATTTTGGAAACAATCTGAATCTTTGTCACATTGTACCATCCTTCTTTCCATATTATTTATAGACCATATGTTCTTTTTTTATGTTGCACTTAGGTTTTAAGATTATAAACTAATTTTACTCATGTTTCAGAAGTGATATCATATCTTAGAGTTAAAGTTCTTACCTTTAACTTTCATGTATAATATTTTATTTTGAGTAATCACTTAATAATACTCATTATTTTCAAGAAATTTGAGTTAGAAACAATATAGCAGACATATTGAACCTGGAGTAATGTATTTATCTAACATTAAGGCATGTCCCATGAAAATCTACTAATCAAATTTCTTTCCTTTATCCTAAATAAACTTCATATTTTTTTATCAGTGATGTTTTTGTACAATGGAAATAGAAGAATATAAATAAATAATTATAGCATTATCTACATAAATATTCTGTATTAAAAAGTTTGCTACACTCATGTTATAATGGTCCTGGGTTCGATGCCCAGTATTAAAAAAATTTAAAAAATGTTTCTACACATAATAGTTAGCTACTTTTGTTACTGTAAAGTATACTATATATAAATATTACAAAATATGTTGTACCATTTGTGGTAGATATTTAAAATGTAATCAAGGTATGTCACTTTAAATACAGCTTTGTGAACATACTTGAACCAGTCATTATATAGACATTGCAATGTATTTTTCTCTTAAAATCTTAAAAGTATAATTGCTAGGTCTTATAAACATACACATTTATCTGTATCAAAAATTACTGAAGAATTTTCTCTTGTACAAATTTACTATTACAATTATAATGACTGAAGCTCCAGTTCCTGGTATGTATACATCATTCTGGTTTTAATTTGAAATGAGTAATAATGGTTGACAAACTTTTTCTATGTTTATTAGCAATGTAGTTATCTTTTTCTTTTGAAGAAAATATTTTAAGATTCTGTTCTTTTTTTAATTTTTCATGTATTTTCTTTTATCATTTTGAGAGTTATAATATTGTGACAATAAGTCATATTCAGATATGTTAAATTTGATTATCTTTTGTCAAAGTTTGTGATGAGACAAAATCCTTACTATTTTTGTTGAAACTTAGTTCTAAAAATTTTAAGCATTTTATCTTCATGTACCCTAGTTTGTTGTGTGTTTCTTCTACAACTTGTTCCGAATATGATATTTAAAAGTTTGTTTTATTTTAAGTTGAGGGATTTATAAGGATTTCTTTTAAAAGAAAAGATGACTGCATATTCTTAGCCTTTTGTAGCTTATGGAGATAGATAATGATGCAGTTACTCCTCTACATATTTAAAAGAATTGCGTTCTTATTAAATGTTGAGTTATATTCTACAAATTTTGCAATTTTGTTTTATAATAATTCAGTTCAAGGTAGTATTTTTTCTAAATTTTCATTTTGATAGCTTGTCCTATGAGATATTTTGAGATACATTACTTAATTTCTAAACAATTAGCATTTTCATTTCCCTTATTTTCCTAATTTCTAGGTTTATTTTTTGTAGTAAGATATTACTCTTATTTTAAATAGCTGAAATTTGTTACGTGGCACAATATATGGTCTATTTTGTTGTAGTTTCTCTGTACATTTTAAAATAATTTCTATTGTTCAGTTGTTGCATGCTCTATAATGGATAATTAGGATATGTTGGAGGAATGTTAATAATGCTGTAGTGTATAGATAGAGCACACATAGCTTAGAAACAAAATCACAAATGACTGCACATCTGGTGTGACTCTACATCTAGTACAACCAGAGAAATGAAAAGTTGTACTCCATTTGTGTATGATGAATTGAAATGTATTCTGCTATCATGTAAAACTAGAAAAAATTTTTTAAAAAAAGATCATGATGTGAGTCTTAATCATGTCTTTGGGATTAAGGAAAGATGATTAATTTTAGAAATAACGGAAACTTTTACCACCTTGTGTTTTTAAAATAGTTTTAATGTATTCAATGTATAGTTTTCTCAGGCAGGATCTTATTATTTTGAAATGCTCTCAAGATGAATATAACATATGTACATAAAATTGTTAATGTTAGTCAAACAATTACTACATAAAATTTATTCAATCTTACTTGTCTTTTATTGATTGTTTTCTGTATTTTCCATCTCAATCTTATTTAGTTCCTTCTTGGGATTTTCAAGCCATTGCTTACTACCATGACCATCTGATGAAAACATCCATATGGCGTCTGCAATTTGATGACTTTTCCTGGCATGTAGAGATTTAAATGGATCAATTTACTCTGAACTTTCCAACTGCAGTGTCATTTCAACACACAGTATCTTTTCTCTATAGTCAAAGAAAGAAAAATAAGGAAATGTGTTTTCTTGTCAAATAAAAAGAAACATCAAATATAATTTTTTTCAGTATAATGAAATATAACTTATACATAGATAAGTTTAAATTTTGTTTACCATAATAATACAGTATTGAAAATACTGTGTTTGAGTTCAAACGTTTAAAAGTCATTGAGGTTTTAGAAGATTACTATTTTATTTACATATTTTTTTTGTAGTAAGAATTTTCTTATTCATAGAAATGTTAACCATTGTAGTCCTCATGTTAACACAACTGCACTAATTTGTTTATAAACTTATTAAATATTTGCTATGTGAAAAGTATCATGATAGGTTAAAAATATTGTTAGCAGCATTCTTACCCTCTACCCAGTGAAGGTAAATTATATTTGAATTCAATGTGAATTTCTTATTATTAGGTGCCTAATATTATATTATATATTATCCACAAATTTATCATTTAAAACAACAGACATCACTGCTCCTAGGGGCACATACTTAGGCATCTCAGAAAGCTGAGGCAGGAGGATCACAAATTCAAACCATCCTCACCAACTTAGTGAGGCCCTAAGCAACTTAGCAATACCTTGTATCAAACTAAAACAAAAAGGACTGAAGATGTGGCTTATTGGTCAAGTGCCCCTGAGTTCAATCTCTAGTACCAAAAACAAAATAAAAAAATACAAACAAACAAAAAACAAAAACAGCAGACATCATTTCAAAGGTTTTTTGTTGGTTTTTGTTGGTTTGTTTTTAGATAAAATATTTAACAGCAATTTTGACAAAGGGATCTGGCTTATGGTTGTTCATAGATGTTAATGAAAATATAAATCAGGGATACAGTTATGGGAAGGACTGAATGAAGATAAATGTCCCTGCTGGAGATGACATGGGTTGTTGACTTCTTCAGTTCTTCATTGACTATTAGAGACTTTAGTTACTCATTAGGTAGACTTTTGTGTTTTCTTTCAACATGGCACTGCCTTCTTTCAGAATGTGTGTTCTGAAAGAGACTAATGTATCCTGGGAAATCACATATCATCTTTTTCTACCATATTCTATTTCTCACTAAGGCCAAACCTGATATAAAGGGCAGAGAAGAAAACACAAGAACATGAATATCAGAGAGTAGAATCATTGAGGACTCTTAGAGGCCATTTTCTACAGAACTATCATTCTTACAAGCAAATATGACTCTCTACTACCTACTTCCATGGTATTTAATAACTTCACAAGACTGAATAATAAAATATAAATATTTTGTAAGGTATAAAAGACAGTCCTTGATTAAGTCCCTTCATAGTGGGTTCTACTTCAAGTTCCATCATTGACTACTCAAGTCTCTACTCCATCAACTCTCAAGTTTCTTACACATGACTTTAGCAATGATGTACCGATAATGATGATGAAGATGGCATTTACTCATAAAAGTTAACAATTCTTCTTCAGCATTTTGTGTAAAACAATGATATAATCAACATACCTACTTTAACTTATTTAATTCTCAAATAACTTTCAAGATATTTGTACTATTATCATTCCCATTTTAAAGTTGAAGAAACACATAATGCTTATGTTCACATAGGTAATAAGGAATAGAAGTAAATTACAGTAATTAAATAAGTTAACAAAATGCTTATTCAATGGAGATTTATTCAACTTATCATAAAGTTCATAGCCTGCCATTTCTTATTTCTAGATTTATTTTATTTTTTATTGAATTTTTAAAATTTATAATAATAGCATGTATTACAATTCATAGTGCACATATATATAGCATCTTTTTACATACAACTGTTTGTATACAAAGTATATTCGTACCATTCAGGTCTTCAATCATGCATTTAAGATAATGATATCAGTCTCATTCAACCACCTTTTTTTTTTTTCTTTTCACCCCTTCCTCCCCCTTTGCTCCCTCCCTTTACCTCCCTTCCCTTTGACCATTCTAGTGTTCCTCTAATCCTCCTATGTACCCCCATCCAACAACAATTTGAACTAGCCTCCTTATATCAGAGAAAACATTTGGTATTTGGATTTTTGAGATTGACTAATTTCACTTAGCATTATATTCTCCAACGTCATCCATTTACCTGCAAATGCCATTATTTTATTCTCTTTTATTGCTGAGTAAAATTCCATTTTGTATATATACCACATTTTTTTTATCCACTCATCTACTGAGGGGCATCTAGGTTGGTTCCACAACCTAGCTATTGTGAATTGTGCTGCTATAAACATTGAAATGGCTGTTACTTGATTATAAAGTATTTTACTTGCTATAAAATTAGCAACCATTAGTTGAATAATTGGAATTATCCAAGAAAGTAATATTGAATTGATCCAAATAGGTAATTAATGAAAGTTTTGAAATATTAAACAATAGCACATGCATGGAAAAGGGGTATCTATAATAATAGTAATAATAGCTAACATGTTCACAAATAATAAGCAGAGTTCTAAGCAAATTCCAGACATTATCGAATGTGCTTATCATCCTGTGGAATTTATAACATTATTGTCAGTGCTTTACTGATGATAGAATTGAGACATAGGTCTGATAAGTTATAAAACAGAAGTTGAAATGAATATTCTAATTTAAATTCTATACCCTTTTTCAGATAAATTATTTGATAAGTATCATGATTTCAATATGAGGTCTTCCCAGAAAACACAAAGAGATAATGCAGGAATGTTCAGAGGTGAGATGATTAGATTAGAACAGACAGCAATTAATCAGAAGATTAATCAATTTAATGGATTAACAATTCTAATGGAATGAGTATTTACTGTAGGTAGGTGGGGTATGACTAAAGGACATAAGTCACTGGAATCATGCATTTGGGAATTTTGTCCCTGGCTCTTCTAGCTTTATTTCTCCTTACCAACTACTGTAAGCTGAGCAGATTTCCTCCACCATGCCATTCCATGGTGATGTTCTGCCTCATCTCAGGTACTCAGCAGTGGAATTAGCTGACCATGGATTGAGACTTCGAAAATGTTAGCACAAAATAAACTATTCTTCCCCTAAGTTGTTTTTGTTAAGTATTTTGGTCATAGTAATGGAAAGTTGACTAACAATAGTTACTAGGTTTTATGGCCTGAAATTTTATTCTATGTAAATTAAGAAACTGCAGAAGGCTTTTTAATAGGAGATTGACAAATTCAGGAGATATGAGAAATATTATTTTCTGCTTGGTAGATGAATGCTTGAAGTAGAATCTTCAAGCACAGATAAATGTAGCTTACATATGCACATACACACACATATTTAGTTATATCATAGGGAAATAATATTTTAAATACTACTGTCATCAATGGATTTTACTTTTGTGCTCTATAAATCAAGATCCAGAAAATTAAAAAGATAACAAACTGAATGATTAAAAAATATCCATATACACAAACACAAATAATTTAAGAAAGTTGGAAGCCAGATCTTGCTTAAGATCATATGGATAGTTATAGTCAAAGCCTATCTATATAAGGAGAACTCAGTTTTCTTGATTCTAAATACATTTTCTTCACTAAAACCAAATTAGATATCAGTCTGAAACTATGCTATAGGTAGACTACTGAAACTTCTACATCTATGAAAACTTGGAAAAAATGAGAAATTGTTATTTGGAAATTTTCTCTGGTGAATATTTAGTAGCATGTCAATTTAGATACAATAATTCTGACATAAAAATGAGTCTCAGTGAAGATTACACATGCATTCAATTGTTTTGGTTTTTATCATACTTTGTCAATATTTCTCACCATGGATTTATAAATTTTAAATACTTTAAAAAGTATTATTATCCTTATATTTTTCATAATAGGAAGCAATTTTTCTATTTAATTTTTTAAAAAATGGAAAAGACATACCTCAAATTGTCATGCTAAAATAGCAGTACAGTATTTGGTAGGCGATATCTTAATAAATTTTTTGCCATATATTCAACTAACCCATTTATTATAATAATGAATCTTATGCAGGAAAACTGAAATTCCAAGAGCAGAAAAGATTAAATCCAATTTCTCTTCTATCAAGATGCAGAAAATGAAAGTTATTAGTGACATTTGAACTACTTCTCCACTCTGTCTCATTTCTAAGTTGTATGCTGGTAATACTAAAAAAAAAAAATTCTGTGCCATAAAAAGTAAGTCTTTTACAAGATTCATGGACTTTGCTAGTGCTCCTTTCACCTTTAAGACTCTTTCAAATATAGTTCATGTCAATTGTGACACAAAATCATTATGGAATAACCTTGGTTCATGGGAAGTGAACAGGTGGTCTCTGTTAAGTGTCCCCACATAGCAGACTATAAGTAACTCCATGGTTTGTTTCAACACTGATGCCAAAGGTTGAGTCTGGATGGAGATGAAATTCTATTATAACTGAGGGAAAATCACATCTCCCTAGCTGAAAATAATATCTTCATCAGAGCTCTTGAAGTAATTTTGCTGCCTATTTTTTTTTCATGTGCTTCCCAGTTTCTACTTTTTATTACAATAATTCATGAATATATTTTCATAGAAAGCTCTTTAGAGTAGGATCTTTATCTCATTACCTTCACATTGATCAGAGAACATACCATAGTAGATAAAAAATATCAGTAGAAAAAAACATAGCAGTACACCAACAACACAGTGGATAGACCTCAACTAAATTCTGTTAAGCTTAATAAATGTTATTTTTTTATTAAAACTTTTATTAGACAAATGCAAAGAATAATTTCAGATAATTAAGTCTGCTAGTTTATCTCAAAAAATATTTGACAAAGTCAAATTATATTAGACAAATTATATTAGACAAATTATATTAGACAAAGTAGCATTTGTTATTGATTTTCTTTCTCTCTTCAATTAGAAGAGAAATATTTAAAGAATATAGCATTCACCAAAATATGTTCTGTTTTATTAACTTGATATTATAAAACATCTAAGTTTTGGTCCTTTGATGTTAGAGACTTAAGAAGCCGCCAGCCAAAAGAATAGAAAAAACCTAACCCCCTGGCTGCCTCCCACTTCCTGATACGGAGACTTGGCCTGGCCAAGGGGTGTTCCCCTGACATAAGATGAAAACTGAAACCACCCCAAGGATAGGCCAATGGCTTTGCCAATGGCATCCGCCCATGCTCCTTATGTGTCCCTATGATCTTTCTGCTGATTGGCCCATGTCTTCTATAAACACCATTCATCTTCCTCAATAAATGAGTTCATGCCATGACCTGTTCTCCCTGGTGGCTCTGATAGTCTTTTGAAGGTGGCTTCTACCATTCTCAATCACGCCTCCACTGGGATGTGTTTTCCCCTAGCTTTCTCTGCTGGCTGGAAGAAGATAAACCCAGGTCAGGGAAAACTAAAAACCCCAGCAACTCAAAAAAAACCCCAACACATTGATTCACCTCAAGTCACTCCATCCAACTTTTTATAATTGGAAATAATTCTGACAAAAATATATACACACATTTATGTGTATATGAATATGTGTATGTTATCAATTATGTATGTTTACTGCTGAAATGCATATGTTGACATCTAAACCCCTCAATGTAACCATATTTGATGATAGGTCCTATAGAGGTTAAAATATAGAGCTTTGACCTAATAGGATTAGCATATATTTAAGAAGAGTCCTGAGAGTTTGCTTCCTCTCTCTTCACATGTACTTAAAAAGGAAAGGCCCTGTGAGACTATAGCAAAAAAAGTAGTCATCTATAAGCCACAAAGAGAGAAACTGATCATATAAACATCTGATTTTAGATTTCCTGATTCCAAAATTGTGGGAAATATTGTTTTTTAGTTTAAGAAACCTACTCTGGTGGTATTTTGTTTAGATGGCCTGAGCAGACTGACACAGATTTTGGTATCAGAAAGTGCTGCTCTAACAAGTATCTAAAAATGTAGAGGCTAGAGAAGATTATTAGAAAAATCCCAAGATTGTCTGAAGAGAATGTCAGTAATTTTATGGATGTTGAAGACTGTTCTGCTGATATTTGACTAAAAAGAAAAAAGCTGGAGTGAATGGCTCCATCTTTTCACAAAATACACAAAAAATTATGAACCATATTTTGGTAGAAATATGGATACTGGCAGAAATTAGGGTAACATATACAAGATCATGGCAGAAATAAAAGTAATTTTGGTGTGTTCTCAGATGTAAATTAGAAATACTTTATTGGAAACTACAAGAAGAGCAATCCTTGTTGTAAAGTTACAAAGGACTTGGCTGAATTATGTTGTAGTGATTTTTGAAAGATAGAATTTTGCATGTGATGCAGTGAGATATTTAGCCAAGGGGATTTTTAAGCAGTATGCTGAAATTGCAGCTTGATTTCTTCTGACTGCAGTACATAGAAGAAATGAAGAAAAAATTGTTAGGCAAAAAGGAACTAGAAACTTAAGATTTGCAAAATTCTCAGCATGAGAGCATTGCAAAAGAATGAGCAAGTATGTTTTGAAGAGAAAAACAAGGATATGAATGAACAATAAATAAAAAAAAAATTAATGGAATTACACAAAGAGAAAAAATACCAGTATGAATTGAAGGGGGCCAAGATAGGATGAAGCAAAGAAAGGCTGAAGAGCTTCTTGGATTCTATGGGACAAAACACTACAGCCATTTACCTGGGAATCTTCATTATTCTTCCTGAAAAGGGAATGATTCCAAGGACAATTCAAAGAATATCAGGACTATCACTTTTATTTCATAGGGTAGGGCCACTATCTCAGTTTCAACAGTCACATGACATCTACCAGAAGGTTTAGGTAGGTACTTACATGCAAATCTGACAGGGACAACCTTTAGCCACATAAGGAACAGCAATCTGGCTGAGCCATGAAGGCTCAAAGCCCCCTACCTTGGGCAAATATATTTGCAGGGTGAGATCACTACCACAGGAAGTACACAGGCAGGTCATCACATCAAAGAGGATTATTATCAAGCTTTAAGATTTAATAAATTTGCCTGGCTAGGTTTTGGATTCCATGGACATCATAACTTTTTTCCTCCTTCTACTTTTTCAGTTTCAATGGGAATGTCTATCATACTTGCCTCACCACTGTTTTGGGGAAACATATACCTTCTCTGACTACACTGGTTCACATCTGGGGAGGAATTTTGCCTCAGGATGAAATGTACACTTAATCACACCCATACGTTTTTGTATTAGATGAAATTTAGATGAGACTTTGGACTTTAGGCATCAAGAGTTCATGCTCCAGTAAGTTAAGATTTGGGTGCAATAGTTATTTTGATATTTATGTATTTTACCTGTAAAAAGAATATTGCTTTTTGTGACCAGGGTCAGTATGTTATGAACTGAATGTATTAAGTCACATAGCAAATGCTTATGTTGAAGCACTAGCAACTGATGTGGTTGTATTTATAAATGGTGTCCCTAAGGAGATAATTAAGGCAAAATTAGTTCATAAGGGTGGAACCCTGAATGATAGAATTAGTATAATTTTAAAATGTAATACCAGATAGATTGCTCTGTCTCCTTGTACAAGCACAAAAAATGTCATACAAGGAGCTATATAAATATATATTGTAAATATATATTAAATATACTTATGTATATATAATATATACATATAAGCATACACCTATATTATATATATATATATATACATATACACACATATACATAGATGTAACATATTTTAATTTGCATGTAAATAGCAAAATTTTACACTAAATATTGCACAAATGTATTTATATATATGCCTTCTTATTTATTCTTTTTAATCTCACATCTATTTTATATCTGCTATTCTGAGTTTTAAATATTTCTGTATAACCACTGATCCAAATTTGAACACTCACTCAGCAAAACAAATTAGACATCCTGTTTATTAAAAGAATTTCATCTTCAAAGACAAAAAAGTAGTAAATATTTGTATACATTATCTCAGAACTTTATCTTGTGGTTGACCAAAGAGTACCATAATTTAAAAAAAAAAAAAAAAAAAAAAAAAAGTTTTTACTCCTAAGAACTATGAATTGCTGTCTCAAGGTAAGGTATGAAAAACAATTTAAAATCTATTCAATTGACTTGATTATAACTTTCTACAATGACCATGTTTCTTAAAGTTTACCAATGAATGAAAATGACATTTTTAGAATTAAGGAAACCAGCAACTATCAGTGAATAAACTTGTGAAATCCAAAAATCTAACAGAGTTCTACCAAAAGAATCAAATTCTACAAAATCTCATAAATTTGTCTCTGACAGAAATTTCTGAATGTCACACTTTCTGTAATTTTATATTCAAATAAAAGTTAAGAATGTAAACCTATACAGATTCAAGGCTTTTATTACCCTCATATTCTCAAATAAAGACCACAGAATAATATATAAATAAAATTGAAATAAATCAGTCAATATTTTTTTTTTTTAGAAACTGGGATGTGATCGTAAGCATTTCCCATAGATTTTAGTCTCCATAACAGCAAAAAATAGAATTTCATCTATAATATATTTTTAGATATGCCTATGAGACTTTCCATTATTGACCCACTAAATACAAATAGGAGGAACATTAATGATGTTGTATTATGTTAAACAATAGTGCATCTTGATAAAAAACATTTAATTCTCAAGTGGTAGATTCTCTACCTATGCTGATGTGTGGTGTATGCCATAAAGTGTGGGGTTAGAGCTTACATTTATAAAAGGATAAAAAGAAAACTGGTAGGTGGGTATTGCCTAAATAGTGTTTTCTGAAGAAAAAAAAAATTATAAACTTTGGCATGGCCAAATAACAGGCCTAGAATTTAGGTTTTCATTGAATGTAGGAATGAAAATGGATTTAAATCCCTAAAAGTGTGCTGCCCACAGCTCAGTTATATTAGAGCAAAGGGATAGATTGCCAAGAGACCAAAGAAGATAGACAGGGATGAGATATGACACAGAAGGCTATTTTAAAAAATATTTCAGGGTCTTCCCAATTGTGACTAGCTGGACACAGTCTTCACTGGAAGGACTATTGCTGATGTGCTGGACTAGTGCTTCACTAGAAATCCAAGTGGGAGGTGAACAGGAACTTCTGAAGAAAGTATAGTCATGATGGGATAGATAGGTGTAAGTCCATTTTGTATGATGCCTCTAGAACTGTGCCAGAAAATAATGCCTCCACAAACATTTTCCTCTCCATGGTGCTCTGTTCCACCCCAGTTAACTCAGTTACAAGGGTTTTATAAGTGAGGCTACAGAAGCAATGACATCATGAAGCACTGACATCACGAACTTAGATTGCTTTTTTTTTTTTTTTTGGTACGACTAGCATCCCAAGAAACTTCACATGCCAAAAACATACACAAAAAAACAACAACAACAAAAAAAAAACAGCTTTCTACACATAGAACCAACTTGCCCTAATTTCCACAAGAGAAAAATCAAAGTCCTTCAATATAATATTTTTCTGAACATTCTGGCCTATACACACTGTCATTCTTCCTTAGATTCTTGGTGTTGGTGACTGGTACTTCAGGGACATGGTACTTTACTGTCCTTCTTTTCTCAAAGACTGAAACAAGAAATATTTGCTTTCCTCTCAAGTGAGAATGAAATTGATTAATACACAGATATCCATGGGTCGTGAAGCTAAAGATATTGCTTCATATAGCTTTCCATTGAGAAATTTATTTACACTTAAGAGTATAAATCAAAAATGCTTCCCCTTTTGATTTCCAAGAAAAATGTAGTTATACTATGGAGGAAATTTTTTCTCCATCTCTCTCAAAGAAAGTACAGAGAGCTGTTCTGATTCTGTGTAACCAAACAAAAGGAATTACAGTTTAAAGGACTATTCTCTACAGCAGACTTCAGTATATATAAAGATCACCTGGTTCTCATGGCACTGTTTAGAAATAAGATTGCTCTTAATAAATATTATTTGTTGTTATTAAATAATGATTTTCTCTGTTACAGAAAACTTTATGCATTCATAACAACATGGTAGTTTCTTACATATATATCCTAATAATCAGGTTGAAGATGTACATATACTTATATTTAAATGCCTTGTAGAAGGGACAATATAGCTTTATGTGACTAGTAATGTTAATATATAATAAAACCTTCAGATCCAGGTCTTCACCTTCTCCATCTCACAAATAATCTCATCTTTTATGATTGGTGTTGGGGTCCTGTTTGAGTTGCTGGGGTTTTCAGTTCTTCCTGACCTGGGTTTAGCTTCTTCTGGCCAGCGGAGAAGGCTAGGGGAAAAACACGCCCTAGCACAGGCGTGATCGAGAATGGTAGGGGCCGGCTGGTGGCCACCCAGCCTTCACGACGGAAGACACTCAGACCTACCAGGGAGCCTGGTCAAAGCTGGGACTCAAGTTTATTGAGGAAGTTGGACAGCTTTTATAGAAGACATAGGCCAATGAGCTGAAAGATTATAGGGACACATAAGGAGCATGGGAAAATCACATTGGTGGAGCCCCTGGCCTATCCTTAGGTTGGTTTCAGTTCTCATGACATGTCAGGGGAACGCTTCCTGATTAGGCCAAGTCTGTATCAGGGAGTGAAGTTTTTCCATTCTTTCAGCCGATGTGTTCTTAAGTCCCCAACATCTCCCCCATTTTGTTTAATTAATGGGGGCCCATCTTACTTGAGGGTGTGCCTGTCTTAGGTTGTTCCCCTCTGGGATTCTTACCCATCTCTGGCTACCACCCTAGCACTTCAGGTGGACTCACCCAAGGCCATCAAGCGGCTGGGGGGAGGACATGGGACAGAACAGTCACCTTTGGGAAAGCTTCCCAAGGATGGTTCAAGAATGGTTTAGACCTCCACATCCTGATAAGGACCATGACCAAGTTTATAGGGCTCTCACTCAGCATAACTGAAGGCAGCATATTATTGGCAGACTACCAAGCTGTACCAATCTGGCCCTGTCTTTAAGGGATTGAACAAGCTGGTTGATTACACAGGGCCCAAAGTTGAACACAAGGATAATGGCAACTAGGGGGTCCCACAAAGGAGAGAAGGTAGGGGAGCCACACATTTAGTCCAGTCTAAAGGAAGCTGTCTTGGATAAAGCCCAAGCAATTGGCACATAAACAACACTCTTCTCCCAGGAACAGGCATAGTGCCCTGTCTCTCACCATAGAGAGTTGGAATGCTCACAAAGGGCGTCCAGGACAATAGTGTTCCCGATGAATATTAGGATGGAGATGATGATAAGTCCAATCACAACGAGACAGAAGATCCATTGCAGTCTTTTCATTCCTGTGGAAAAAGGGAAAAGATCACCCCTCAAGAGAATGTGCTCTTGGGTGGTCATTTTGTTCTGATTGGCAGTATTTGAGGTCCCTGGCTGGTAACCAAATAGGGCTTAGTTCCCCAATTGGAAAGACACATCCAAATCCTCTACTTTCACTCAGGACCATGCCAATATCTAGTTAGTGGGTCCTTCCATTGGACCTAAACCTTTAGGTAGGGTGTCTGGCTGGACCAATGTCTCTGAAAGGCAGTAAAGGGCTAATGCTTGGAAAAATTTAAAATATTTAATGTAAGTATCACTGTCTTTAACTGATCATGGGGGCTGTTCCCCCCTTTTTGTTTTATTAATTGGTCCTTTAGGGTCTTATTGTGCCTCTCGATGATGGCTTGTCCTTGTTTTTACTGGGCTTAACATATTTAAATAGCGTGCAGAGGTTAATGAAAGTGATCAAGGAGCATTCCACTTTCAGAATTATCAGGACATGATAAAGCTTTATCCATTTCAATAGTAAGAGCAACGTGATTATTAGTTTTTCATTGGAGGTAGTTTATCTACAGTTCAAAAATGCTTTTACTGATTAAAGTCCAAAGTATCTTTTTTATTTTCAACAGAAAGGCCTAGCATTTAATTAAAATAGATTTTTCTAACTATAAGTAATTGAATGAGTGTTGTAAACCTGTGACTAAAATTGGCAATTTGGTAAATAATGTAAGAATGAGGATTGTCAAAAAACTTTTGAGAACACAGGTCTTCTGGGAGGGCTCCATGGAGGAAGTGCCTCATGGTCAAGAAATGAATGGCATTTCTTTTGCTTTCATTCAATTCTTTCCTGTCTTTCTTCTTTTCTAGACACTTTTCATATTCATTGATAGCTTATTTATCTTTATCTTTTTTCTCAGCTCTTTTCAGTTCTTCCTTCTTTTTCTCATTTATTTTCTCTTTTTCTTTTGTTTGAAAAAAGCTTCCTTTTTATTTTATTTTTCAACAGCAGTTAAATTTTTTTTTTTTTCTGTTTAGGTATCTATGGACATAAATATGTATTTTAATTTTCCAAATGGTGCATAATGGGTTACATCAGTTTGCCAGACAACATTGGGTGGTAGGCCTCTAGGATTTACCCTAGGGGACTGGAGGGGTGGGACTTGTAAGATGACCACACAGAATTTACAAGTCCTTACAATATTTTTCAGATCTTTTATGGGCATCAATGGAAATTTATGATGTAGTTCTCTCCAATTTAGATGAGTGAGGTCGTGAAGACCTTGGGCTAACTGAAGGTCTTGCTGAAATGGAGTTGTGACTGTTAATATCCCTATTGTGGCCAAGTGATCGGCAGCCTGATTTCCCTCAGAAGGGGACCCAGATAAATCTTGATGCCCTCAGAGATGTTGGAGAAAGATGGGCCCATTACGTCCCTTTAGCAGGGATCGTACCTGGATCATTAAGGGGGTTATAGGATTATTATCCATCCTGATATAGGACGCATTAAGAGCAGGTAATAGGTTGATCACATATAAACTATCTGAGGAGAGATTCATAGTCTCTTGGACATGGGTTAGAGCCAATGCAACAGCATGTAATTCCTTGAATTGGAACCTTAGGTCAGGTGTTTTAGTTTTGAAGCTGGGACAGCATGAAGGTAATTCTAAAAGAAAGATTTTTTTTTTTTTTGCATTATTGAGCTCATTCATTAAGAGAATAGAAAGTCACTAAATAAATAACCTAACATTACATCTCAAAGCCCCAGAAAGAGAAGAAAAATTATACACCAAAAACAGTAGTAGGAAATAATTAAAATCAGAAACAAAATCAATGAAATTGAAATAAACAAGCGAAAATAAAAATATCAATGAAAAAAGCTTGGTCTTTTAAAAAAAATAAATAAAATTGATAAAACCTTAGCCAAGTTAACAAAGAGAAAGAGAGAAAAAACTCAAATTATTAAAATTCATGATAAAAACAGAAATATCAACACAGACTATACTGAAAAATAGATGATAATCAGAAACTATTTTGAAAATCTATACTCAAATATAATAGAAAATCATGAAGATGACACAATTTTTAGAGACATCTGAACTACCACCAAAATTTTCCTGACCAAGTTGAATCAGAAGGACAATAAATCTAAGCAGATCAATTTCAAGTAATGAAATTGAAGAAGCCATCAAAAGCCTATTAACAAAGAAAAGCCAAGGACCAAACAGATTTTCCACCAAGTTCTGCCAAACCTTCAAAGAAGAACTTACACCAATCAATACTCCTCACATCATTCCACAAATATAATGGAAGGGGACCCTTCCAAACTCATTCCATTAATCTAATATCACCCTGACAAAGACATATCAAGGAAAAAAAAAAACTTCAGGCCAATATCCCTGATGGACATAGATGCAAAAATTCTTAAAATACTGGCAAATCAGTACAAAAACATATTAAAAAGTTTGTGCACCATGATCAATTGGGTTTTATTCCAGGGATGCAAAGTTTGGTTCAACATACAGAAATCAATAAAAGTAATTCATCATAGCAATAGACTTGACAACAGGAATCACATGATTATCTCAGTAGATGCAGAAAAAGCCTTTGGCAAAATTCAGCATCCATTCATGTTAAGACACTAGAAAAACTAGGAATAGTAGGGACACAACTCAATATAGTAAAAAGCATGTATATTAAACCTAAGGTGCATATCATTCAAAATGTACAAATATCCAAAGCATTCCCTCTAAAAATTAGAAAAAGACAGAGATGCCTACTTTCCCCACTCCTTTTCAACACACTCCTTGAAACTCTTGCCAGAAGAATTAGGTGAAAAAAAGAAGAATTTAAAGAGATACAAATAAGTAAAGAAGGGCTCAAACAATCCATTTTGCCAACTACATGATTCTATATTTAGAAGACCCAAAGAACTCCATAAGAAAACTTCTAGAACTCAACAATAGATTTAGCAAAACATCAGGATATGAAATTAACACCCATAAATCAATAGCATTCTTATATACCAATGATGAATCAGCTATTCCATTCACAAAAGCCTCAAAAAATAAAATACTAAAAGAGGTGAAAGATGTCTACAATGAAAACTGAAGAACACAGAAGAAAAATACTGAAGAAGATCTTAGAGGATGGAAAGATGTCCCATATTCTTAGGCAGAATTAACATTGTCAAATAGCCATACTGCCAAAATTGCTATACAAAGTTAATGCAATTCCTATTAAGATCCCAATGATGTTCTTCATAGAAATTAAAAAAAAAAAGCAGTTATCAAATTCATTCACTTGGGGAAAATGAGAGGCCCACAATAGCCAATCCTTAGTGAGAAAAGTGAAGCAGGAGGCATCACACTACCAGCACACCTGAAGACCAATGGAACAGAAGACACAGAGATAAACTGATATAAATACAGTTATCTGATACTAGACAAAGGCACCAAAAACATACATTAGAGAAAAAATAGCCTCTTCAACAAATGGTGCTGGGAGAACTGAAAATCTATATTTGCAGAATAAAATTGAAACCTTACCTCTTATACTGCAAAAATCTCAACCCAAAGTGGATCAAGACCTAGGCTTTAGATAAGTGAAACTGCACTTACTGGAACAAAAATTAGGTTTGACTCTCCATCATGTTTGCTTAGGAACCAACTTCGTCAGAAAATGCCTAAAGTACAGGAAGTCAAATCAAGAATCAATAAATGGAATGGTATCAAACTAAAAAGCTTCTTCACAGTAAAGGAAACATCAAGAATGTGAAAAGAGAGCTACAGAATGGGAGAAAATATTTGCAAACTACACCTCAGATAGAGCATCAATCTCCAGGATATATAAAACCTCATATAACTTAACACCAAAAAAAAAAAAAAAAAAAAAAAAAAAAAAGAAATAACCCAATCAATAAATGGGCTAAGAAAGTGAACTGACACTTCTCAGAAGAAGAAATACAACCAATCAACAAATTTACTAAAAAATGGTCAACATATCTAGCAATCAGACTCATGCAAATTAAACCTATTCTGAGTTTCCATCTTACTCTAGTGAGAATGGCAATTATCAAGAGCACAAGTAACAATAAATGTTGGTGAAGATGTGCCAAGCAGCATACACTTATACATTGCTGGTGGGACTACAAATTGGTGCAACCTCTCTGGAAAGCCTTATGGAGATTCCTCAGAAAACTTGGAAGGGAACCACCATTTGATCTAATTATCCCACTCCTCAGTATGTATCCAAAGGTCTTCAAATCAGCATACTATAGTGATGTAGCCACATAAATGTTTACAGCACCTCAATTCACAATATCTAAACTATGGGTCCAAACTAGATACCCTTCAACAGATAAATGGATAAAGAAGTATGGTATATATAGAGAAGTGATTATTACTCAGCCATAAAGAAGAATGAAATTAGGACATTTGCTAGAAAATGGATGAAACTGGAGGCTATCATGTTAAGTGAAATAAACCAATCCTAAAAAAACCAAAGTCCAGATGTCCTCTCTGATATGTAGATGCTAACACACAAAGTTGCGGGGAGATGGAGGAATAGAAGTTCATTGGATTAGAAAAAAGAGAATGAAGGGAATGGAGGGAGGATGAGAACAGGAAAGGCAGCGGAAGAATCAGACATAACTTTCCTATGTTTATATATGAATACAACACGATCAATATAACTCCACATCCTGTACAACCATAAGAATGGGAAGTTTACTTCATTAATGTATAATCTGTCAAAATACACTCTACTGTAATGTGTAGCTAAACAGAACAAATAAAAATTGAAAAAAAAAAAGAAACAGATGTCATACAATACATTCCTTTGACTTTATTATTAATAAGCAAAAGACAAATAATTCTGGAGGTTAGGTCTACTTTCAGTGCTAGAGTATTTTAATCCTAGGTATAAGGCCACAGTGTGTCAAAAACTCTTTAAATATTCTTTGTATAATGCTAACCTAACATTGTACAGTTAACATTTGTTTGTTTCACTACAGTGGAAAATTATATTGTCTACCTTTAGGCATTGATATACCTGGAATACAAGTGTTTTGCCAATGACAGAACCATATTGTTCATGATCAATGTTTGTTAACACAGACTACCAGAGCATGCTTTGAGATCAAGTTGTATTTTTGTTTATTAAAAATTGTAGTTATTTTAGCACCATTTGTTAAAGGTAATTTTATTCTTCAACTGAAAGACTTCAGCAGCTTTGTCAAAGTGAATTGACCATACTATTTTTAGAGTGCGGTTTCCCATTAATCTCCATGTTTGTCTTTAGATTTAATATCACAGAGTTTTTAATGATTTTTCAATTTATATGAGTCTGGTAGAATTTGAGAATATGTTAAATCATCATATTTACAGTATATTAATCAATATTTTAAAAAATATTTATTTACTTGTTTTTAGTTGTACACAATGCTTTTATTTAATTTAATTATTTATTTACTTATCCATAATGCACAAGTATAGCATCTTTTTACATACAACTGCTTGTATGCAAAGTACATAAGTACCATTCAGATCTTCAATCATGCATTTAGGATAATGATATCCATCTCATTCAACCACCAATTTTTTTCCCTTTCCCCCTCCCCTCCCTCCCCCCTTGCTCCCTCCCTTCCCCTCTATTTCCTTTGACCATTCTAGTGTTCTTCTAATCCTATGTACCCCCATCCAACAACACTGTGAACTAGCCTCCTTATATCAGAGAAAACATTTGGTATTTGGATTTTTGAGATTGACTAATTTCACTTAGCATTATATTCTTCAACTTTAATCAATATTTAAAAAAATATTTATTTATTTGTTTTTAGTTGTACACAATGCCTTTATTTTTACGTGGTGCTGAGGATTGAACCTGGGCCGCATATAGCTAGGCGAGCACTCTACCGCTGAGCCACAACCCCAACCTCTATTAATCAATATTTTATTCATGTTTAATCTTCTCTTTCTTGAAAATTATACATTTTTCTTTATGTCCACAGCCTTAACCTCTTGAATTTTTTATAAATTATCTTGTAAATTTTAACATTTTTTATTTAACACATTTGTACAAGCATCTCTTAAGTATAGTAATTTAATTAATTATGATAAATTGATCATATGTTCTTTGATCATGTTAACTTAAAATACGAGTTCAATGAATTTTGAAGATTTTTTAAAAACTACATGTATTATATTACCCATGAATAAAATAAGTCCTTTCTACCTTTTTTACATTCATTTATTCTTGCCTTATATTTCTGACAATGAATTTTATAACATATTGAAAAGTGACTTGGAAATCCATGTCTTAATTACTATTACAGAAAAAATGTTTAAGTCATTCTCCCTTAAGTATAAGGTATTAAGTATGTCTAAGATTCTGTTATTGATATGAAGAAGATTCTTTTTCTGATTTTTTATGTTTTTCATGTCATATCTAAGAAACTTTTGCCTAATTCAAGATTTTAATTCTTCAGAAAGTTTTATTGTTCAAGCTTTTGCATTTATGTTTGAAATTTCTTTTGCCTGAACTTTATGTGTAAAGTGGTTTTAGTGTTTCAAATCATGTTTTGTATGTGGCTATGTGATTATTAAATATCTTTGTTTAAAAGGCTACCATTTTTCCAGTGATTTGTCTTCGCAAATTTATTCAATAACATTTAGTATGTTGTAACATATATTTTGGGATGTTCCATTCTATTCCATATTCCTAAGTGTCTATATGCAAGTATCCACAGTCTCAATAATTGAAGGCTTACAGTCAGTAAGTTTTGAAGTCAGAAAGTGTAAATTCCCCAATTTTTTCTCTTTCATAATAATTTGAAGTATTCTCTCTGTCTTTTCAGTTTTATATAATTTTTTATATTTAACTTATTAAACTAGAAAATATCCTGATGACATTTTGGTATAGATTTTGTTCATGATATTCTGTATATCAATTTGAGAAAACTGGCATTTTAAAAATGCTTAGACTTATATTACATGAAAATGAAATATCTCTTCACTTTCTTAGAACTTTAATTTATCTCAATATTATTTTAATGTTCAGCATACAAGTAATGTACATCCTTGAATAAATTTAGTCCATGTTTTTAATTCATTGGATGCTTCCTTGAATGAAACTAATTTCTTAATTTTATGTTTACATTGTTTATTGCTAACATATAAAAAATGTAAATAAATTCTGTACAATGATTTTGTATATTGTATCATAACCAGTTGTACCTTGTTCATCATGAGGCATTTATTTTGAGATTTGTTTGGTAATTTGTTAAGACATATTTATAGCATTCTTTGGAGATAGTTTAGTTGTAAATATTGGGTGTTACACTTATGCGGGGGCACCTGGCAACCCAACCAGTGTTTGACAAGGATCCACTGGGAGAATGATGTTTGCAAGGACTCATCATCTCAGGATAATGCCAGATGTATGCCTCTGAGCTCTGGTGCCTTTTTTACACTATTTTCCTAAAATATTACTCATGTTATTCCTTAGTAGTGATCACTGAGGGTGGAAGGAATGCTATGACATTTTCTGAGAATATTAATAAACATTAAAAACCATGACCCTTTCCCTACCACAAACAGTAAATAATCTTCTGCCACCGTGTGATGTGTCTGTTTCCCGGGTGATTGTTATAAACATGTATTGCTATGTGTGGGATCAGTCACAGAGCCGCCTGTTTCTCCAGTCATGAGTTTGCAAAAGTACATAGTTCCATTGTTAGTAATTAGAAACAGAATAAAATCAAAGCACTTCCTACTACAGAGACCCCATGGGGAAAAAACTCTTTTGATTGGTGGACTTCCCTCGTTTCCTCCTCAGTATAAACTTCATAAAAATTTTGATTCAGGTCCCCTCTTATCTCCCACAGATCTTCCCTTGTCTCCCATAGTTTGGCTAGATCCAGAATCAGGAAAAGTTATGATATGGTGGAGGGGTAAAAGAATTCACAGGCATGAATTATTTGATAATGAAAGACCTGTTTACATAAATCATCCAAGTCTCAGAAGCTGGTGCCTGCGATTTTGCTTTACTAAACAATATAACAATTATCTACAAAGAGATTGGCCATGGAAACCGCTGAAAACATTGCCCTCTTGCTAGCCCAAACATGAAGTTTAACTTAGACAAGATTAGAGTTAAAAGTCTAACATGTTTACCACAATTAAATACTAGGTGATAAATTGTGGGGCTTTTTGGAAGAAATAGAAACTTAAGATTGATTACATTCTTATATTTAGACATTAAAATAGAATAATAGCAAGGGACATGGTAGGGGTGTCATTATGTCATACAATAAGCCTGTTCTGTAGAAAGAGTCTTATGGGTTTTATATTAACCACATTCTTGGCATGTTATACTTTAAGAAACGTATAAAAACTGTGTGTGAGTTCAATAAACTTGTCAGCATTCTACACTGGCCTGTGAGTCTGTGTGGTTGCTGTCCATCCCATCGCCGACGCTGTCTAGCCATCAGAACCCTTTGACCAGGAAGACCCCCGACCCTGCTAGGGCTGGACCCCGGCACACTTAGACCATCTCCATGGAATAACCTCAGTATTAAATATCATCAGTGTTCATCCATCTGACTGTTCAAAGATAAAATAATGACTATATAACTGTGACTACATAGTCATTATTTTTATGATACTTAAAGTGGCATATAGACTTATATGACTGATCAAAAAATATTTTCTAATCTCTAACATTTTTGGAGCTTCCTTCTTTTTGGTACTCTGCTAGCAATTTGTAGCCACCTTTGCCTTTCTGAACTTTATTCTTCTCACCTCAGAGAGATTGATGTGTTCTGCTTGGGCTAACCCTCTCTGTAAAGTGGTCCAGAAAGTGTTTTTAGGCAAAAACCCAGGTCAATTGTATAGTGTCTTATCTCTTTTTTCCTTCTTTCAATTACTGCAAACCTGTGCTATTTGTTGTCAAACATTAAAAAATTTTGTCTTGAATAGTTTCTTAATTGTCTACAGTTGAAGGGCATAGTCATTTCTTGGTGAATAAATGCAGCTATGCATGTCTTTGTTCATTCATATCTGAGTCCGATAAAATGTGTATGATTTGTTTACCTTAAAAATCAGTCTTTTAAATATTTAATGCAGACTTGTAGTCCTTAGTTACAAATTTGATATCATTTATTTCTTTTTAGTTTTATAATTATTTTCAATACTCTATGTATCTTTTCTACTGAGCAATAAGGGGAGTATACCTGGATTTGTTATTTAAATCCATTTTCCTTTATGCAAATATATAGCAAATATAGAATAATATATATTACACAACTCCTTCTCTAATTTAAAATGTGTATATACACATAACACTGTATCTATTTATCAATCTAGATCCATAGACATATGTATTACTAAAATGCTATAATACAAGTCTCTTTAGTATTTAATTATCTAGAAAACATGAACTACTGTACTGAAATTCCACTATTTTAGACCCAATATTAAGTGGTGACAGGTAGATCCTTTGATCAAATGAATAGTTAAGATTATTGCAAATAGTAACTCAGATAATATAATATTATTTACTAACTTGATATAATTTTTTATTTTGATTTTTAATTTTTAATATATGCCTGTATTCCAGGTGACTCAGGAGGCCAAACCAGGGAAATCATAAGTTCAAGGCTATCTTTACTAAATTAGGGAGACCCTGTCTCAAAATAGAAAAATAAAAATAAAACTGGGGGGAAAAAAAGTGGGATGTGACATACTTTTAAAGCACCTATGTATTTAATCCCTAATACACAAAGAAAAAAAATAACAAATCTGATCTCCACTTAAAGAACAAATGAAATATTGTTTTTTGATAAAATGAATAGTCATGGATTATAATAATATCAAAGAATTTTGCTAAATTTCTCAATCTAAGCAAAACTTCCTGAAGTGAACATATAAAGACAATGTAAAAATCTTTCCATAGTCATGTCTGGTCATAACAACCACAAAGAATATTTAAAATCAGGAGCTAAATAAAATTTTAAAAATATCATTACCTTATGAAGTCAGGTTTTATTTATTTTTTGTTTGTGAAAACAGGTACACACACACATACATAGAAATATGGTTTCTGCTACATACCTCCAGGAAATTAAAGGACCTATCACAAACCTGATAGAATAAAGCTATTCTAAAACAAAACATATATTGGACTTTTCAAGATCTACATCACAATATGCCATCTACAACTACATCACAATATTTCAGTGTATATTTGTTGATACTATTCTGAAGTCTTTCTAAAATTGGTTACTTAGAAAACCCTCATATGAGAAAGCAATTTACTTAGCCCATTTGTTAGAATGTACTTTTAATGATGTGGTACTTTTATAATAGAAATTATCTTGGAAAAAATATAAGACATTCAGATAATATGCTTTATGGCAAAATTATATCATATGGAACATTAAAAAATATTCTTCATTGTAAAATTTTGTCAAAGCTTGACCTCTTCCATACGAGAAATTAGGTCAGGGTGAACATCAAAAATGATAAACAGGAACAGGGTGAAGGGTCTACAAATCCCTACTGTTTGATTAATATCATATATTGAGTGGGAGTGAGTTTGGGTTCAATGTATATAGAGAGTCATCCAGGAGTACAGCAGGGTTCTGAAAGATTGGTGTAGACTCCTGTTGAGTTTATAATGTGTAAATGTTAAGTGTTCAAGGCATGCTGCCTAGTTGTTCTTAACCAAAGTCACCTACTAATAGAATTTAATTCATAACACATTATCTAAGATCAATAAACATTTTATTGGATATATTATGTTGCAAGCATTATGCAAATCAAAAATACAAGACTAAAAATACAAATACTATGTCTTTATGTATTTGTGACCCTTTGGGGCTTATACTTTTCTTGTTTATTATTCTTTGAAATTCAGTATGGTTTATTAAGGACCAGACTGCTGCCAATGTACCTTTTGCTGCTGTATTTATCTATACAATAACTGAAGGGCAAAAATCACACCGGGGAAGGCTGTGCAGCCAAGGGATTTATTAACTGGCCTTTATGGCTGGTTAAGGGTAGAAAAGGAATGGGGAGAAGAGTTAGGGAGAGGGAAGTGTGCAAGTTCAGAAAGTGTGCAAGCTCAGGAAGTGTGCAAGCTCTGGTGGAAGAGTGTGCAAGCTCTGAACAGAAGGTAGGAGTCTGGTTGCACCGGCTGAGGTCTCTGGAGCTATTGGCTGGGGCATCTGCTGTCAGGCTGAAGATGGGGGTAAGTGTGCAGTGGCTGCCTCTTCTACATCTCTGTCATCTTCTGTCTCATCATCTCCCTCTTCTGTCTCCCTTAATCATCTGGCTCTCCGTCTCCCTGCTCCCAATGGATGGGAGCTCTTTTATACCCCCCCTGGACCATTAGGTTGTCCTTTAAAACCATTGGTGGTGAAGCCTATTGGCTCCTGTCCAGAAACAGAGCAACCTTTAATCCTATTGTCTCCTGTCCAGGGAGAAACAAGGTTACTTTTCTCAGGGCACAGAAACTTCCAGGAGGGGGAGGGGTAGCCCATCTATCATTCCCTCCTTTTTATTTTCTTAGAAAGTGGGACGTCGTGTGCTGGTCTGGCCACTTACTGCTGAAACAGGATGACGTGGGGTGTTATGAAGGGGGGATATGATAAGACAAGTGGGTAGGGGTCCTGGTCAAAGAGGAGGCCGATGTACAGCAAAGAGAAAAAAGGAGAGAGGGATTATTGTCCATCGGCTTGTATTCAATTGACGGGGCTTACAGTGAAGAGGCCAATGGAGAGCAGGAGGCCCGTGAGCAAGGTATAGGTCTCTCAGAGCGAGCCATTTGGGTTGTAGTTGATTTGATAAGCTCTGCCTCGAGGTGATGAATAATAATACGTGATCCCTAAGGAGAAACTGGTTGTGGAGGTCTGGGTGATGGACTGGACTGAGGCCAGGAGAGAGGGAGAAGATAGTGCTGCCTTCCTTGCTGCCCTATCTGCCTTTGTGTTGCCCTGAGTCATGGGAGACCCATCCTTTTGGTGTGTGGGACAATGAGAGATCCCTATTAGTTTGGGCAAAAGAGAGGCCTGTAAGAGCTTTGATATTAGTTTGGAATTAGTGACCGTGGATCCCTTTGTGGTCAGGAGCCCCTGTTCTTTCCATATCACTGAATGAGAGAGTAAAATATGATAGATGTATTTTGAGTCTGTGTAGAGGGAGAGGTTTTGGTCAGCCGCTAATTTGAAGGCACAAATAATGGCTGTTAGTTCAGCCTGTTTGTTTGTGGTGTTTTGGAGGGAGGGGTGCTGCCTCGATAACCTCTGATAGGGAGACAATAGCATAACCAACAAAGCGTTGCCCATCTTTACGGAAAGAGCTGCCATCTGTGAACCAGATTAGGGAAGGATCAGGAAGCAGTCCTTCTTGAATGTGGGAAGGGTGAGGGATTAAAGCCTCAAGCATCTCTACACAATCATGTTCTGGGGGCTCAGAGGAGACCGGGCAGAGGGTAGCCGAGTGTAAAGAGGAGCAGGGTTGAAAAGAGATTGAGGAATCATGTAGAAAAGAAACAAAGAGAGAGAGAGAGAATGTGACAGAGCAGAAGAGTTTGAAGGCTCTTATAGGTCAGTAAATCCTTTAAATGGTGAGGAGAGGCAACAGTGATATGGGCACCAAAGGTCAGCTCTTTTGACTCTTGTAGAAGTAGGTAAGCAGCAGCCAGAGCCCGAAAACAGGGGGCACATCTGCGAACAGTGGGATGAAATAGTTTAGAAAAGTAGGCAATGGGAGAAAAAGTGGAGGCCTTATATTGACCTAAAACCTAGAGCCAGACCCATCACCTCATGAACATAAAGGGTGAATGGCTGAAGAAGGTCTGGGATGTAAAGAGCTAGAGCCTATAATAGTGCCTGCTGCATATACCTAAACTCAGCCCAAATGCTTTCAGGGAGGGGTTTTTCCTTAACCCCCTTAGCTGCCTCATATAGGTGTTTTGCATAAAGAGAGAAATTGGGAATCCAGGCACGGAAATATCCCACTAGCCCTAGAAAGGAAAGAATCGCTTCCTTTGTCTTGGGACATGGGAGAGCCTCGATGATGGCCTTGAGGTCTAGGGTAATGGCTTTTCATTGATGGGAGATCTGAACTCCTAAATAAACTACCTGGTTCTGGGCAAGTTGTACCTCAGATGGGGAAACACGATACCTGTGAGAGGCAAGAAAATTCAAAAGGGTGTAAGAGTTTTCATGAGCTGTGGGAAAGGAAGGGCTGCAGAGGAGAAGGTCATCTACATATTTCAGAAGTGTGGAGTTAGAAAACTCAAGATCTTTGAGATCAGCAGCCAATGTCTATCCAAAGATATGAGGGCTGTCGCAAAAACCCTGAGGGAGGACTGTCCAGGTCAACTGTTGGGACTGTTGAGTATCGGGATCAGTCCAGGTAAAGGCAAAGAGGTCTTGTGATTCCTGAGCTAAAGGGACAGTGAAAAAGGCATCCTTGAGATTAATGATTAAGAAATGGGTAGATAAGGAAGGAATTAGAGAAAGAATGGTATAAGAATTTGGGACCAGAGTGTGTATGGGCCTGACAGCCTCATTAATAAGACAAAGATCTTGGACTAGCAGGTAAGACCCATTGAACTTCTTAACTGCCAATATGGGAGTATTATAAGGGGAATGAGTGGGTCAGAGAAAGTGTTTCCACAGGAGTTCTGAGATAATAGGTTGGAGACATCTGAAGGTAGTGGTTGGAAGTGGGTACTGGGCATTGTTGGGGTAACACTGAGGGTCTTTAAGGTGTATGTAAAGGCCAGTTAATAAATCCCTTGGCTGCACGACAGTCCCCCGTGTGATTTTTGCCCTTTAATAACAATCTCAATCAAAATTCCGGAATTTTCTGAGTTTTTTTTTTTTTTTTTTTTTTTTTTTTTTTTTTTTTTTTTTTTTTAATGTAAAGTCCATTTGAATGGGTAAAGTCATGATATTTGCCTGTTGAGTATGTCCATGCTTTAAAAACATATAGCAAGCATGTTTTAAATGGAACCTTTCTCTTTTTCTTATTCTCTAGAGACTTAGTTTCTTTTTTATTGTATTAGGTGCAAATGTAATTTAATTTCACAGGATAAACACACTAAATTTACTTAAAAATAAAGTTATTATATAAAAGTACAACTAGAATATAATTGGTAGCTTATTAGTATTGTAAGACATCTTCATATGAGAAAAATATCAGACTTAGATGCTTTCTTAATATTCCTAAAATTAGAACAAGAACTGCTACATATGGAAATCATAACATTAGTGTCCTTTGGTAAAAGTAATCCCTTTCCACTGAGATTTGGAAGGTTAAATCCTTTGGCTGTGCAATGAAAAAAATATTTTGGCAGGTTTTTCTTATAACTACTTTCCCTTTAGTCCTTATTTCTGTAATTAATATTTTATTAAAATGAACATTTTAAATGTTTTATGCTTACATTTTTAATTTACTAATAACACAATCTTACCTTGATTTGTTATTTCTTTCTCCATCTGTCTGTGTCTGTCAAACAGTGTGCTACTCGAAGGCAAAAGTCACATATTTGACATATTTTTATCAAAATAAAGTATACAAGGTGTTGACTGAAAATAGCACATAGAACATCTACTTAAATGTAAATTTTTTTACCATGATAAAGTAACATGAAATAAACCTGCCATTAAGCATCTAGAAACATGAACAACATATATGATACAATAATTTTCAGATTGGATAGCAGAGAACTCCAGTCAATGGTCCTGAGTGTAGGAAAACCAAAAAGGTATGTCTATGATTGTTCAGTTTACTGCGCAGATTGAGTTTCCGGGCTGCAGTACAAGAAAACAAATTCAGGCAAGGAGACAGAGACTGTGAATTAGAAAATCCAAAGCAGTTGGAATTTGTCCAAAAAAATATAATAAAGAAATTATACAATGATGACACTCAAGAAATTATAGAACTATTTATGTTTATTACATGCGATTGATCTATGTGTGTGTGTGTGTGTGTGTGTGTGTAAGTAAACTATCCAGTGCAAAGTAAGAACCATCTGAAAGAAGTAAGTAGAATGACAAATCCTTAGATCTCAAACATTTTTTATGTTCTAACCTGTGGCATCTTCCTTGCGATAGAGTTGAACAAAGCATCCTCGTCATTTTATATAAAGGTGCAGAAGCAAGAGCATGCCTCCTTTATAAGGACAGATGTTACACAAACACAGTGCTGAGAGAGTTAACCCTGTCTGTGTATATTCTTACTGTCCTGTTTTCTGCTCATATGTGTGGCCACCAGGTGTAAACACATAGAAATTATTACCTTATGGAATAAGGTTAGAAGTTAGAAGCATAAAAACATTTTCTAAATTTGTACTAATATAGCAAGTTTTCTAGTTAGGAAACAGCTTTTTGTAAATGCCCGCTGTTTAACCTCTTCTTCTTATATTCATATGCACGAAGAAAAAGCTTTAAGAGTCTTTTTGTAATTGATAAGGATTCCTTTTTACTTTTGAAGTAGTTTAAAATAGATACATACAAGTTCCTTAGGGTAGAAGTCCTTCAGAGCTAACATTTGGCTATACCTCCCTTCCCTGTCCCTAGGTTCTAAATAAAACTATTATAGAAAAACAATAGTGCTTTGAAACCAGGCAGAAAAAAAATTAACTTCTATCAGGCAATTAAACAGGTGTGTGGAGGAATGGCTTCAGGGAATCCATGAGAAATAAATAGGACCCAGACTAGTTACAGATAATTGTGGCAAAATTGTAGGGTGTCCAGACAGTGTGTATGTGACCCCTGTGTGCACAGGACCTTGAAACATGTTGGGTTAAAGATTAAAATGTCTGAAATGTAATCAGCAGATGTTGCTGCTTCCCTGGATCTTGTGACTGTGATGTAACCACAAAAGTTAATGTATGCTGCCAAAAAATATGCTATATTACTTACAAAAAAGAAAGTAAAATGAAGAAGATTGAGCAGCCTGACTCCCGTGACTGTTTGCTGTCTCTCCGCTGCCACCCTCTGACTCCTTCATCAGTCCTATCGAGATACCCTCCCCCTCTTTGCTGAAGCCGGACTTTGGCACTAACCAGCATGATCTCTTAACACACACAATGATTAATGGTGTCTGAAAAAGGGCATTGCCTCACAAGTGTGAATGAATGCTTTTGATTAAAGGTTTTCTAATATCACTAAATCAAATCTTAGAAGCAACCTTGGATCAAATCAGTTCCACAGCTTCACTCCGGGAAAAAAAAAAAAAAAGCTTAATGGTATTTAAAGGAACAAAACTAAATCCAGCATTTAATTTAAAAAGAGTTTGCAAAGACTAATAATATTCAATTAATATAAAAATTGAGGAAGGGTCTACAAATAAATAAGGAGAAAAAACATAATGAGAAGAAAAACCCATCTATACAAATAAAACAAAAATGTCACTGATAAAAACAGTTGGCCAAAAATAATGTTTTATTTTAAATAAACCAAAAACTGATGTATAAAAATGTGAGCTTAAACATAAAATTTAATTTATATATGTAACCCAGGTATCTCCTCAGAGAGCAAAATGCAAAATCAACTACCTATTTGATAGACATCATGCATATAACATGCCATATTCAATTTATGATTTCTCATGACCAAACTTGTTACTCCACCAATCTGTAACATCTCAACATTGGTAAATGTATTTTTCTCTACAAAACCTTAGAGTCAAATGTTGACTAGTCTCTCTTTTTTCGTCACTCTGTATCAGGTCAGCAGAAAATTCTGTCATCACTAACTTCAAATTATACATGAAATCCTTTTATAACATCCTTACTATCATGAACTAAACTGCAAAATTTATTGATATAAAATGTTTAATGAGGTGTAAAAGAATACTGCACAATCTTGTATTTGCTTCAGTTTTTACAAGTTTTTACAGAAAGAACACATCTGTGCAATTACTGTCATAATGAAAAAAAATATTTTACTAGCACTATCTGATTTTTTTTCTTGCTATTTTACAATCACTCAAAAGTATAGTATCACCAGTGAAGCATATTTCCTATTAACAAAATTTAGAAATGGAATCACACACAATGTACCATTTTTCATATGTAGTATTTTCTTCATCATTACACTTACAAAGGCTATTCTTATTACTTTTTATATTTTCTTCATATATTTTCTTTCTTTATTTTTGTTTTTTATTTGGTACTAGGGATTGAACTTTGGGGCACTCGGCCACTGGGCCACATTCCCAGCCCTTTTTTGTATTTTATTTAGAGACAGGGTCTCACTGAGTTGCTAAGTGCCTCGCCATTGCTGAGGCTGGCTTTGAACTCGCAATCCTCCTGCCTCAACCTCCCAAGTGCTTGGATTACAGGCGTGCACTACTGGCCAGGCTCAACATGTTTCATCACAACATTATCGTAGTGTATTTTTCAAGAAACAAAGCATACTACAATGCTTAAATAAAATAAGAATTATGGTGTCATGAGAAATACTCACGTTTCAGATTTATAAATACTCAAATGCTAATGAGTTTTTAAAGCTCCTTATCCTTGCCTATACTAATATTCACAGTATTTTAATATTAACCATTTTAGTAGGTATGCACTTACATTGTGTTTTAATTTGTATTTTTCAAATGATGACAAGCTCTTTCCTTATTTATTGTCTGTTTAATCTATGATTCTCTCATATGGATCTTTGTCTCCCACTTTCATATTTGCCTGTCTTGGAGCTGTTTTCTTATTGGTTCTTACATATTTTAAAGTAAATTTTTGATGAAAGCATTGCAAACATCTTCTCCTTTGTACTCTTTAATGAGAATTTTGGTGATAGCACTTAGTACTTCATTTTCGATGACAGTTTAGCTGAATATAGAATTAACTGTTTGACAGAAGTTGAGATTTTTGAATTTGGTATTTTATTGCCTATGGCTCCATTAATATCTCACAGCAATCTAGTAATCTTATTGATGATCCCAAGTATATTACATCTCTTCTCCTTTCATAACAAATGCATTTTCTGTGTTTTAACATTTTGACTATGATGAGCACAACATGGATGTTTTTTAATTTACTGAATGTATATAAATCAATGAATTTATCAAGTTTATGAATCATTTTGATATTATTTTCACAAATATTATTTTTGTCCATTTCTCATTTCTCTTCCTGTAGGGCCTCATTATGACTCGATGCTTCACACAAGTATATGAGTATGTACAGTTTTTCTCACTTTTTCTTTCTTTCTGTTCATTCAGACTGGAAAATAGCATCTAAACTGTCTCAAATTCATGGATTTGAAGATCAATTCTCTACAGTAGTGTCTTCAATTACTTTTTTTTTTTTTAACTCCACACTAATAACACATTGTCTGTGTTGTTATGGAACTGAGATGCATTTTGATATCTTCTAGGGTACGTCATCAAAATTTTGTCTGTTCTTTTTTAAGATTATTCTTGCTTCTCAATACTATTCTTATTAATCTGCACACATTTTTATCCATATGTAAGTTTCTTACTTGTCCAACAATTCTTCCTGGGATACTTGATATAAATTTAATTGATTCTATAGATGATTTTGATTTAAACACAACATTGAATAGAAGTCATTCTGGCAGTCATCATTGTTTCATTTCTAGTTCAGGGAAATTGTCATCAATATTTTATTGTTAAATATGATGTTAACAAGATATAGTTTATAGTGTACCCACATTATGAAATTTCTACTCTCCATCTGCCAAGACATTTTTTTACCATGAATACATTACACAAAATCACTGAAGTGTATTGTTTTATGTTTATAGAATAAAGTTGCAATAGAATCAGTTTTACTCTGTCCATCTATGACAACTTATCTAAATTAATGATCATTAACAATTTGCTATTTTACAAAAAACTGTAAAAGTCAGTCAGCATGCTCAAAATTTTTTTAAATTCTAAGTTGTTATAAATGACAGAAGAATGCATTACATTTCATATTATACTTATAGAGCACATTTTTACATATCTCTGATTGTATACAAAGTATATTCACACCATTGATGTCTTCATACATGCACTTAGAGTAATGATATCCATCTCATTCTACCATCTTTATTTTTCACCCTTTTGCCCCCTCCCTTCCACTCCCTCCCTATTGGCCCTTCTAGTGTTCCTGTAATCCTCCTATGCTCCCCATCCAACCCCACTGTGAATCGGCCTCCTTATATCAGAGAAAACATTCAGCATTTGGAATTTTGGGATTGGCTAACTTCACTTAGCATTATATTCTCCAACTTCATCCATTTACCTGCAAATGCCATGGTTTTATTCTCTTTTATTGCTAAGTAATACACCATTGTGTATATATACCACATTTTCTTTATGCATTCATCTACTGAAGGGCATCTGGGTTGGTTCCACAGTTTAGCTATGGTGAATTGTGCTGCTATAAACATTTATGTGGCTGTGTCCCTGTAGTATGCTGTTTTTAAGTCCTTTGGGTATAGACCAAGGAGTGGGATAGCTGGGTCATAAGGTAGTTTCATTCCCAGTTTTCCAAGGAATCTCTATACTGCTTTCCATATTGGCTGCATCATTTTGCATTCCCACCAGCAATGTATGGCAAGCTCAGACTTTTTAAAACAAGCCCATCAGTGGTGGAATCAATCCTGTGAACAACTTTCTGAAATCAGCCAAACAAACAAGAGCAACTCTCCCAAGCCTGGCATCAACTTTTCTTTACCACTATACAACTAGCCCCAAACAACTTTTCAAACAGAACACTTAGGTAAAATCAGAAGTCTTCTGTGTTTTAAAGGACTGTGCTTAAAATTACAGGTGTCCTTTACTTGAAATGTCAATATAACTGTTTAACATATTCTGGGGGAATCTTTTTTTAACTATTGTTTCTATTTATATAGTCAAAAAATTGTTTCCCTATATTGATTGAATTTCAAAAGCCAATTTCCTATTGTTTTATAATCACCTCACATCTGTTCTTTACTTAGAAACCAGACGCATAGCAACATTTATCCTTGCTTTTCCTTGCTTTGTCTCACCTTGTTTATTTCCTTTTTAATAAATTATATCAAAGATAGGCTAAGCTTACTGGAATGTAAAGCACATTTGGATTTCCAAACTAATTCAGTGATAAGTGCTACAATATACAGCTTATCTGTTGAGTTAAATAAATATAAATTTACACCTTAAAAACAGAAACACTTAGAAGTAATTTCTTGTTTTAAAGGATATGTTTCAGCCTTTTACCAAACTAATTTATTGAAAATATTATGTGAATCAACATCATCCACCACAGAAATGTAGAGAATTATTATATCTCACAAGTCTTATGAATTCTAGTAACATTTTAATAGAATGAACAAAAATATTCAACAATATTTATATGTGTATATGCGTACCTTTTTCAGTGTTTTTACCTTTTTTATTTTACATTTTTATGAGAACATTTTCAATAGTAGTTTCTGAGGTCATAAAACAGGGCTTCAGGTTTTTTTTTTTTTTTTTCAGAAAAAAAAAAAAGACATTTTTCCTGTACTTAATATATCTTGCTTCATTGGCATTCACATTTTTTTTTGTATAGTAAAGAAAATCCATATTTCTATTGAATGTGCATGTTGCTCTAAATGTGATTTTTGTTGTCATTTTTTTAATTAGGTTTATCAAATTTGGGGAAAAAAAAGGTATCTGGGCCTTTAGCAATTTATATTAGTATGCTCCTTGTGGAGGATATGAAAGACAGCATGTAGAATGATTGTATCAACTCATCAAACAAAATTACCTTGTAGACCATGGCATTGTGTACAGAAAAACATCTAATATTTACCATGTGGACCAAAGTGAAGGTATAATTAACATATCTTTGATAACCAGATATTAAAGGACAACAGAACCAAAGAAAAATAAATAATATTGTTACAAAGGACAACTGATAATATCTCTCTATTACAAATTATGAGAATGTGTACTTTTTAAAATGGACATGGAAAAAGTTCTTCCATTGGGGCATTAATAGAATAAAATGTGGTTGGTTTCATTAAAAAAGGAAGAAAGAGGGGGAAAAAACTGGCATAATATGACTAACAACAATAGGAGAGTATTGCTTTTTAGAAATCCTTCTAGATCAGTCTGATTAACTTACATTAGTGCTTGGTTTCTTACTATATTTATGTACTATCTGTACAAAGGGTTTTCTTATACAAAGCTTTTCAAAGCAAATGAATAAATAATATTTTATCTTACAGTATGAACTAATATGGGATATGTTTTAACATTTCTCTAAACGTTGCTCTAACATCAATCACTTTTTTGTACAAGGATTTGTTCCCATTTGCTGTTATGAATTTGAGATAGTACTAAACATCACACTTTTGTGAGTGTTGTTTGAATCTTTAGGATTTTTACCTGATGAAAATGGTAGAATAGAGATAATATATCTTGTCATCCAAACAGGGTACCTACAAATTACATAAAATTTATCTTTAAAATTAAACATCATGGTGGCATACACCTATAATCCCAGCATCTTGGAAGACTGAGGCAGAGGGATCACAAGTTTGAGGCCAGCCTCATCAACTTAAGGAAATCCTAAAAACTAATCAAGATCCTGTCTCAAAATGAAAATCTAAAAAAAAAAAAAAGGGGGGGGGGTATGTAGTTCAGTGGTAGAGTACTCCTGGGCTCAATCCCAAGTACCAAAAACAAATGAAAAAAAAGTAATAATCAGATAATCAGTAGAAAACTTGTGAACATATAATTATAAGACATATCCTTCCGCTCTTGACTGAGAGAAAAAGATTCAATCCATATGAACCTTATAACTTTAACCTATAATATTAGGTTTGGAAGCTGAAACATTTGGTATATCTACTATCTATTTGGTACTAATTTTATGTTTTTAAAGTTCAAGTTCATAAATATAACATTTACTAGGACTGTATTAACCAGTACCTAATATCTATTAGTATGTTCCTTGGGTAAATTACATCTATATCTCTAAAGTGACCTTCTAAAGGAATTAATAGCAATGTAATTGATACATTAAGGAATATCAAATAATGTATTTTTCTGTTTCCAAGATGTTTTAATGTTATAGAGTAATTAATGTGGTTGCTTGGAGAGCACTGAGGCATCCACATTTTTTAGAGTGGGAATATGTTACCACAGTGAATTCCAAGGCACAGAAATATCTTTCTCCCAAAAAATAATTATAATCATGTGCAGTTCATATGTCTTTGAATGTAAGGAAAGAATACCCATCAGAGAGATTCCAAAGGGTGCCAGATCCATGCTTTTAGTCATGTTGGTCAGTAATTCCAGTTAGTTCTGAGCTGAAATACATGCATATTGACATTAAAAATTGATTCAAGGGAATGCTCTCATGCAACTATTGTGTCATTTATATTGAGGACATATTTAAAAATTAACCAAAATATTTATTCTCTTATAAAGCCCTAAGTTAAGTAATTTATTCAAATTGAATCATTGATGGTTATAATAACTTTGTAAACTGTAGTAGACTTTTTTATTTGTCCTAATTAGTCATACATGTCAGTAGAATGCATTTTGACACATCATATATAAACGGAGTATAACTTCTCATTCTTCTGGTTGTAACTTGATCTTATGTCAAGATTTTAATAATGAAAGTGGGGGGAAAGTATCAAATGATAATAGCAACACCTTATATAATACAATATGCAAGTAAACCTGATTTCATTGTGCTTCACTTTATCAGGTTTTGAAAATATTGCATGTTTAACAAATGTAAGATTGGCGTCAACCATATTATCACCACTTTCCACAAAACACTTGATCATTTCAAAACTGTTTCATAGTTTTGTAATTCTTAAAATATTTCAAACTTTTCCACTATTGTTATAACTGCTATAATTGTCTGTGTGTCTGTGATCAGTGACCTTTGATTGTAGTATTGTAATTGTTTTGGGGTGCCATGAACCATGCCTATATAGAAATCAAACTTAATTTATAAATTGTGTGTGTTTTGACTCCTGCTCTAGAAGTCAAACTCATCATTACCCCATATGTTTTACTCTCCTTGGACTTTCCTCTTCTCAGAAGCACATCAATTTTAAAACTAGATCAATTAATTACACTAGATGGCCTCATATGTTCAAGTGAAAAGGTCTCTCTTTAAAATAAAATAGCTATAAATGACTAAGCTTTGGGTAAAATGTCTTGTCAAAAAACCAGAAAGGGCAAAAACTAGGCATCTTGTGCCAGTGAGCCAGTTTGTGAAAATAAATCAAAATTCTTGAAGGCACTAATTCAGGGAGGATGTGAATAAGAAAGTGAAACAGGCTTATTAATGTTATGGAGTAATTTATCATGGTCTAGATAGAAGATGAAACCAGCCAAACATCCTCTTCTTTCAAAGCCTAGTCCAGAGCAAGTCCCTAAGTCTTCTCAATTCTCTGAAGGATAGGAGAAGAGAGAAAGCTACAGAAGCAAAGGCATGGAAGTCTCATGGCCCTCAAGAATTACATGAAATGTACTCTCTGTGCTCTGCAAGTGGAAAAATAAGGCCTACATATTTGCACATCAGTTTGAAACACTGTTTACTGAATACTCCAAGGCCCCTGTGGTGATCTACTGTTCAATAAAGATATCATTCTAAATATGACTGCTTATTGTAATTGCAACTGGCCACCAAAAATTCTAATGGTGTTGTACCATGACCTTCATATTTTTCATGCCTAATAATATAACATACAGTCCCCATGGATTAAGTAGTAAATTAAACTATTAAATATTATCATATAATAAATGCATTTTGCAAAGCCATCCCTGCCATCAATAGTGATTCCTGTGATAGATCAGGGGAGAGTAAATTGAAAACACACTAGAATGCATTCACTGTTCTATATATCATTAAGAGTATTCATGACCAAGAGGATGAAATCCAGATATCAACCTTAAGAGAACTTTGGAAGTAGATGATAACCTTCGGGGATGACTTTGAGGGGTTCATGACCAGTGGAGAATAAATACAGATGTGATATAAATAGTAAGAAAGCTGGTTCTGAAGCCCAAAGATGTCACTGATTTATTGAATTGATCTTATACAATTTTAATGGATGAGGAGTTACTTCTATGGATGATCAAAGGAAATGGATTCTTGAAATGTGATCTACTCCTGGTTAAAGTACTATAGACATGGTTCAAATTAAAATGAAGGACTTAAAATATTATATAAACTTAATTGATAAATCAGCATGTTTTGGAGAAGATAGACTTAAGTTTTAAAATACATTTTATGATGGGTAAAATGCTATGTAACAACATTGTATTCTACTGAGAAATCTTTCATGGAAGGGAAGAGTCAATCAAGGGGGAAAAATCATTGTTGTCTTATTATAAGAAATGTCTACAGCACCCCCCCCCCCATCAAGGTCATCAGCATTGAAGTGAAGATCTTCACCAGGAAAAAAAAATAAATATAACTAACTGAAGAACCAGGTGGTTTTCAGTGTCTCATAGCAATGAAGTATTTTAATTTAACTTTATATATTGTTTTGTCAGGAATTTATAAAGGGGTTGAGGTCTATGACCCTTCGTGACCCGGAACAAGCCTTCTTTGTCCAGCAAAGTAGGCTAGAAGGGCATACCTCAATGAATGAGCGGAGACTGGGAAGGTAAAGGTCGCTGGTGTCCCCTCCTCTGCCTTCAGATGACACAGGGAATATACCAGGGAGCCCAATGAGGTCAGCACTGGAACTCCAGTTTATTGAGAAAGGTGGATGGTCTTATAGTGGACAAGGACCAATAAGCAAAGAGATTATAGAGACAGGTAAAGAACATGGGCAGGTGCCATTGGCCTATCCTTGGTTTTAGTTCTCATCTTACATCAGGGGAACTCAACTTGGCCAGGCCAAGTTCCCGTACCAGGAAGTGGGAGAAAGCCGGAGTTTCTACTGGCGTGCTGTTTAACGTCCCCAACATTGTTTTATAGACATAGTTCTTTCTCATAATTGATAGACTATAGTATTGTATAAATATAACTTTTGTGTGTACCAGGAAACAACATTATCATGACACACTTTATTGTAACATTTGTTTTATGGCAATGATCTGGAACTAAATCCTCAATATCTCTAAGTTAGGCCTATATTATGGATTGTTCAAAGCATTTTGTTTGTGAGGTACATATTGTTTTCCAGTGCTCATTTTAGAGTGAATGCAACATAATACACAACAATTAAATGCCCAAGATCACTGGAGCTGCAATTTAAATCCAAATACACTGATTCAGAATTTAGAATTATGACCATCACACACACTAAGTGGTATGGCATTTTAATGAAGTGTATTTTCACCTTGTGTTTGTGATTTGGGCAAGGCCTTAGAGTTCTGAAGATCCTCCAATGAGTATCCTTAAGTGTAAGTGTTTGCCTATGGAAGAAATGTTTCCTACTGAACCACAGGTCTATTAGTGAGGAAAGGCACTTACAAACTTGAGCTAAAAAGTCATTGTATACTGAGGGAAGATATAGTTCCAAAGGGCACATAAACCCTAGGAACCAGTATTTAAAATTTATAATAATAATAAACACTGGGCCCATAAAAAAATCAAGATATCATGCAAAATGCAGATAAATATATATGAATATTAAATATAAAAATTAAGGCAACTTCTAATATATGTTTTTGTGTGTGTGTGTGTATGATATCACATATGTTGTACCAGCTATGAATGGTTCTTCATGTGTGTTCTTCATACACATATCAACAGTATTGCTTTAGTTTTATTAGAAATGAAAAAGTTAGACCCACCACAGGTTTACTGACTTAGAATCTAGAGTGCTAACAAGAAATTTGTGATTTCAGAAGCTTTCAAATTAACCTCATGAAATCTTGTGCAAAAGTATTTCTTTCAGTCAAATTTGAGTCTTTCTTATTTCTAAATTTCTCTGGGGTAGGAAAAAGAAGCCCCTACACATAATAATTCTTTACAGGTTTTACAAAGGGTGTCTCTATCAATTTGCAAAATATTCCAACATTTGCATACATAAGCACCTGCACCCACAGACACACATTCCAACAATTTTGAATATAAAATTTGCAAGAGGAAATGTTCAAAATAACTATTAGACATTGAAAGTAGTTATGAAACCCTGTTACTTCCAAATTATACAAATTATGATTCAGTTTATTTCAAATTATTACCCATCTAATAGGATTTCTGATAAATTATCATGTTATCTATAAGTAGAATTCTAAAAATTTAAAGTATAATTATTTTATTCTAATTTGTTATACACACTTGCAGAGTATATTTCATTTCATATTACATAAAAAGAGCACAATTTTTCAAGTTGCTGGTTTAATATAAAGTATTTTATAACAATTGTGTCTTCATACATGTATTGAGGGTAATCATGGATAACTCAGTTTGCCATTATTCCTATCCCCTTGTCTTCTCCCCTCCTTCCCCCCTCTTTGTTCTATTTAAAGCTCTTTCATTCCTCTCATTCCCTCTCTCTTGCCTTTATAAATTAGTATCTTCATATCAAAGAGATCATTTGACCTTTGTTTTTTTGGGATTGGCTAACTTCACTTAGCATTATTTTCTCCAACTCCATCCATTTACCTGCAAATGCCATGATTTTATTCTCTTTTAGTGCTGAGTAGTGTTCTATTGTGTATATATACCAAAGGTTCCCTATCCATTCATTTGCTCTTGGGCATCAGGGTTGGTTCCACAATATAGCTATTGTGAATTGTGCTGCTGTAACATTGATGTGGCTGTGTCCCTGCACTATTTGAATGATATATGATTGCCTTTAAATGTTCATGTTTTATACAAATGTTGTTGTATAGAGACCTGAGAGAAGGATAGTTTTAATGATGACCAAATATTTCTAGTAAGTAAATCAACTCAGATGTAAAATAAATTTTAATATGCTTTAAATTTTGAATTATTTTGGTCTGATCATATATATTAAATGTGTTATTTTACTACAGTTACTCTGCATATGTTTGTTAGCAACAAAACTGTGTTCCTTTCAGTACTTATATAGGAAGCCAGTGACAATGAAAATTATAACAAGAAATTTATACTGTGGTTGTGACTAAATCAGATCAATTCTTAAAATCATAAAGTTTTAATAGACCCAACTGAAGTGTAACACCTTTTTAATATTGAAATAATAGCATACTTACCAATATCTTATTTGTCTACAATGTCGCCATTTTTTCCAATAGACTCATAAAAAAAAAAAAAAAAAAAAAAAAACTTGAGGCCTAAATTAGCATGATTATCAACTAAGATGACTAATCTTGATTGATTATCAACATGAATCTGAATCAAAATAATTATCAGTTAGCTGATAGCTAATAACATAGTGATTCAATGGAGAGGCCTAATTTATCATAAAATGTTTAGCTTCTCAGTTTGTGGCCCATTATAAAATAATATTTTGAGATCATTTATATTTATAGATAGATTATATACATATACATGCATACAGGTAGATTCTTTAAATTATTTGTCAATTATAACAATAAATCTTGTGAAGAAATGAAACAAAAATAACCTCATGAACAAAGCCAAAATCAAGGAGAATTCTTTCTACATTTTCTTCTGTTTTTACAGTTTTATGATTGACATAATTTCTGATCCATATTGTGTAATTTTTTGTAAAAGGTGGGAACCCTATGTTCTGTTTCAGTTTCTAGCATATATGCCTCCAATTTTGCAGGCACCATGTGTTACAAAGGCTATCTGCTCTTCCATTGAGTGCTTTCACAGCTTTGACAAGGATTAGTTGATCACATTTATATGGCTCTCTTTCTGAAACCTGTTCTGTGTTCCTCATGAGTGCATCCTCTTGAACAATACTCTGGTCTCTGTCTGGCTATAACCTTACTTTGCTTCTTCAAATTGGTTCATGTGACTTCAACTTTGTTCATATTCTTCAGTATATTTTTTGCCTTATCTTTTTGAGGCCTTTTGCCTTACATGTAAACTTTATAATAAATTTATTACATTTGCAATATAACTTGATGGTACGTTGAAACTAAATTGAATGTATAAACAAAATTCAAAAAAATTTTCATTAATTATCTTGAATCTTCAAAATATGAATGTGAATTATCTCTATATTTATTTAAATCTTCTCTGATTACTACAATCTGAATGTCACACACAGATCCTACATGCATAGTTTTGATTTATTCCTAAATATTCCTTTTTGTGTTATTGTAAATGATATTGTCTCTTTAATGCCACCTTTCAGTTGAAGAGACATACTTCGAAATTGCCAACATTATATGCTTTTAAATATTAACTCACCTAAAATGAGTGACACATTAGTCACCACAGTACATTTTTAAAAAATAGCTTATACTATAGGCAAACATTGTTTTGGAAAAAAAAATGCACTTATACTGAGTATATCTGGAACAGAAACCTGTTAACTTTTTGTTTGGTCTACACTGTGTCTTTCATCATACATATTTTTCCATATCGAGTGAAACATTTTATGCAAAATTCTTTTAATCGTATGTATGAGATGAACTATAATATCACTATATTCTTTGCTTGTAAATAAAAAATAATGGGAAAATTCTGTTTTAAGTGTATAGTTGCTGGTCTTCAAAAACATGCCCAATACTTCTTGAATTTACATCTTAAATAGTATTTTCAATGCAACACATATATCTAAGTTATTTAATGAGTCTGAGTTTTTAAGTAAAATTTACTTACTGGTTTTACCTCATTTAAATTTCAAGATATCCGCTAATGGTTTTGCACTACTTTCACTTCTTTCTTTAAGGACCATCTGGACAAAAATACATGGATGCTACATAGATTTTGTTTTCTAAAATAAGAGATATCTATTTATAAATATTGTAGAAAATAGGTACTAACAGGTGTTACATTGTCCTCATAGTTTATCCTCTTTAATTTATTACACACCAATCTACAAATTCCCTCAGCAATAAATATATGCAATTGTCCTTAAAGGTCCTATATTATTAGGTTGCAAATTGTTTAAAATAATAGATACTTGCACATTTTTAACATTTAATTGTGTCATGATTCATTTCTATATTCTATTTATAATAATCATTGTAAAAATATTAGATTTGTAGAAATTTTTAATGATCCATCTGTCAACCGTCTGTCCACAAATTCTTAAGTTTATCCACATTTCAAAAGCTCAGAAGCCATTTAATTTTAGTGATATTTGTGCCAGATACAAATAGATGAAGTCAATGGACATCATGAAGAAATAGAAATGCTGTTGAGTGTAACATATTTGGGATCACCTAAGAGCATCAGCCATTCAGCTCACTGTAGGTGCTCACTGAAGCACAGCATCTGACAATATGGGACAGTCACCCACTGCTGAGAATCAACAAAAGAAGCAATGTCAGAACTCACTAGAGCAATAGGCAAATCTTTCAGATTGTCATACTCCTTTCCCCTAAGGGTGTGCCCTTGGGGATGGTACTTGTTGTAACTAGCAAATTAAAACTTCTTTATGGAAATTTATCCTGATACCATGGAACTTTTAGTCAGTTTGGGAAGGGGAGGAACAAGAAAAAGCCAGTATAAAAATAAAAGTCTTTTCAGCAGATCAGATAGAAATAATAATAGGAGAGCTAATCATTAAACAAATATAAGAAAATGTATTGAGCTATAGATAATATTAATTAAGAAGACACAAAAGATTCAAGTTACATTTATAATAAGAGGCATACACTTATATATTCATATTAAAATTTTGTGACTTCAAGTACAAGGGGTAAATCATATGAACTTCCAGGAAGAAAGTAGTGACTACTAATAAAATAAAAGATTTTTGATGTCATGACACTTCCATTTGCAATATTAAGCTAAAGTGAAGGAAAACAGCTTCTATATTCTGAGATTGAGTAGCATCCCAAGAATCATATGACTAAGGAAGATAACACTAACTTGTTAGAAAGGAAGAAACACATTCAGCAAAATGCAAAAATTCACATTTTAGTTTATGCAGTAACTGATCTGAGGCAAGTATTTGTGAAATGACTTATAAATCACAAATGATCTGGAAAAGAGACTTCAAAAGTGAATAAGATGAAGGAAAAGCAAAGAAGGAATGGTGATAAATAAATCATGATATACATGTACCTGCAAACTTCGATCTCTACAGGTATAAAATAGATACATGACTAGATTAATATAAAGTATGATAGAAACATACAAATAAATAAATATAGAAAATGAAATCATAATAACCACACACATAACTTATCAAAATTTAGGAATTGAGGGAAAAGGGATTTGGGAAACCTTCCAAGTGAGGAAGAAGTAAAGGAGAGAAGTAGAGGAGGCAAAATAAATGCCATCTAGTCTTTAGTGTGGGGGAATCTTGAACACTTCATCAAATGAAATAAAACATCTGAAAGGAACAGTTTTGTCTTATTTGCAAATAATAGTAGTTTTATCTGCATTTGACCAAGACAGCAGAGAAAATTTGGAAGGAAACAAAGTCTAAGGATAGAAGAGAACACAAAAGCAACAGGGAATGACTTGTAACTATTCATATATTTGACTTATAAATTTAACCATGTTCGTTATGTTAAATAAAGGTGAGCATGCATGGAGTGTTGGTGATAAATTTAAAGGGATCCACTTAGCAGAGGTAATTATCTTTACCTACAGTGGGCTGCAAAGGTGTAGGTGAGAAATTAACAAGATCTGAGATTTACCAAGGACCATATTACCAGGAAAAAAGACAAGAAAGCCAAAGTGCAAGCATGGAAGAAACTATAATGAATTGGATATAGAAAATAAAAAGTTAAGAGGTTGAGTGAGAGTAGAAGAATTGCTAGGATCATTTATGTTCTTATAAAATACAAGTATTAAAGGGGTTGTGATACTAGAAGATGTAAGAAGGAGGGAAAAATAGAATATAGTTGGTAGAGAAAAACCCATGAAGAATAAGATTTTTTTTCTTTTGGTACCAGGGACTGAACTCATGGGCACTCAATCACTGAGCCATATCCCCAGCCCTATTTCATATTTTTATTTAAGAAAGTGTCTCACTAAGTTGCTTAGCGTTTTACTTTTGCTGAGGCTGGCTTTGAACTTGCCATCCTTCTGTTTCAGCCTCTGGGGCCACTAGGATTACAGGTGTGTGCCACCACACCCAGCTGAAGATGAAATTTTTAAATGTTAACATTAGCATAAAAAAATTGAAGGTAACCATAAGAGGTTACAACTGAAACTTTGGAAAAATGAAGCTAGGACGTTGATGAAGTGAAAGCAGAAAATTGTATGGTTCATCTCCATGGATATTAATCAGAAAATAAGAATATATTTAAAATTAGTAGCTGCTGAATACTGTAATTTTAAAAACAGGAGAAAAACTTGCCATGGAAACCTTTCTAGTGGGAGGAAACTTAAGCAGATGAAATGGCTTTGATGGTGTTTAGATTTCATGTATTTTTACGTTAATAATGTCTTATAAAGTAGTTTTGAAAGAACTAGGAATATGTAGAGATCTATTTTAAACTGGATACATGGAATATAGAAAGAATAACTGAGTTAATTGAGGAAATGAGTAATAGTAATTGAAATTAATTAGTAAATTTACAAATATTTTTTATTAGCTCATATAAACTATAAACATGTAATTTAGGTTCACAGATCATTTATAAAAAGAAAATTGAAGACCAAACTATAAAATAAATTTAAGAAATTGGATAGTAACAAAAAATTATAATAATAAAGCTTTAAAACTAAAGAATTAGTGTATTTAAAATCAAGATTTTTCTAAAGTAAATGAAACAGAAAAAATACTTGTAGCATACATAACCAAGTTGAAAATAGAAAGTTATTGATATAGCTTTATAAAACATTCCTACTGTTTTAAAATTTAGGAAAGTTTTTGCAGTTTTATATAAATATGTATATATAATTATAATGGTATATTTAACATTGTTAAATATTAGTATTTAACAAAAATTTTCCTCAATATTAGTATCTAACTTTTTCAAATTACTTTTGTATTTGTATGAATTACATATTATTTTTCTTTTATGTGGTATAAGAAATAAGATGAACATATTACTGAATATTGATGAAAATTCTAAAACTAATCTCAATCAGTAATATTGTTCTTTTTAACTTATTGATGACTACTTATTTCCTAGTGCCTTACTGGAAATTGTGTATTGTAATCTTAAAATTTTCTTGTTTTATTGAGTAATCAGAATTGATTTGTGGAAACGTGGAAAATCTATGAATGAAATACATTTGAAAAAAAAAAACATATTGTATCAAGCTTATATGTTTGGGATTTTACTGTTACAAAGAATATACAAGCCTAGGGTTGGGGCTATGGCTCAGTGGTAGAACGCTTGTCTGGCATGTGTGAGGCCCTGGGTTCGATCCTCAGCACCATATAAATAAAATAAAGGTACTCTGTCCACCTACAACTAAAAAAAATGTTTTAAAGAAAAGAATATACAAGCCTAAAACTTGGAGAAAAAGCCAGCAACAATTTGGTTTTATTTTTATCTATTTTATATTATTATATATCTGTATTATTATCATTATTATTGTTATTTTTCTGCAGTACTAAAGATTGAATCTAGGGTGATTCACCACTGAGATACAACTCCAGCTCATTTTAATTTTAATTTTCTAATTTTGAGACAAGTTCTGAACATTAAGTTGCTGAGGCTGACCTTGAACTTATAATTCTCTTGCCTCAACCTCCTGAGTGGCTGTGACTGCCAGCAGTTATGTTTCCACATCCAGCTGGTAAATTTTTAAATTTTTTGACCACAAAATAAAGATGGTTTGTGCAAGAAGAGGATAAAATTTAATAAAAGCCCATGGCTAATGTAGTGTTTAATTGCTATGCCAAGTAAACCCAACCTTATCATGATATTCTTTAAATAGAAACAAATCTGAACAAGTGAAGTAAACAGCAAAAAAGCAGCTGGAACTGCATGTTGAAGAAAAATGCAAAAATATGCATAAACGTGTTTGTACATTAAATAATTCATAAAAGCCTTGATTAAGTCTCTGCTTTTGAAAACTTCTGGTAACACACAAGACCTGTTCCTTCTTACAGCAACTTTAGTTCTAACTTTATATAAAATCAAGTAGATTACATTTTAGTCCATCTTGCTTATTTTACACATTGCTATTAATCATATTAAAAGAAAATTAAATGCAAAAATGATTGTTCACAATTTCTTTGCATCATGTTATGCATACACTGATATCTACTTGGCTCTCTCTGTCTTTGAAATGATTAGAAATTTCAGATTTCCTAAGGGTAGGTATTAGGGATATTAAACCTTCTCAGGAATGTCCTTTCTATGACAATATTTTATGTTTTCAGGTCAAAATGAGGCTAACTAGTATATCTGAAATAAAAGAGGCATTAGGTCTACCCTGGTTGATATATGCTAAATCTTGGTGGATAATTCCAGTCTAATATTCAGAAAATTAATTCACTTACTATATATGAAAAGAGCATGGGTTTTGTGAATCAATTTATAAAAAATGATATACAATTATAACAGACATACCACATTTAATCTTAGAGAGCCAAGAAGAAATTTAAGTAATCATATCTGTACAGATTTAAAATTTGCATCTATAAACCTTCATTTTTTTATTCTTCATATTTATCTTCTTATTGGCAATCACTTCAATTTTTGATACTTTTCCTCTCATTTCAGAGTGATTTTTTTTCCAACTAGCTAGATTATCTTTTTGCTTTAGTGAAATAATTTTCAAAGTCCATCTCATAACATTACCCCCTGTTCTTTCCAATCAAATGTATTTGTTAATGATTAATCTCTGATAAATGTCTGTCCTTATCTTTTGTATTCTGTGAGCATTTTGTTCATATTTAAAATTAGAATTACACCTGAGACATGGCTATACATACTTACAGGGTTTTCTTGAAGTAAACAAGACTGCAGCTATAGATTACAGTCCCCCGCAGATAATGCTGATTCAATTATCCAGCAGCAAATTTCTAGAAAGTAGATATGCAATGCATGGAGAGAAATATAAATAGTAAGTATATAATTCTCCTATGTGACATTCATAATCTCTTTTTCTCATTTTCTTCTCTATTTTTCCTGATTTCCTAAATTCACATAGTTTTCTCTGATCTTTCCTCTATATACTTAGCAAGTGATTGGTGAAGTTTTGATTCCTTGTGTTGTTTCTTGGAAAATTAACTAGAATATTTGCTTGTGTTTTTTTGAACAAATCCTTATTGGTAAGGTATTTAAGTCATCTCATTTTTAACTCACACCCATATTATCACTTCCTTTTATCCAACATACATGTCACTTAAAGCTCATATTCTCTCTTGTCATTTTAAGGTGAGAAATAGCAAGTGATATTAAGCATGTTTGCTCTTGAAATAAATGGAAGAACAAGTCAATCAATTTATAAATGAATCAGTCTAAATTGGCTTAAAGACAGAAAGGTTGCAAGGTTATAGAAACACCAAATATATATAAACCTATTATTATTTGAACTGCCTCCATAAAAATATTTTGATGACCTAGTACACTTACATGTTTAATATATCTATACCTTGCTACTTAATTATAATAATTTCTAAGGCACCAGTTAAAACACTATCCTGGATAAAGCAAATTATAATAAACAAACATTAATCCAAGCTGGGCATAATGCCCAGAGAACCAGCTAAGTGAAAATGGGCAAAGAGCTCCATAAAAGGAAAGCTGGGGAAAAAAGTAATCTAAATATGAAATAGCTGCAGCTACACACATGAGCATCAGTTCATATAAATAACCAGAAGCAAGCATTTTTTTTTTTTGCAAATTGCCGAGCTCAGCAATCATGTGACTAAAACTGTCTTTAGTTTAATATCATTCCCCCATGAAATTGACCAAATTATGTTATGCATATGCATTAATATATCACAGTGAGGCCTTCTCTTACATATAATTATAATGTACCAATATAAAATTTTTTTTAAAAAATAACTTTGTTCTTTCCTCAGTTTATAAGCCTTTCTTAAGATTGAAGCTAAAGATTTAAAATAACTGCAAATCTAAGAAAATAAAAGTTTGATTCACAAGAAAAGCAATTTCTATTGATAGTTTATAATAGCAAAACACTGAAAGGCCTTTATAGAAAACGACAGCTAACACTGTTAGCAATCAGGAGCAAAGAATATCAGAGAGAAATTTAATTTCCCTCCAAAATCTTAAGGTATCAAGGCGATCTTGTGGTTTCTTTTCTTTCTTCACACACTATGAATGATAGTAGCTTTACTATCAGTGAAATATCTTCCAGAAACCACTTGAGAACAAAGGTTAATCTGAAATGTAATATAAAAGGGGAAATTACAAGAAAGAAACATGAAGCTACTATTATTCATTCTACATGGTGTTGAAAACATTCCTATCAAAACAATGTTTTTAACCTTAGCTACATTGTTAAAATCATGACAAGTCTGATATAACCCACAAATGAAGGTTTTCTAAAATTAAATTTGGACTTCAATGTGCTGTTTGATTCAATAGGCACAGAAAAAGCGAAAAGGGGAGAGAAGACAGAATGGAGAGAGAAATGAACAGAGGGAAGCCAGAATTATAAAGGAAAAGTTAAAAGCATAAAGAACAAAGAAAGAAGGGAAGGAAGGAAAGAGAGAGGGAAGGAGAAATGAAAACAAGTGGAAATCATATCATATCAGAAATACTAATTATAGAAGTTGGGTGCCATGGCCCTCTCTTGTAATCCCAGTGGCTATGATTGCTGAGGAAAGATGATTACAAGTTCAAAGCTAGCCTCAGCAATTTAGGCCCTAAGCAATTTAGCAAGAAATTTAGCAAGATCCTGTTTCATGTATTTGTTGATTGATTGTATATCTTCTTCTGAGAAGTGTCTTTTCAGTTCCTTAGCCCATTTATTGATTGGGTTATTTTCTTTTTTGTTGTAAAGCTTTTTGAGTTCTTTATATATTCTAGAAATTAGTGCTCTATCCGATGTGCATGTATTAAATATTTGTTCCCAATTAGTTGGCTCTCTATTCACCTCACTGATTGTTTCTTTTGCTGAGAAGAAGCTTTTTAGCTTAAATCTATCCCAATCATTAATTCTTGGTAATAGTTCTTGCGCTACAGGATTCTTATTAAGGAACTTGGGGCCTAATCCGACATGTTGGAAATTGGAGCTTACTTTTTCTATTAGGCGTATTGTCTCAGATCTAATTCCTAGGTCCTTGATCCACTTTGAATTGAGTTTTGTGCATGGTGAGAGATACAAGTTTAATTTCATTTTGTTGCATATGGATTTCCAGTTTTCCCAGCACCATTTGTTGAAGAAAAAATGCTCAACCTCTCTGGCAATTAGAGAAATGCAAATAAAAACTACTCTAAGATTTCATTTCACCCCAGTCAGAATGGCAGCTATCAAGAACACAAACAACAATAAATGTTGGAGAGGATGTGGGGAAAAAGGCACACTCATACATTGCTGGTGGGACTGCAAAATGGTGCAACCGCTATGGAAAGCAGTATGGAGATTTCTTGGGAAAATGGGAATGGAACCACCCTATGACCCAGCCATCCCACTCCTGGGTCTGTTCCCAAAAGACTTAAAAACAGCATATTACAGTGACACAGCCACTTCAATGTTTATAGCAGCACAATTCATCATAGCTAGGTTGTGGAACCAACCTAGATGTCCCTCAGTAGATGAGTGGATAAAGAAAATGTGGTATATAAACAAAATGGAATTTTACTCAGCAATAAGAGAGAATAAAATAATGGCATTTGCAGGTAAATGGATGAAGTTGGAGAATATAATGCTAAGTGAAATTAGTCAATCTCAAAAATCCAAACACCAAATGTTTTCTCTGATATAAGGAGGTTAGTTCACAGTGTGATTGGATGGGGGTACATAGGATTAGAGGAACACTAGAATGGTCAAAGGAAAGGGAGGGCAAGGGAGGGAGCAGGGTGGGAAAAGGGGGGAAAATGGTGGTTGAATGAGATGGATATCACTATCCTAAATGCATGATTAAAGATCTGAATGGTACTTAAAAAAAAAAAAAAAAAAAAAGATCCTGTTTCAAAAAAAAAAGGCTGGGCACGTAGATCAGTGGCAAAGTGCCCAAGTGCCCTGGAGTTCAATCAATCCCTGGTACAAATATATATATATATATATATAAAATATAATAAAATCAAATTGGGAAAGGACTATAGTAAACAAATTTTCTTGCCAATAATCCCACTGGTAGTTAATAAAAGATAACATGATTGTGGTGTCAAAATTTTTAAACAAAAAAGATAATGAAGATGTAGAAAAACACCTTATCCATATATACTTGAAGCTGTTAGGAGATTATCCAAAGAAGAGAAATTAATATAGATCATTGCAGTGTAGTACAGTGTTAGATATTTGAAAGTGTGAATCTTTAAATAACTACCAAAAGTTTTTATAGCATGTAAATAATTTTAAGATAATTTGCTTTTTTTTTTTTTTTTTTTTTTTTTTTTTTTTTTTTTTTTTGGTACCAGGGATTGAACTCAGGGGCACTTGACCACTGGGCCACATCCCCAGCCCTTTTCTGTATTTTATTTAGACATAGGGTCTCACTGAGTTGCTAAGTGCCTCGCCATTGCTGAGGCTGGCTTTGAACTCGCGATCCTCCTGCCTCAGCCTCCCAAGTGCTGGGATTACAGGTGTGCGCCACCACACCCAGCAAGATAAGTTGCTATTTTATTAGCAATTTTTATATATTTCACATTCACTTTTCATTACATTTTCTGTAAAATAAAGCATACATTATAATCTCCTAAAGTCCAATGATAAGTAAAAGTTTCAGCAATGAGCACATGTCAAATTAAGATGTATTTATAGATTAGATTGTTTAATGACCCTATAAACATCTCTTATTGATAGTAGTAAAATATGTCAAAATTTCACTGAATCATTAATGCTTCATCAGCTTTTATTTCATTAGTAATCTATAGAGATTAGAGCTCCACAACTATTTGTCTATTCCCTTATGCCAGTGCTATGTAGAATTGAAAATGACCTATGTGAAATGTCAGCAATTATTAGAAAAAAAACAATGAAACACTGAAATGCTCAGGTGAAAAGAGCATAACATAAGATAACGATTAAGAACTTATATTTCAGGGATCATAAATATACGGTGAAAATTTTTAAACAAAATTTTAATTGGCAAAGTTTTAGTAAAATCAAAGCTCATTTATTCTTATATCAAATGTACCAATAGTTTAAACATTTAATCATGCTTAATTTTAAGGTTTTGTCTAAATAAGTTAATAAAAACTTTTACTTTTATATTATGAAATAATAAACAGTTTAATATACTAACAGTCAATTCTAATTAAATTACATTTTGTGAATAGATGTTTTGTCAAAGTAGAAAAAAACATACCAAATTCCTATCCTATTTTTTTCAGAATTCTTCTTCAAATTGAAGCACTAAATTTAATCATAGAAATTGTATTCTTTGATAAATTAATTACTATGTCCAAAATAAAATCAAATTACATTTTACAGAAAATTTGTACATGGAGTATTCTTCTATGTACTAGAGAGTCAACAATTAGGCTGGTTACAAGAGTCGGTGCCATAATCATATTGCCTGAGTTCAAATCTCAGCATTGCCATTTATCATTCATGGGAATTTAGGCAAAATATTTACCTATGTTCAGCCTCACTTTTTTTCATCTGTAATATGGGAACAATAATAATATATACCTATTAAAGGTTACAGTGGGTATTAACTCAGAAAACTCATTAGAGTGCTAAACACACTGCTGGACATAGAGAAACATTCAGCTTGTTTGCCATTCTCATAACCAGTGTTTAAGACAAATACTTTTTTTTTTTTTCATTTTTTTTTTTACTTTTTTAAAATAGTGTTTGTTGAAGCACTAGAAATTTTAAGGAAATAAATTCTACAAGTTGGGAAACCAGTCTTGACCAACTATTTGAATCAGCAGGTACCTGTGATTTTTGAGTAATTATTTGATAGAACTTCCCATTTTAACATCATCTTCAAGAGCTCATCTATTATCACTAATAGTGTGCCTGTATGTACTGTCCAACATTTTATTAAACTAATTATGTGGGTTTCTTAATTCCAGTCTTATAGAGGTTAAAGATATTTTTTTAAATGTTCCACTCCATATCCAAAATTTATTAATAGTGGACTACAATAAAATAAAAATTACTTAAGAATTTTTTACCCTCTCACATAATAATTAAAATTTTAAAATGGTACAAACAATTTTTGTCCTTTTTTGCCAAGAATTTTACTGCAACAACATCAAATTTTCTGTGATGTTCATAGCACTATCAGAGTAGTGCTAGCTTCACCTTTAATGAAAATCAAAGGGAATTCTAAGCAGGAAATTTTTTAATATCCTGGAAAAATCAGATGTTATCTTGTTTAAAATATCAAAGAAAACCAAGAATCTATTTTAAACCTGGATTATTGTCACGTTTCCTGTAATTTAACTGCATTTTTGATTACCTTTCCACATTGAAGCTTTCAACTGCTGACTTAACAAATTACCACATATTTTGTGACTCAAATATTTTCTGTTTATTATGGTACAATACCAGAATTTGGAGGTGGATCTAACTGAACTAACCACAGGTGTCCACATGGGTACCTTCTTTCAAAGGCTATTGGGAAGAATCTCTTTTTCTTCTCTGTTCTACCTACCTCTTGGAAGCTGTCTGCATGTGCCCTCTTCTGTCTTCCAAGGTGACAACTGCATTCTTACAACTTATTTTTCTGTTGTCAAGGCTGATCTCATACTAACCCTCCTGCCTCCCTCTTTTACCTATAAAGACATTTGTTATATAAAGTGTTGTTTATATAAAAACATTACCTTGAACCCACTCAGACAATCAAGAAAAGTCTCCTCATCTGAAATTCCTTAATTAATCACATCTGCAAAGTCCCTTTTGCAAGGCTTGTTAATATTTATAGTTCTTCAGTGTTTAAATATAAGTATCTTTGAGAAGCCATTATTCTAACACACCACATGAATATTGCTCATATTAATAATATCCTGAAACCCACATCAGTGTTTTCAAGCAACTTAATTTTTCCACAGGAACTATTGGTAAGAAATAACTTATGATGTTTATTCCAGAAAGACTTGGTCTCCTTTATCTTTATTTTCTAATTTTAAATTACTCTACTTTCAGTTTGTAAGTTAAATAGATTTATCTTGTCTTCTTAAATATACTTCATCATTTAAAAAATTCAATTTTGTATTTATTTACAAATTTGATATTCTGGACTTATTTTAAGGAAGCAAAATTTTCACTATCAAATAAATATTCATACAATCTTTTTAACTATTTAAACTGAAATTGTTTCTTACATATTTGATGAATTTTACCAGGACATTTTTTCAAGTAGAAGTTTCCTGAGCTTTCCTATAACAAAATTTTGAATTTCTCATCTTCCATGTAAGTTAGAAAATGTTTAATTCCTTATAACACTATACTTCAGTCATTTGTTTTGCAAACTTAAATGGTTGGTGTTGATTGCTATTCAGTAACCTATATTCACAAGTTTAAAAGAGCTAAGGATCCTGCCTTTATACTAAAATATGTTCTCTATCCAAATGGATGCTAGATATAAATTAATTTTATCATGATAAAAATTTCAGCTACTGTGTTCAACTATCATCACATCTTAAGAAAATTGTGAGCATTGTTTGAAAAATAACATTGTAATACAGAAGTTTATTTTAACATAAATCTGAATAATTATTCTATCTAAGTAATGTGAACATAACTATCTACAGGATAAGGCAGGAATGACTAAAATAGATTAAGGATTTTATTAACAAGATATAAAAAGACATATGAACCAACAAAATTTGGTAGAAGGGGCAGAATGATATCAAACAAGTATAGCAAAATTTAACTCTTCATTTTGAATGAATTATACCAAAGTGCTCAAAGGCTTGTTTATATTCTGAAGTAGTTACCTTGTTGCAGATCAACAAGAATAATGATATGTGTGCCTCAATTTACATAAATGATTTCAAAATTTCTTTGACAGCTTTACTGTGTCACATTTCTTGGCACGAGATATTTCCTTCCATTTGAGTACAGAGAAACAGCATGCCTTCCATTCCTACATCATGGCTATAGACAGATGCATTGTATAAAAACATTTTAAATCTCAAATCATTAGCCAATGTCATAGCCTGAAGGAAATAGTAACGCTAAGGTACTATAACAATACATACGAAATTAACACAGAGCCACAGATGCTGAAGGAACACTTAGCTGACCCAAGAACCCCAGTGCATAACTGCATAGTGAATATGAAGAGTAAAACTCTACAGTACTAAGGGATGCGGTCTGTTCAAGCAGGAACCTGCAAAGGAAAACTTCCCCATTTTTTCGGTTTTCTTTTTTCTCCATAGACACTGGAAGACAAAGAGTCCTACTTAAAAGGCTCCCTTCTGAGCGACAATATTGTAATCACACCTTCCCAAGTGTTCAGATAAGCTTGGACCTCCCCATACTGTAGGATTGGCTATGGTGATACTACCTACCTTATCTAAAATAATATTTCACCATTTCAGTCCTGAAAACAACTGGATGCTAATACTGTCAGCTATTGCTCTGTAACCAAACTCTCCATAACTGATGGACTGGTTTAAAGCAGCACTTAATAATTTTTTTTTTTTTTTTTTTTTTTTTTTTTTTTTTTTTTTTTTTTTTTTTTTTTTTTAGTTTTCATTAACTGTGTGTCTGTATTTGTTCAAGGATCAGCTGAGCTGGAGTGCATGGCTGGGCTCTGGGCTTCAACCTGAAGATCTGACCGACTCTGGCGCCTAGTAGAGGTGTGGACTCATACACTCTGAGGCTGGGCAACAGAGCAGAAGTCAATCTGGAAAAGCTTTTCTTTATATAGATGGCAGAGGCATGAGAGAAATAGGAATACAAAAGGTCTTTTGAGGCTTATACTCCATAAAGGTGCAGCTTCTTATTCTCAGCATTAAAATGGCCCCAGTAATTAAAAGAGTCACAGTCATATTCAAGAGTTGGGGCAATCCACACTTGTTTGTGAGGAAGCAGCACAACTTACCAAGACCATATACCTAAAGCTGTCCCTCTCTTCTGTTTCCTCTTTGTGTCCACTATGCTACATTTCTGTAGCATGATCCTCAAATAAAAATCTGATTCTTTTATTAAAAAAACAAAGAAAAAATTGCTTCTTTTTCACATTATTTGCACTTCTAACATTGATACTAGATTTGGAAAACTAATTTCTTCTGATGTCTAAGTGAATAATTTCTTTTCATTCCAGGCCATTTCACTTTAATCAAGATTTATGCATGTATATGCATATTTATCACTTATTCAATTATTCATTTATTCATTTTTTGTATATATTTAATTTCAATGTTCAAAATGCAGATCAAAATACAATTTCAACAAGTTCTTATCTCAGTTATTCCTAAAGAGTGGGAAGGTAGGAAGAAGATAAAATGAAAGTTATATAGGAAAAATAAGTATCTGTACCTCTGGAAGGGCTGACAGCATGTATTCTTGCAAGGATCCTTTTCTTCCTAGTCATTTGGTCAGAGAACAATCTGCAACCTCCCTTTAAGATGATCATATTAAAATGTTCTTGCATAAGAGAATGTTTAAGGTGGTAGAAGTCGGACTGTTCGGGTAGACATGTGAATAGGGAAATTTTATAAAACTGGATGTCCAAAAGTGAGTGTTCTTTCATGAAAATATCTGCAACTGATAAAACTGTAATATAAACTTAGGACTCAAGGGTAGAGAAAAAAGTGCTAATTCTGAAAATCATTATTTTGAATGAATGTTCTAAAATCAAGGGCAAAAATAACTATACAAGCATGCCATATTCTCACTGGGGAAATTTATTTCTTACAAAGGTATGGATTTATAATTATGAATGGTTGAGTTGAATAAATAAGTAAATATATTATAGATAGTAATAAGGATCAGGTTTCGAATTGTGAGCGAAAAAAGTTACAAATGAGCAGAAGGAGGTGGAGGAAGGATTCTAGGATGAAATTATGAAAGCATATCTATTTTGAAGATAAATTAGGTGAAGAAATGTAGTTATCTGTATTTGTAAATTAGTTAAAACAAACATTTTTAAGTTCTGCATAATGCATAAAGGGGCTAAAGAGAGTGCAATGCAGGATCAGTGAACATACCTAACATCCAGATCTTAGTTGCTAATACCGTTCTTGAATAAAAGAAGCCCAAGTTTTTTGAAAGAAAAAAAAAAAAAAAAAAAACAAAAAAACTGGCCAGTTCTCAAGCTGGACATGGAATATACACACAAAATGATCCTATGTATCTTGCAATGCCAGAAAGTAAAGGAGTATGAAAAGGAAAGAAGTGAAAGAGGAAGAATCTTAAATGGAAAGAGTCAATCAGAAATAACTAATATGGCAAAATATGGAAAAACTTGAATAATAAAAATTAATAATGGTTAAAACCATAACCCAAAGGCTAAAATAAATATCCATGATCACATGCTGATTTATGGCAGCTATTTTAAAGTATGGGTATTTTTTGTCTTTAAGCTATATTAAGAGGGAATATTTTGTACAATGTTTCAGAGAAAAAGTACAGTAGTAAATAGAAAAGTTGTTATAAATAAATTTAGTAAATATTTTGGGACGCATGTTAGTAATTTTTTACTTTAGTTAGTAAATTTTAATAAATTGAGCTGTTATAAATTAAGGTGTTATTTGTCTTGGCCAACACAGAAAATTTTGTTAAAGCTCAATGTGATATCTGTGTTCAATAATTTTAATAGGAAATGTCATCTTCAAGTGTACCTTTAAAGATATTGTTCAACTCAGCATAGTCCTAAAATCATAAGCTTGGGACTTTTTCAAATAGAATTGTAAAGTATGAATTTATGAAACACATTCTGACTTCCCCTCTTTCTTTGGTAGTATGTAATGTGTGCCCTACTACTGGCTGCTAAATCTATATACTTGCATGGGCATCATGGAAAAAAAAATCTCTGTTTATGAGTTCTCTGCCTACATTGATTCAAATCAAGGGAGAGATTTTGAAAGTCAATTGCTAAATGAATTACTTCAATTTGCAGGGAAAATTGATTTACAATGAGACCCATAACCGGAGAGATTTAACAGAACTACATTACTCATGCTGAGAACCCTGCTCTTGGAGTGAAAGGGGCAATACGACCACATTTTTTTTTCCTGATCCATATTTCAAATGCCCAGAAGAATAATAACATTGGTTTCTTTATTATTTTGCACTTTTTTCAAACAAGTGATATATACATGTGGCAGAAAAAAAAACCACTATATTTATTTTATAATTTTCTAAGGGAAAGAAAAAGGAAAGAAGAAATGGGGAAAAGAGTTCATGTCATGCCACTACATATCTTGGCCCTTTCTCCACCCAAACTTTTGTGAGGTTGGCAAAATAATAACTACCCAAAGATGTCTGCACCCTAATCTCCAGTTCCTGTAAATCTCAGTTTTCATGATGATAGGAACTTTGCAGATATGATTAACATTACAGATCTTGAGATTACAGGAAGCAAGTAACCAATTGGGCCCAATTTAATCTTGTGGCCTCTGTAAATGCAAAAGCCTTCTTTCAGAGAGAGAGTGAGAGATGTGAAAGGAAGCAGCAAAAAAGGAAAGAAAAAAAGAAAAAAAAAGAAAAATAAATGCAGTGTTAGAATGACTTGAACAGCCACAGATAACAAAGGCAGGGAAGCAAGAATATTCTCCCCCTCAAGCCTGAAAAAAGGAATGTAACTCTGCTGATGCCTTGATTCTAAACCAGTAATAGCTACAGTAAAACTGTAAAACTGTAAGATGGTAAATAAATTTGTATTGTTTATATCAACAGTATAAAAACATAGTATTTTCAAGAATCAAATCAGGAACTGGGGCTATGGCTCAGTAGTAGAGCGCTCGTCTCGCATGTTTGAGGCCCTGGGTTCGATCCTCAGCACCACATAAATAAAATAAAGGTATTGTGTCCACCTACAACTAAAAAAAAAAAAAAAAAAAATTAAAAAAAAGAATCAAATCATATCAAACTTATATTGTCTTCTACTACTCACCGCTTCTTCTTAGCTGTCCACAATCGTTTAAAATTTTGGAACAAAGCTACGATATCTTCTGAAGTTTATTATTCTACTTCTGAGAAACAGCTTGTAGGAACTAACTGAAGACTAGTAGATTAAATATGTGGCCATGAATCCCCAAGTATGTGAATGCCAAGGACACCATTCCTGTTTCCTATTGTTTCTTTCTCAACCTGAAAGTATGACTTCAAAGGGAGTTTAGTATAATAAAATGATAGAAAAAGAAAATAACTTGTGTCTGGTTTAAATAGTTCTCATCTGTTATCCTGACATCACCAACAGAGGGCAGATGTAGCATGGCAGTCTTACACAATGGTGCCTCTTTAGGACAAGGGTAAAGCAAGTCTACTTCAAGACCAGATCATTTATCCTCTTTCCTGAAGATTTGCATTTATCCAGACTCCAGGACAGTGGTTACTTGTATAGTTGGATGATGAGACAACTTGAAGGAAAAAAAAAAAAAAAAACTAACATGTGTCCCAAAGGATTTGCTGAATTAGCAACAGGTCCATAAAAAGTCACTTCAGCAGAAGAGGACATAAAGAACGAAAAAAGGAACAACCTTTCCATAGGTAACCATGCAACAGATTTGCTTTGGTTTGATTTAAAGGTAGAGAACAGAAAGTGCTGAAGAAAATAGAAGGAGATGTAAATGCAGAGTGCAACAATAGAAAGATTATAATAGTGTGTTATGGTCCAAGTACTGAGTATTGGTAGGGCTTGAGTGACTGATGAAATTCTTTCCTTACTAAAATCAGTAGTGAAATAGTTTACCATCAATAATTTCAAAGTGTTCCATAAGAAAGCATAAACAATTTTCATTTAAAATATTTTTCTTTGACACTTGAACTTCATGTGTGCCCTTTTAATTGACCAATAAATGACATGATGTTCATCTTCCCATGTATGTAGAAGATCATGGAATCCTCAATGCTAGATTTTCTTTGGTAATTGATATGTGAATTTCTTTTGCCTCCCTTTGATTATTCTATAAATTTTTCTACTATTTGGGATTAAAGATGAGCCTATTTTTCTTTACTAGGTTTGTACTTGAGCAACTCTTCATAAAGAACTTCTCATCAGAGTTAAAAAAAAAATAGTCTGAGACCTACATATTTCTCTTAGAGAAAGCAAGGCGATTTGAAAATTCAACTCAAATTTTCAGGTTTTCAACAGGTACAATAAGGACTTGTGAAGGCATATAGTTTGAAATCTGCACACTTTTTAATTATATATATATATTTTAAATTTACATGGCAGTACAAGGGAAGGGAAGAGTAGAAGTTCATTGAACTAGACAAAGGGGACTGAAAGGAAGGGAGAATAGATAAGAATAGGAAAGATAGCAGAATGAAATCTCTAAACTACATGTGAATATGTTAGCTGCAATATTTTAAAGACTGTGTAGAAGATAAATTAAACTCTGCCATCATGAAAGTTGTGTTATGAAATGCATGCATTTTTATAGAAAAAATTTTGTTAGAACATATCAAAAGCCAATTGTTAATACAAGTTTCTATTTCTTAACCTGGTGACAAATATAAGAGGCAAACTTAACACATTGAACACTGGCTTCAGCCAGGATGAGGATCTGGTAAGGAGTCTTATCTGGAAGAATGAGAAATAAATCTTTTGTAGAGAAGGAGCAAATATTCCCAAGAGGCAAAATTAGGACATCAAATGATTTATAAAAGATTTAACTACAATCAGTATTGTTCTTCAGAGCTACAATTATAAATGCAGTGATTCAGTGTGCTATGTGTAATCTTTCTTTTTCAATAATTTTATCTAAAAGTCATAAACAAAGTCATACACTGAAGAATTAAAGGACAAAGGAAAATATTGTTCATGTACTCCTTCCCACACATATAAATAACAATAAAATTAATAAAATGCCACAATTGTGATAGAAATTTTGAACAAATTACAAATAAAAATATTCTCAAGTTTGAATAAAAGTGCAAGGAATTATACTATTAATAATAAAAGCAATGATTTTTTGAGCTGTGACTATATATATATGTATATATATATATATTCATACATATATCATAGATAAAACTGTGACTATTTTTTAATTATAATTTCTCCTTTTGATTTCTGCTCAGGTTCTATACACTCAAGAAATGACAATTTCTACTATTTCTTGCTTCTTATGACATACATGGGTGTAGAGATAGTTTTTTTCCAAAATGTTAAATTCACAAATAAGAATAAATCTTAAGGAGGAAAAAGTCTAATCAGAATTTTAGAGGTAAATTGAGTTTAAATGACAGGTATTTCTCTCCATTTATAAAGAGCTTTCCCTGTCTTGGATCATAAAGAAGGGGGTGCTAAACCCTGTTTTCATGCAGTAGGAGATATTGGACTATGATGAATCACTCTGCTACACATCAGGACTGCTTGAACCAGGTAGAGGATATTTCTGTGAACCAAGCATTTAGAGAAATGCATAGTGAATAAACTCAACTATTGATCAGAAGATCCCAAAATCTTGGGAACTTGGAAGAAGTCATAGTTGCATAGTTTGAAAGGGGTTTTCCTGTAAGAGTGGTATGAAAGGAGTTCAGAAATTCTGTTGTGTTTATTTGTAAGAAATAAAGATGGTATTTTGTTCACGCTTAGTTTTCTAGACTAAAATTCAAGCACATACAAAAATGATGCTTCAGAAAAACACACACACTTTTGCTAATATAGATAACATCTCTGTTTTGCCATGATTCTATGAAGCATACATATTTAATGAAATCTCCTTTAACCTTACTTTCTGAAAATTAATGCCATAGAGTATACTTGATACTATGAGAGTTATCACATTCAGAAAATAAATCACAGGCAGTAATGACTTTTTTTTAGTTTTTTTGATTCTTTCCAGATGCATTGTAAATAATTTCAGGAATTTGCAATTGTGTTATATTTAATAACTTATAAAATTTTATGACAATTAATTTATGAACTTATGGCTATTTTCTTTGAAACTATACTATAAAGAATATAAAAAAATACATTGGCTCTAATGAACAATTATTAAATAAATTCAAATTCCTAAACCTGTATATGAATATTTTTGTGTTATTTGAAATGTCCTATTTTACTTTTTATCATTAATTGTTTTCTATTTGTTTATATATTTACATATTTATTTATTTATTTTTAGTACCAGGGGAATGAACCCAGGGGTGCTTACACACTCAGCCACATACCCAGCCCTTAATATGTGTGTGTGTGTGTGTGTGTGTGTGTGTGTGTGTGTGTGTTTTTAATTTAGACAGAGGGTTTTGCTAAGTTGCTTAGGGCCTAGACAGGTTGGTGAGACTGGCTTTGAACACTCATTCCACCTGCCTTCACCTTCAGAGCCATTAGGATTACAGGCGTGAGCCACCATGCCTGGAAAATTTCTTCTTTTATGAAAAAATATCAGAACACAGTTTTTGTTGTTTATTTTTTATTACATTTTACTTTTTAATTGATTTATTTATTCTAATTTGTTATACATGACAGCAGAATGCATTTCAATTCTTAGTACTATTACAGAACACTTTTAAATAGTATCAATACTCTTTTCCTTTTATTTATCCACTTTGCATTTATGAATATTTATTTTTCTGCTTGTGAAGTCATCATGATACTTCACATTGGGTGACTTAAAAGGAATTTATTTTCTCACAGTTCTGAAGGCTGAAAGTATATGATCAAGTGTCAATCACTTGGTTTTTGGTAAGGTCTCTTTCCTTGTTTCATAGACAGTGCTTTCCATGTCCTCTCATACTCTTTTCTCTTTTCATGCCTGTGGAGAGAGAGGAAGCTCTGATAACTTTCTTTATGTAAGAACACCAGTACTATCAAATTAAGGTCATACCTTTATGACCTTGTTAAACCTTAATTCCCTCTTTAAATATTCTGCATTTTTCAGTTTTGTTTCGCTATGACAAAATACCTTAAACTGATACTTTATAAAGAAAAGAGGCCTATTTAACTCCTAGTTCTGGAGGTTTAAGAGAACAGCTCCATCATTTACTCTGATCTGATGAAGTTCTTATTACAGATGGCATCTCAATGGCAGAAGCATGTGCCAAATAGGTCACACAGTGAGACAGAAAGACTAGCAGGGAGGGACGGGACTTCTTATTTATATAATAACCAAGTTTCACAGGAACTAATTTACTCCTGGGATACCTAATCATATCTGTGAAATCATATTAATCAATTGACAAGAGTAGAGCCTCCACGAAGCTAATTACCTTCTTTGGGGCTCTACTTCTTTGGGCTCAGCTTGTTAATATTTTCACCACCTCAATACCAATATCACCAAAATGCGGACCAAGCATTTAGCTTGGAAATTTTGGAGAAACACACTCAATATATATCTAAACTATAGCAGTCCCTATTTACAAGGATATCACATTTGAGATTTAGGCTTTGAGATGTGAATTTTGAGGAGGTACACAATTCAGTACATAATAAGGAATATCACTTTTATAAATTTAATACTAAGTTATAGTGTGCAAATATACCATTGATGAATAAGACAGACTATCATGGCCAAGTATCCTACCTTCAAATTCTCTCTTGTAATTAAGTCTTTTCCCCTGCTCTAATCTAATTATTTCAACCAAACTTGGAATCTCAATGGATATCTTTTCAACTTATTCTATTGAGAGAAAACTTACTGAATCTGAACTATTATTTGGGTATATACATCAAAGAGTTGTCCATTTTAATTAGAGATCATACTACTCACAGTGACTTTTTAAACATGTATTGATATTATGAGAATGGTGAATATATTGTTAATTTTTTTCCCATTGAAGTTTGTGGTTTGAATAGTTCTTACAAAGACTGTTTTTATCAAGGGCACTGTGTTAATTTTTGGTCAATATTATTTGAAATTTTCCCATTTGGTATGATGTCACCATAAACAGGTTTGTGAAATTTTGTCACTCTTTTAATTAATAAGTTTTAGCCTCACATACACTAGCTTTCTTGTCAGTTTTCAGTTCCTGTACTATAAATATTGAAAAGTACTATAGATTAAAGGAGACTTAGACTAAATTGTGACCTTCTTAATTACTATGTGTGTAACTCTAAGAAGTATTCTTATCCTTTCAGACATTTAATCATCTATTCAAAAGAGGAAGTTAAAAAAATGAAGTCAAAACTTCACAAGGTTTTAATGATGTAATATTACCTTATACTAAGGGAGAAGGTCTTGTCCTTGGGGAAGTTATTTGCAAAGAAAACATGATATTTTCATGTGGAGTTATATACCTCTGCTTCTAGGTCATGTTTTAGTAGACATGAACTCTAAATCTCCTTACAAGGGCTGTGCAGCCTTCTTCTCCATTATGTGCTATCTTCAAGGTAAACCACACTTTAGTTTGCATAACTTGGGCTTTAGTATAGTCAAGAAGAGAATATTTCAATGCATATGGATACAGGTTGCCTGTGTGGTGTAGGTTATCAACACACACATGTGAAAAACTTCTTGGGAATCTTCTGTGGAAAGAAAAAAAAAGTGATAGGTCTAGTTCTATTTGTAATAACATGTTCTTTTTCAAAACATCCTGAAATCTTAGAATTCTACTTTTGAACCTGGCACTGCAGATAGATATGAAGGGGTTTGTTGTTGTTGTTTATTTGTTTGTTTTTTTTTCTTGTCTTGATTGCTTATTTGTGTCGAATGCATTTTACTTAAGAGTATATGTGCTTGATATATTTATTTTAAACTTTTTTTTATATATTCCATGTGGACTGCCATTTCTAATATTGCTCTGGTGTCCAAAAATTTAAGAGCCATGTCTAGAGTGAATATTAATTAGAAGATATTTATTTATTACTTATCAAAGTCTAAGTATTACTTGTCAACATCCTGCTGTTTTATCTTGTCTGAAATATATATAATCAGAATTTAACCCATGTCCTCAAGGCTTCCTTTCCATAATCCAGATACTTTAGACAAAATTAAATATTACTTAATTACTTAATTATAAGTCCCTTTATTATGCTACATGACACTTCAAAGTGGATTTTCGAGGTTGAAATTAAGGTTACTAATCAGTTGTAGTCAAAGGAGAAGAATATCAGACTGGTCCTAATTCAATAACATGAGCAAGGGGTTTTGCCTAGCAGATATAAAAAATAAAGCTCAAAGGGATTTGAGGCATAAGAATAATGCAACATTAGCATGTATATTGAGTGACCATATACAAGGATGGAAAAGTCTTTTCAGTAATCGAGAGTCTTTGAAATGGCAGCCAGCAACGAAATAGGAACCTTTGTGTTATAGAAGAATAGAACTGAATTCTGACAACAATCTTAATGGGCCCAGAAGTGAATTCTATTCCCTAATTTTCAGATGATAGCTCAATCCAGCTGACATCTTGATTTCAACTCTGTGAATACACAAAGTAATGAACTCAGTCAAATGGCCCCAGACTTCTGACCAACAGACCTGGGAGATAGTTGGTGGATTTATTTGAAGTTGTTAAAGCTTTACCTGTTACACACCAACAGAAAACCAGTACAAACATTTATAGATATGCTGAGACACCAATTGCTTTTTCCACTATAATGAAATTCGTTTCTGCATGCATTTCCAGTCAGTGTTGATTAGATCCAATAGTAATAACATATTGTACCTAACTTGTAATTTCAATGGTGCAGAACAATTGCATGGTACATTTTACACTGATTTTTCTTCAATTTATTGTGGCATTATTTTAATTGTGAAAAAAACAATGGTATAACATAAATTTCCCACCTTAACTACTTTTTTAAATAATCTGTCCAGAAATGTTCAGTGTATTCACATTTTCATGTAACTACTCTCCAAAATGCTTTCATTTTATGAAGGTAAAACTATATATTCATTAAACTACAAGCCATGCTTCCTCTTTTCCCTCATTCCATTCAACCACCATTCCATTTTCTGTTTCTATTATTTGGGCTACTATATGTATATCACATAAGCTGAATCATATAGTATTTGTCTTTTTGTATCTGATGTCTTTCTTTTAGCATAACATCTTCAAGTTTCATCCAGGTTATAGTATGTGTCAGAAGTTCCTTCTAAGGATGATAAGAATTCAACTATAGTCTAATATAAATATATAAATAGTGCTGTTGTAACATGGGTGTACGAATCTGTCTTTGGCTTTTGGCTTTCATTTTTTTTTTTTTTTTGCACACGCTCTACAGTAGACTGAATATTTTTCTTCCCTCCAAATTTATATGTTGTAATCCTAATTCCCAATGTGATGGTGCTAGGAGGTGGGGTTTTAGGAGGTAGTTAGTTCATTAAGTTTTAGCTCTCCTGCATGGGATTAGTGCCTTTCCATCAGTTCTCATCAGAATCTGACCATGTCCACACCCCAATCTTGGATTTCCAGTCTCTAGGACTGAGTTTCTCTTGTTAATAATCCTCCCAATCTATGGTGCTTTCTTATAGCAGTTCAAATTAACTAATACATATGTAGAAGTGAAATTTCTGTATCATGTGGTAATTATTTATTTATTTATTTATTTATTTTTGAGGAACCACCATACTGTTTTCCATAGCAGCTACACTATTTTACATTCCCACCAACAGTGCACAAGGTTTCCAATTTCTCCACATTCTCACAAACATTTCCTTCTTTCTGTTTATTATAATACCTATATTAATGAGTGTGAGGTTCTATCTCATTTTGGTTTTAATTTTCATTTCTCTGATGATTCATATGCTTGATGATTATCTATTTATCATCTTTGGAAATAAATATTCTATTTAAACCTTGTGCCCATTTCTCAATTGTGATATTTCTCAATTTTTTTTTTTTCTTTTTTCTGGCTGTGATGAAGCTCCTTCTTAGGTACTTTTCCTATGAGTCAATAAAGGCTTTGCCAACTATACTTACTTTCAGGATGTGGCTTCACATCTTTTTTTTTTTTTTTTTTTTTTCTCCCTCTGGAAATCTCTCTGAAATTTTATTCCTATGTTCTTTTTTTTTTTTTTTTTTTTTTTTTTTTTTTTTTTTTAATACTGTCTTTGAGGAAAAAAAAGAAATGTATCCCTCGCTATTCTACTTACCATGCCCATAATCTTGGTTAATCTCCCACTATCTCTGTATCTCATTTATAAATATTATGGGCATGAGACAGCACCCGTCACAGAGAGTAGCTTTAAGGATTAGATGACCTAATGGTTGTTCAACTACTAGAATTTGGCACTGAATAGAGAAAGTACTCCCTAAATTGCTTAGGACTTTGCTAATCTGCTGAGGCTGTCTTTGAACTTGTGATCTCCTGCCTTAGCCTCCTGAGTCACTGGGATTTCAAAAGTGTGCCACCATGCCTGGCTAGAAAGCACCATGATTTAAACTAAATAATTTTAAGCTACTAATTAAATGTTTATGTGTCACATCAAGTTCAATTCAATAAGATTTCATTCTTTGTTCATGAAGTTGGCATATTGTTTAGAAATCTTAATTTCAAATGTTTTTACAATATCTACTACCAATCACTCCAAGTATTTTATGCTATGTGAACTGGATCTAGCATCGTTTAATAAGAATGAATGCTGCAAAATTTACAATAGTTTTATGTTCCAATAATCCCTTCATAAATACAAAGTATTGTAAATCAAAAATGCATTCAATACTCCCAATAAACCCTTTGTAAAATTAAAAAATCATATGGCAAAACAATCTAAGCCAGAGAGTGTCTGTATTTAATTTTTACTTTCATGTATTTGAACCTGAATTTTAACTATCCAAAACCATACTGAAATCACATACATATTAAAATATATCAGGGGCTGGGGTTGTGGCTCAGCGGCAGAGCGCTCGCCTCGCACGTGTGCGGCCCAGGTTCGATCCTCAGCACCATGTAAACATAAATGCATTGCATTGTGTACAACTAAAGTAAATAAATAAATATTTAAAAAAATATATCAGACTTTTTATTAATTTCCAGTATTTGTGTACTTATCAATGATAAATACATAAAAGCAATCTGTATTCTACTCAGCAATAGGTAGTTATTATTAATATTTTATTTCCTCTCAGATTTTTCTCTGCTTGTATGTCTTTTGGCAGAAGTAGAATTCCCACCAAATATACCACTTCCAACCTTAGTTCGTCAAAACTTCACAATTACCAGAGATCATGTGACTAGCTCTGACAATAGTAAGTTTTGTCCATTATGACAGGGACAAGATATAGTCCATAAGAGATTACTGAGTACATTCCTGTTATTGTGTATGTGAAGACTATGTGCTAGATTGTGCAAATTCAAAAGTAATTCATGATATTTATGTGAAATAGAGACTGCCCTCCATACCAAACCATATTTAATGTACAGAAAGCAAGAAATAAACATTTATTGAAGATCCTTGGATAATTTTTTCTGGTCCATCACTTTATATAAGAATGCATAGTTTATGCAATGTATATTCTATCATTTTATTTAAAAGTATTATGATATCAAATATCCCTTAAAACAATGCTTTCATGATTTACTCTACTCATATTACAATTTGAATTAAAGTGAATTTATGTAATACAGAGGTAATGCAAATATATGGTTGCTTGTTTCACTGAGCCATTCTCACATGAATGAAAAGATAACTGAATAAAATAATAAGGCACAGAATGAACATAATATCTATCATGTTCTCATCACTTGTCAAGATTCTAGCCACTGTTTATATATGGAATAATCATTAACATAGTGCTATTTTAATTATCATTATGTTCTTACTTTTATATGTGACCTAGTGTCACATGGAGGACTTGGATAATATTTCTTTGATAAGATAAAATTCTAAATTCAGCAATCTGTCAGCAATATAATCACTATTATCAATGACATCATTATCTACACCAATTAATAACTACATGTTTTGTGGAACTTAGATACATTTGATGAAGAACAGGACCACAACTGCAAAGCACTTGAGATCTAATGAGATAAACATGAAAAATCAAATTACATTACTTAGTAAATGTTACTGTAATTTATGATATAAATAGGAGGATTGGTTTTCATTTTACATCAAGTCACTTTCTATTAACTTTTTTAATCTTCTAAAGCTTATTCTTTCATAAACATTCTAAATTTGTGAACTACAGCTCTAATGTTATTGCTTTTTTATGATTCAAAGTATTATAATTCAGAGAAATATTAAAAAGTTTTACAGTGTTACAAAATAATGATTGTCTAAATCTAGAATAAGCAATTAAATAATTATTTAATTAACAGATAAGAAATTTAACAAAGGACAATTTGAATTATCCTTTTATTAATTCCTAAACTCTCTTTGACAAATTTGAAAGAAGTTTGCACTACGCTTCATACAACTACTATGAATGCTATAGCTCACTTCCCTTATGAAGGCATTTATAATAGTTATATAGTCGAAATTCAAATAATGAGAATCTTGGCCTGAACTTGGCAATTCTTCAAGGCTGTGAGCCAGAATTTATTATGTGTCTTTATTACTATTACATTAATCTGCTATAACTGCACATGTACAATAGTTATGACTGGCTGCATCATATAGGTAGAACAGCTGGTTGCCTGGGGCAGCAAAATATTAAAGGAGTAAAGTGTTTTGTGGCTGTTTATTATGTGAATGATTACTTGCTAGAAGGATAAGACATTTTTCATATTGCCTAGGGCAGTAAAAACCCTCAAGTTGACATTAGTCTTGTCCTTTTAGTAGGAGACACAAGGCATACAGTACATAACTGAACATCTCAATTCAACATTAACTGTTAGTCTGTATGTTAACACTGAGTCATCCTGTGTATGATAAATGGCCTCTGAGTATTTTAGTTTTTTGTCTAATCACGTATTGCATGATAAGTTGCTAATAATGTAGAAAGTACTATTCTAAAAACAGGACTTATGACAATAAATTAACTCATAATGGTGTTATCTTTTAAACTTTGTTCTCATATACTGTAACATCTGTATAGCAACATGAATTTAAAATACATTCATAAAGGAACTTTATGGGGATTATGCTTGAGCCTAATTTTTTGTATCTTCTACATAAGAATTGTAATATTCATACTTCCTATGAGCACTGTGCAGATTTGCTTCTTATAATGATAATATGCTGACTCATGTGTGAATAATTATCAGCATCAAGGCCTGTAGCACAGGTTTGGAACTAACTGAAACTTAATTCATTTTGATTGCTAAATTGAAGCTAAAAGACCACTTTCTTAAAAAAACCAAAATGATTGGAAAAGAAATGTTCTTTGAGAATAGCTTACATAGAGAAGGAGATATCCTTGTCCACAAAGTGAAATGTAAAAAGAAGGCCAAGTTCAGGACACAATGACCCTCATGTCTCTTCCATCATTCTACATTACTCTTTTTTAAAAAATATTTTTATTTATTTGCTTTTAGTTGTACACAATGTGTTTTATTCAATGCATTTTATTTGTATGTGGTGCTGAGGATCGAACCCAGTCGCCCACGTGCGAGGGGAGCACTCTACCGCTGAGCCACAATCCCAGCCCCCTACATTACTCTTAAGTCAACTATGGAAAGTGCTGAGAAATTAGATATTTGGAAAAAAAAAAAAGTAACATACTATCTAAAAATAACTTCACTCTTCATTTATTGTGATCATAATCACATTAAATGCTAATATTATTAACCAAATAACAAAAGTAAAAATAAAATATAGATTGTATATTGAAAATGAGATTTTTGCAATAATTAAAGAAAAAGCCAAAGTGCTCTTCTAGTGTATGAAGAATACATTAAAATATAGATAGAGCTTTGATTCTAATTATTGTAGTTCATACAATATATGAAATGCTTTTTCCAAACCAACATGAGATATAATTAGTGAGAATACAGTGCAAGTTTTTCCTCAAATATGCATTAGGGAAAATACAGAGTATACGAAGATTGACAATAGTTCTTATAAATAGATTAAAAAAAAAAAAAAAAACACTAAGGCAAACATCCTTTGAAATTCCTACAGTGACAGATGCTGGCCTGACTGTAGATTCTATTTGTGATGTGTACCATGATGGTGTTGATAGACAATCAATTCTGTCAGTCATCATGGAAGTGATTGCTGATGGATTTTATTGTCTTAGATTCAGGGACATCATCTTGAAATAAAGTTTTCTCCAGATTGAAATTCTTGACATGCAATCAAAGTTGCAGGAGCACAGAAGACTACGGAAAGAACTGTCACTAAGAACAATTGTTACAGAACGATCTATAGGATCAGGTCAAGGATTTGTGAAATGTTTACACAAGATAAAATGTCAGAGTTCTGAAAGTATTTATGGGTAGCTGAAAAACTTTATTCCCAGTCAAATGCCATTTATGTATCTGTTGAGACAAATCAAACTTTTAATTTAATTTTCCAATATCTATCATTTAAGTGAAACAATAGTACAAGAAATGCAAAGTTGAGTAATAGTATGATATAACAACCATTAATATTTTAATAGAAAGAAATAACTATGCTATAATTTACACAAATATCTAATCATCAAAGTACAAAAAAAATGACATACAAATCACATAGATATGTATTCTTGAAGCCCTGATAATGTGTTGGCTCTACTAAATAACTGGTATATAGCTATGCACAGAGCCCATACACTGCCCCAATGTTACAGATTATAACTGATGTAGATATTAAATAAAATGTTTTGATGTATTATAAGTACTTGATAATTAACTATAGGTATAATTTTCAAAGCCAAATTATGCTTAACCTACACATTTATGAGATATATCCAAGAAATCTTGATTTTTGAATATCTGTTATGGGGCCAGGAATCAATTTTATAAGTCTGATTCAGTTGGGTTCTGTAATGAGTTTGGTCAACTCAAGATCAAGGGAATAGTCCTCCATAAATTTATCTTTACTTCAGTATCACTTGCAAGTGGTTCTTATTGTCACAATCATCTTTGACCAAATGGCTCCCAATTTGAGGTTCAGCAAATCACTAGAAAGATTGATAAACTCAGGAATATATCCATAATTATGACTGCTCTTTTATTATTTCAAAAATATAGAACTCAGAACTAGTCAAAGAAAGAATAACATTGGGTAATATCTAGGAGGATTTTAAATGCTAAGCTTCCATCTTCCTAAAAGAGGCACATGCTCCAAGGAAATCAACGTGATAATATCTGCAAAACAGTTGACCTAAGATTCCTGAAATGTCAGTAATATCAGTGTAATAAAATACATAAGCAATTGGAATGCTCTAGATTAGGACACTATATAGACAATACAAGATATTCAATTTATAGACATTGACTAGAGATCTACGAAGGTATTTTGGGGCTGGGTGCAGTGGCGCATGCCTGTAATTCCAGTGGCTTGGAAGGCTAAAGAAGGAGGACTGAAAGTTCAAAGCTAACCTCAGCATATGTGAGGTGCTAAGCAACACAGTGAGACCCTTTATCTAAACAAAATACAAAATAGGACTGGGGGATGTAGCTTAGTGGTTGAGCATCCCTGAGTTCAATTCCCAGTACTCCCCTCCAAAAAAAAAAAAAAAAAAAAAAGAAAAGATATTTTGGGTGCTGGGGATATGGTTCAGTTTTAAGAGTCCCATCACCAAACTCCAGCATAAAAACAAACAAAGAAACAGTCACTGTTTGCAAGAAATGATTTATGTTATGTGACTATATATTGGATTTCCATTAATATTTTATAATTTATATTAAATTGTTGCTGCCTGAAGCGATTGCCGCTTGGAGCAACGACGCTACTGGAATAAGTTCAGAGGCGGACTGGAAACAAACAGGCTCTTTATTCTGCTAGCTTCTCTGTCCGGCTCTAACAACAACTCCAACACGCCATCCACACTCCTCCAACCACACCACCAAATGGCGCCGACCCTGTCCGCAATCTCCCAGGCCAAGTCTCGTGAGATCATGCAAATGGCACCAACCTGGTCCGCAATGTCCCAGGCAAAGAACCGTGAGAACATGCAAATGGTGCCAACACAATCCGCAATGTCCTGGGACACGTCTCGCAAGATCATGGAAGTTGGTAATGCTTATGGCTCATAGCTAACCGCAATCTTGGTTATCTCCTTAATTAGGGCTCCTACATTTCCCCTTTTTTGTTTTAAAAGAGGGGATGTTCTAGGACGTCCATGTGCAACCAACATTCTTACCCGTCATTGGATAATCAAGGCTGTGCCCTTGACTCCTGTCTTAGGTTGATATGTCGGCCACATGAGACTGTCCCGTGCCACTGTGCCTGTCTTAGGTTGTCCCCCTATGGGGATCTTACCCGTCATTGGCTACCAGCCATACAATGGAGCCCTTCAGGATCGATTGGGTATGATGACTAACAGCCATCCAATTGTGAGGAGATGCTGCGGCTTTAAGGCAATAAGCCTTCTGCTGATGAGCCAAGTTGCATAGTATATCAAATTCTTTAAACAAATCAGCTGCCCTGAATTCTATCAAGTAACACACTGAGATCTCTAGACAAATACCCACAAGGCATTGTCCCATAAAGTCCCAAACAATGAAAGATCAAAATGTCCACATGTTATAACACATTGATCTAGGAGGCCCCATGCATGCAGAGCAGAGGCCACACTGCTGATGAAGTTGTTTGATGCTTGAGCAGCAGGGATTTTTGCAGCGACCGCGATCCTTGCAGCTGTAGCAGCAGCCATCTTTTTTTATGTCTAGACAATGCCACTGGCAAAACTTCAGGGCCCGCTACCTAGAAACTCAAGCATCAATTATTAAAGGAAAGGCAGTGCTATTCCTGCACTGAGTCAAGAGGTGAGTTGTCAAACTAAAAAAATAGAATTAATAGATTAGAAAATTAAAGTTGATTTCTGCTCACACACATTGCTGCTTGAGCTCCCACAAACATAAGCTGGCAAAATATCATCTTCAGAAAAAAAACAAAGAAAGACTGAGAGTATTTACTGCATTAAAGATAGAGTAAAGAAAAGCTAAAGGCACTTTGGAAAAATAATTTGTTAGCTGGAACCCTCGAGTCTCTGTAACCTTCCATGAGGTTATCTGTTGAAATAACTCAAATTAATCAGCTATAAAACAAATAAAGTTAATTATAAATAATCATTCCTATATCAAAATACCAAAATATCAGGTTATACAGCACTAGTCATATTCTTCGCTAAAGAGAAGTCCCTGGGACACCTATAAATCAAAATTGAAGGTACCTTCACTTATTAAATTATTTACCCAAATTGAATACTCTTAAACTTAAATGAATTAAAGTTATTTGGATCCATATATATATATATATATTTTTTTTTTTTCATAAGTGCTTTGTTATTTGTGATGCCACACTGGACAGACACACAAACCTACAAACATATATTTATGACTTCACATTTACATGAAATTTAGACAAATTCACAGACATAAAGACATATATAAAAAGAGAAAAAATATAATTGGGTGCACACTAAAGAGAGATCTCCTCGTCCCAGCCAGGAGGAATGACACTTAAGTTGTGAAATATTTTGAAGGACTCTTAAGGGAATCATTCCATGTCTTCAACTTGGTCTTCTTGATTTTGTACCTTTTTTATTAATCTTGATTGTTCAACAACTTCATTTTTATCATTTTGATTCGGTACCTGCTTTATTAATCTAGATGTTATCCATATTGGAGAAAATTTGTGCTTTGGAAAAACACAAACAGATCCTCTCCCCCAAATTAATACTGGATCTGGACCCTTCCATGTACCTGAAAGAACATCTTTCCAATAAACCAAAGGTTTATGTTGTTGGTGTGGGTTCCAATGTCTGTCTCCAGCAGAATAATCATTAAAGACTAAAGTTAAAAAATTTAAGGTAAATAGGGCAACTGCCAATCTGTCCCTAGGATTTTTCCAATTTCCTTCTTTTTGTTTTAATAACAAACTTTCAGTGTGCAGTTTGCTCTTTCAATAAGGCCCTGACCCTGAGGATTGTATGGGATGCCTGTTTTATGGGATATATTGAATTTTGCGCAAAACTGTTTGAAAGATGAGGATGTATATGCAGGGCCATTATCTGTTTTAAGCATTTTGGGGATGCCCAATGCAGCAAAAGCTTGCAAACTATGAGATGTAACATCTTTAACTTTTTCTCCAGAATGTAAGGAAGCAAAAATCATGCCTGAGCATGTAGCCATGGTCATATGAATAAATCCCAATTTTCCAAAACTTGTCTCATGAGTAACATCCATCTGCCACAAATGATTGGGCATTAATCCTCTAGGGTGAACACCATAATGAGGATTGGGAAAATGTGTCATACAAGATTTACAATCTTTTACAATTTTTCTGGATTGCTCCTTTGTGATTTTAAACCTACGCTGCAAGGTGGTGCTATTGACTTGAAACTGGGAGTGAAATAAAGTAGCTTGCTGGAGCGCTGAAAGTATAAAAATTGTTTGGGTAAGGTCATCAGCCTTTTGATTACCTTCATGGAGGGGACCAGGCAAGTTGGTATGTGCTCTAATATGCCCTAAGAACAGAGGTTCTTTTCTTCCCTACAAAAGTTTTTGTATTTGATAAAACAATTTAAAGGCTGGAGTATGAGGTGCTATTGGTCCTGCTAGCTCTAAGTTTGGGACGGCATGTACAATATAGTGGCTATCTGAAAAAATGTTCATGGGCAGCTCTCTAAAATTTTCCAGAGCTCCTACCACAGCTTCCAGTTCCACTAGTTGAGCTGATTTGTGTGAAGTTATGTAAGTCATATTTTCTTTATTAGTCCCTCCATTTCTATTTCTTGGATTTTTATTTTACACATAGGCCTCCTTGAACAGTCTCGAACCCAGCAAGCCATGGGTCTCGAGTCAGTGGAATAAAATCCTCTATTGTTCCTTTTTTGAGGCATACTCATTTTAAATGAATTATGTAAATTTGGAAGGAGAAACAGCTGAGCAATTCTATCTCCTTGATTAACAGAACTTATACTTTGGGGTGAGCTAAGCATTATTTTTATTTCCCCTTTGTAGTCTGAGTTTATTACACCTGGGGTCACTTGCAAACCTAATAAGCTTTTAGGGCTTCACCCGACAATAAGTCTTACAGTCCCTGAGGGAAGACGTCCCCTGACCCCTGTGGGAATCAGTTGAACCCCCATTTCAGGTGTTAACACCAGAGGTCTAATCCTGCATTTCCTCCTGTTCCTCTGGCGAGGGTGTGAATGGGTAGTAGGGATTGTGTCGGGGAAGCATCTGAGTGGATCCTTTAGGATACTCCTCCTCCAATGCCTCGTATATTTGTGGGCCCCGGGGCATTGGGCCCCGTGCCCCGTTTTTTGAATTCCTGGACAAATGATTTCCATAGATGTAAAATTTTGAATGGAATTTATTGGCCCAATGATTTTCCTTTTTACACCTGGGTCAGCGGCCTGGGGCACTGTATGAGCTTGGTCTTATTTCTCTTTGGGGATTTTGCCCAGAATAGCCTGATTGATTATGATCATTTTGCCTGGAATATCCTGATTGATTATAATGTCTAGGTTGAGCCCTTGTGAAATTTTGAGGGGAAACACCTCTCATTGCTGCTGCAATCACATTTCCTGTGACAAATGTGTCATTTATATCTTTACATAGTTGTATATATATGGAAAGTTCCTTTTTACTTCTCCATGGCCTGATGGCTTCCTGGTAATATTTATTGGCATTTTCATATGCTAATTGAATAACTAATGGCATAGCTTGATCAATGTCTCCAAGCAATCTACCTGCAGTTCTCAAAAGTTGATCAACAAAGTCAGCATATGGCTCATTAGGTCCTTGAATCCCTTTTGACAAGCTACCTTGTAGATCCCCAGGTCCTTGTAAAGTTTTCCATGCCTTTATGGCAGCTGCATATATCTGAGCATATACAACTGGGACATAATATTTTTGAGCCTGTAAGTCTGCGAACTGCCCCTCTCCTGTGAGCATTTCTATATTATGGTCTCCAAATCCTGCAGCTGCGTTTCTTTTAGCCGTTTCTATACAAAGGTCTTGAAATTGCGATTGCCAAACCAAGTATTGCCTCCCACTTAATGCTGCTTTACATAGACTTTTCCAGTCTGAGCGGGTTAAGTTAAAGGTGTTAAGGGACTCCAGCTACTCAACGTGAAAGGAGCTTGGTGTCCATATGTCATTACTGCCTCTTTGAGATTTTTTATTGTTTTGAAATCTCCTGACTGGTGGACCCTCTGTCCGTTTTCATTTTCAAATACTGGCAGTTCCCATTGTTTCTGTGAGTTACCCTCGAGAGCGCATAAGCGCTCAGAAAGACTTTTTATTTTTGTTTCTAGAGTTTGCAAACGCCTAGTAATACACTTCATATTTTCTGTAATGGATTCCACCCATGGGGGAGTAGGGGACACAAGTGGTTCCTCTACTTGATGGTCCTTTTTCTTTTTTAATTTATTTTTGTTCTTTTTACTGGAGACTGTGCTCCCAGAATCACCTTTTGATTCCTCTTCACTACTATCACTTTTACTGATATCCTGAATTTCAGCTTCTAAGAAGAGTACATATTCTTTGGCTAATTTCAATAAGTTTCTGATGGCTTTTGCAGCTCTTACTTTTGAATTGACACCACTACTCTTCTCACTGGTATTAACTGACTCAGAGGCTATGCTTTCTTGTTCACTTTCCTCACTATACAGTGAGTCCGCGATATTGAAAAACTCATCCATGGCTTTTATTATCTGACCTTTTGTTATTTTCGCTCACATTTTCAATTCTTACCTGCTGGCCAAATTCCCTGTACGGGCCACCACCTGTTGCTGCCTGAAGCGATTGTCTCTTGGAACAAAGACGCCGCGGGAATAAGTTCAGAGGTGGACTGGAAACAAACAGGCTCTTTATTCTGCTAGCTTCTCTGTCCGGCTCCAACAAAAACTCCAACACTCCATCCACACTCCTCCAACCACACCACCAAATGGCGTTGACCCTGTCCACAATCTCCTGGGCCAAGTCCCGCGAGAGCATGCGAATAGCGCCAACCTGATCCGCAATGTCCCGGGCCAAGTCTCGCGAGATCATGGAAGGTGGTAATGCTTTATGGCTCACAGCTAACCGCAATCTTAGCTATCTCCTTAATTAGGGCTCCTACATTAAGTGTTCTTATATGTGGGAAAAAAAATTATGAATACGCTGAGAACAGTGTTTTTCATGGAGGGTACACAATGAGAAATTTAGGTGTAAACAATCATGACTACTTTAACTTTCTTTCTAACAATTCAGAAAAAAATATTTTTTAATCAATTAGTGTATATTTTACTATTTTTAAATTAGAAGTGCCTGCATTTGCTTACAAAAAACATGGGGGAAAACTAATATTTTATAATATCAAAATAAGTGAAGAGTGACTACTTCTTGTTCATCCAGGTGACAATGTAAAAAGACCAATTAATATAGAAATATAAACTTGAGAGATATCAGGACTATAATCATTGAAAAGCCTAAGACATCACCAACAATGGGATAGAAGAGGTCACTTTAGGAAAAACTTGGAAATTCCCAAATTCCTGAAATTTACAGGAGCGGATAAGAAGACAATTCACCAAAAACATGGAACATGAGTCTCTAGAAAAAGCTGTATGTGGAAGGATGTGCTAGGAGCATGTGAACCAAGAGAGGAACACTTCAGATGCAAATAAGATCAAGGAAATAGAAGAAGGAGGAAATTAAAAAAAAAAAAAAAAAACAAAAAAAAAACAGGAATTTGAAAAGTACATAAATATTTTAATTATCATTGAAATAATTAGGAAAGTTTGATCTAGAAGATTTGGTTTAAAGCTTGAGAATCTGTGTAGACAAGACCTGCAAGTAATTCTCCAGAGACATTTGTGAGACTCTTTCTATGATGGCATTTTTCAAAGTAGTTTCCCTGGAGCAGAAACATCAGTATCAAATAGAAATCAAAATGAACATTCTCATCCCCACCCTACTCAGACAAAAACTATGGAGTTTTTGAGCTGGGGTTGTAGCTCAGTGGTAGAATGCTTGTCCAGCATGGCGGAGGTACTGGGTTCAATTCTCAATACCACATATGAATAAAATAAAGATCCATTGACAACTAAAAAATAATTTTTAAAATATATGGAGTTTTTTTTCCCCAATGATCTGTGCTTTTATTAACCTGGCAAGTGATTCTCATAGATACTAAAATTTAAGAAAGATTAGTATAATACTTTTCAGTACAACTTTGTAAAAAGATAAAGAAAATTTTTGAATAAAACTACAGAAAGGTAGATTTATTTAAAAAAAAAAAAAAGAAGTGTAGGAAAAGAATTCAATTCCACCAGAATGGGTCATAATTCCTAATACAAACTAGAAGTCAAATAATTAGAACAAGCCCATTCAGAGCAGCTCAACCCAATTTTTACTTTCTCAGAAGTACTAAATAATTTGTAGTTTGCATCACGTCTCTTTTATGTAATCTATATTACAGCTGCCTGAACTACCCTCTCTAACTGCCCAAAACCTTACCCCTATATGTGCATGAATATGCTTGGTAGGTGGTTGTCCTCACAAAACATCAAGTAGAATTAAACACTTTAATTCAGAATATTTGTACAAAATCATAAGCTTTTTGGGGGTTGTAAGGTGTCTTTTTCTCCAATATATCCTAACATATAAAAGAGAGGCTAACACATAAAGCTATTTGATACATGCCTGATGAAAAAGTAGATGCCATACAATTTATCAATATATTGACTTTGATGGTAATTGTTTTGTGTATCCAAATTGTTTTGTATATTACTTCCCACTCTCCAAACATACCCTTATATGATGAGGGAGTTTGGTCAGATAAATGATATGTAAAAATGAATTCATCTGTATTGATTATTTAGTTCCTTAACCTACTGCCTACCAAGGAAGTATATGTGTAGACTGGAAGTTTTGGCCCTTGACAGAGTTGAACTCCAACAAAACATGGCCTATGAGATTAAGAGAAATATTTAAGGAAACTATTATAATCAATTTATCAGAATTTATCTTGTCCCTTTACACAAAATTCTCAAGTAAGAATCTTGGTTTTGACTGGTGTCATATGGCATAGAAGCAGAAGAAAAACCCATGCTCAAGGATTATGTAGAAAGAGATTATCAAACAGTCAAACTGAAATTTAAATTTTTGTCTTTTTCTAGAACCATGATTAAATTTCCTTATAGTGGTGGTGATAGAATAATTTTAGGGATAAAATCCTTGTCTTTCATGGCTTAAGACCAGTGAATGGGTCCTTGATTCCAAAGAGGAAACCAAAATAGCAGGCTTCCTAGGGCAGATTTGAATATATAACTTAAATTTATGTAGTTGAATTAACTTACTACAGCAATTTGTTTAGTTTTGGAGAAATGGCATGGGACATTCAAATTAAACACTTGAATGACTTATATGGGAAGTTCCTGATTAAAACATTTATGCAATGTAAGGGTTTTCTGACCTTTTCTGTTATCTGTCCTTTGGTTGGCTCAAAGCTAAAAATTTTACCATTGCAATGCCTTTTCTTTAGGGGAGAGATTTCAGAAATTATTATTCTGCAATTTTAATTCAAAGACATCTTTTGCTTTTTTAACACATTATATATATTGCCCACTTAACTGTCATTTGAAAAATAATTAGAGAAAATTTATAAAATTTTCAAGATAATAAAATGCTTAGTCACATTTACAGTTTTTTTCTTTTCTTTTGTCTTTCAGTACTACATGCATGCAAAAAAAATATTCTTTTTGGGGGGATATTCTTAAAATTACTTCAAAATTTTCACAAAGCAAAAGATGCTGTCGAGCATTTAGGGTATATTGAATTTCAAATGTTTGAAACCTAGCTTACATTCTTACAGGGTATATTTGAAATAGCAGAATAAAGAGACAAATATTAAATGAAAACTAAGTATAACTCCTTGTTATAAATTTCATGAGTGTCTTCAAATTTGAGTAAATATCACTAAATATTTTATATATCATGTGCAATAATTCATATTAATTTAAGTAATAAATACATGTAGAACTAGTAAGGTAAAAATCAAAAGTTAAAAAAGCCTTTTAAAATTAATTCTAGAATTAATTTTCATTAAAAGGTCCAAATATACCAGATGAGAAAATGTAAACTTTTAATGAAAATGTACAAAATATAATCTTCAAAGTTTTGCATCTTTCTACTATAACCATTCTGCTTAATTAGGATTTGAAGCATTTTCCCTACTGGCAAGAATTTCATCCTTGACCAAACTTTAGTTAGGCTCCTCTTAACACTGCTCTGGACAAGGCTTGTTTTTGGCATGCTGAGACCAGTTTAGGAGTAATCCAGCTAAACCAATACAGGGAGAATCCCTGCTACCCTTGATATTAATAATTTGTTCCTCACCAAGTGCCTTGTCTCCAGTCAAGTTTGACTTAATAAATTTCCACCTTCACTGTGCCATTAACCACACATTCCCAACTATCCTTGATTATTCAGAATTGAGTTCTCTTTCTTTCCAGTTATAATAGCTTGAGTAACCTATCTTGCTGTATTTTCTTGATACCAGGAATTTAGCAGTGAAATATTATTCTGTTGTTCTTAATCTACTCAGACTAAATACTATAGAAACATTTCCTTTAATATTAAGCTTAATAAAGAGAGTAGAATTGTTTAAGAATCAAGTTTAAACAGAAAAGCCTTGTCCCATCCTCTAGCAAATTGAAACAAAGGAATCCATATTCTTTGATTAGTCTAGAAAGTCATGGTGGAGTAAGGGGTATCATTAAAGAGGAAGAAGAAAGACTGCTTTCAAAAGAGCAAATGGATACTGTGATTTGTTAAAGTGGTAGAAAACGTTACATTTTTCTCTGAGATGAATCCTATGGAGTTCAATGTTGCTGTTATTCTGACTCAAGAAAGAGTATGTAATTATCATTTGCCATTATTAGTTTAATGCTTAAAAGAAGATATTATTTAATTTACTCCAATAACAGGAAAATTCAAGACATTTGGATAAACAAAAAGTTTTAAATTACTATGACATGATTTTCAAATAAATTGTATAACTTACAATCCACTTTTAAGAAAAAAAAAAGTCAATTCCGTTAAAATTCTGTTTGACTTAAATTGAATTCTTTACCTACTCATATTTTTTCTATTCTGTTTTGGCTGTTCATTAAGATATTTACCTTTTCTCTCAGTTTAGCTTCTTTTTGCTTATAATTTTCTTCTCAAAGCACCTGTCTCTCTCCTTCCCTTTGTTAAACAAAACTTCAAGCCATAAAAGAAGCTGCTGAAATGCAAATGGATAAAATGTTCCAGGCAGGTGTTTTTATTTATCCCTCTAACTGAATTGTATGTCTAAGTATAAAAAAAAAAAAAAAAAAATGCCATCCTGTATCCTGGATACAGTGATGTTATATAATGTGTAATGCTACTTGTAATTTGAAAGAAATTGCCCAGCTATTATGTAGTATGTCCTTTTGAAATTGCAGTAATTATGAAGTACAGGAGTTTTCACTAACCATCACTTCATTATATAAGGCATATTTAAATAATAGTTGTCACATATTTACCTGTGTAGTCATACTTACCCTCATGAGATGATAGAGACTATTGAAAATGTTTACATCAGAGTTACTGTGTAATTTCCGTACAATTTTATGTAATTCTTCAGAACATTGTGCTGAAGAACTCCATAAAATGAATATGTGAGGATATTGTTAAAATGCTACAAGTATTTTGTTTTGAAATTATGAATCAACATGTCAAATGAATCATAAAACATACATATCAAGATTTATAATTAAGCTTATTAAGAATCAGGACAAAGATGCCATTTCATGTATTTCTACATACACAATTATCTCTTTCTCTTACCTCATGCTGACTTCCTTTGCTGGCTTTTGTGCATTCTCATGACAAACTGATAACTATCCCGACCCCGTTTTTATTTCCCCTATGTTTTTACTCTAATTGTTCATTTATTCTATCAACCTCGTTGATCCTTCCCTGATTATTATTCCCAACTTTTAATCTTGACTTCAGATTTTTCCTTTAAGTTTGATATCTTATAACCATTTTGCATCTCTGCTCAAAAGTTTTATAGACTTCTCATGTTAACATATTCAAAACCAAGATCTTTGGCATATTGTTTTCTCTAACTTCTCTTTCATTTCCATGCTTCACATCTCATTAAAGAAGACCTTAGCTAGTACTGGTACACAGTAGATAGATAATCTGTAAATATCTACTGATTAAATACAAAAAAACAAAGATTGATTGACTTGAAATCATTTCTAAAGAAAATGGTTTTAGTGTTGTTAAGTGTCAGGAAATAGCTTTTCTAGGAGTCAGAGCTCTGTCACATACAGGGCAAGAGTGGTTTTTATTTATTTTTCCACAAGAGGTAAATTTTGTACAGGATGTATCATTTGAAATGATAAAGACTGTTTATGCTCTTTCTCCACTGCTTGTGTATCTGAATCTACTGGTCTCAGCATGAAAAGTTTTGGGAGTGGTGTGTTTTAGAAAACATAGTTATGGAATCATTTCCTATTCCAGCCTCATGGGAAGCTGGCAGGATTTGGAATTGGATAAACCTTTCTTTAAATTTGTCTTCACATTAGGAATTGTGTTAAAATTTTAAGTAAGTTACTAATGCTTCTGGACAGGACTTATTTCAAAAGCTAATAATGATTCCTTCCTCAAAGCTTAGTTGAAAGGTACTATTCAGTTCCACTAAATGTTTTTATGATCATAAATATCCTAACATACATTAAAGTATAATAGATGACAATACTTTTGGCAGCCCCAAGACATTAACAACAATAATAATTAATTTTAAGATTGAGAATCTCTATGAATAAGTAACCTTTGCCATTTAAATTACTTTCAAGGGCTGGGCTTGTGGCTCAGTTGTAGATCACTTCTAGCACATGTGAGGCACTGGGTTTGATCCTCAGCACTACATAAAAATAAATAAATTAAAGGTATTGTGTCCATCTACAACTAAAACAATATTTTAAAAAAAAATGCTTTCAAACTTTCTATTGACTTTACACCTTGCTGAGTTTTATGTAAATGATGAAACTAAAGTACCACACTCGATGGTATCTATAAAAAGTGCAATGTCATGTCGAGTGAAGCAAAAAAAGCTACAAAATATTTTTTTTTAATCAAAATAGTGCACCCTGAGTGGAAAAACAGTGTTCCTCCATCATCAGTGACTAAGTGGCCAACAGGGCCTTAGATTTAGTGGGATTCACTCACCATGCATTTCAAAGTCTGCTCCTCATCCAAAAAGTTTCACACAGACTGACTAGAAACACATAAAGCATTTATGCAAACTTCTCAGGTAATCAGAATGCATCACACAGCGTCACCATATCCCTGCTATTAAGCTTGAGAAAAGAAAAAGGCAGTGGAATGAAGTAAATTACACAAAGGTGATATGAAAGGGCCTTTAATAATTTTGTTTTAATTGTTTTTAGTTTTATTTTGTTTTATTACTAATTTCTCTCTCCCTTTCTACCAAGTACCTTTTTATCTTTATGAATATTTTCCATGCATACTATTAAAAAAAAAAAAAAACAGATTACATTTTTGAACTGCCCCACAAGAAATAGTATTCAGCAAAACAGAGTAAGAGATTTTGCTTTTTAAACAAAACAAAACCCTGTGGGCAGTCCTAGGCATGTAACCAATTACTTATCCACTTGTCCATATACCTTTTGTTACATGAATATTTTTCACAGTATGAATATCTTTAAGACTTACAAAGATGCTTTCAGCAGATCATCAAATATCTGTTCCATCAAAAACTAAGCAATAGCTACTTATAATAAGGGCATTGCAGTCTTGATCACTGCACAGAAACTACTGTGCAGAACAAAAGGAGATCCCAAGCAGGTATCGGCACCAATTATTTCTGCTTTAAGTATAAAACACTTCAGACTATTTGGAGAGTACATGTGCAGAGCACATTTGAGGTTTCTGTTTTTAGCCATGTGTGTTGTAAACTAAGCAGGAAGAATATGTCCTACATGGGAAACAAAAAATATTTACTTAGACTCATAGAGGAAGAATCTTATAATTAATGGAAAAAAATCATAATATGTTGCTTCAATTAATATGAGTTATATGTTTCCATCTTGTTTGTGCTCAGATTTTTTTTCAGGTCCAATTGTTAAAATATGCACTTGTCCACACAGGCTACAGCATGGATCAAGTTTAGGTGAGCATTTTCTCCCTCATAGTTTTCTTCTCTCTTTGTCTATTTATTCCTCTTAAAAATATACACATAAATACACACCCATGCAGAGCCACATAGTCACACAAAGATACTGGATGAAAACATCTTTAGTTTTAATGACTATAAGAAAGATTAGGCTTTAAAAATATTGGAAGTCAGCCGGGCGCGGTGGCGCACGCCTGTAATCCCAGCACTTTGGGAGGCTGAGGCAGGAGGATCGCAAGTTCAAAGCCAGCCTCAGCAATGGCGAGGCACTTGGCAACTCAGTGAGACCCTGTCTCTAAATAAAATACAAAAAAGGGCTGGGGATGTGACCCAGTGGTCAAGTGCCCCTGAGTTCAATCCCCGGTACCACAAAAAAAAAAAAAAATAATAATAATAATATTGGAAGTCATCAGATGCCCTTTCATAGATTGGATTCTACTGGTCATATCACCCCCCTGGGGTTATTTGAATTAGTAGAACTGAAACTCAGATAAATAGTAATGATGTCACTGGAATATTTTCCAACAGCTCATAGAATCACATTTTCTTCCTTCCCCTTCTTTCAGCAAATAATTTAGATATAATACTCATTTCTTGAGTTTTACCTATTATCGATCCCTTTTAAATATACACATAATCCTTTCTTCTAAAACAGATTACCTGTTGATGCTGTATAGTCAAAGGCAAAAATAGAAAGACTGAAAGTGTTTAAATATTTTCCTAACCAATTCTGTAATTTTTTTATCATGTTGAAAGACTTCAGTAATCTCAAAGTATTGAGGTAGCTTAATTTTTTTCCTTGTGGGGAACTTGTTTGGGGAAGAGTATTCTTGGAGTTTAACTCAAGGATTAAAGTAGTTGGCAGTGAGCTTCCTAGATTCAGAGTCCAGATCTTCCTCTGAAGCAAAGTCTCAAAGAGGAATGGATTGAAATGCCAATCTCAGGAAGATTTTCAAAATTATTGATTTTTAATTTTTTATGTTGAGATAAATCTATATATTCAAAATATTTATTGTATACTTGTATGTATAGAGATTTGTGGCAGTAAGTAAATTTGCATTATTGTGCAAAAATTGCTATCTATAAAGGTCTGGCATCTTCTAAAACTAAAACTCCATTATCCATTAAAATATAAAAATGTCTTATCCTTACTTCACACCTGTTGGGAACTACCATTCTACTCTATTTCTACTCCATTTCTGTCCAGGTTCTAGTCCAGGTACCTCAGAGAGTTGAAGACACTCATTTGTCCCTTTATGATCTGCTTCTTTTACTTAATACAATGTTCACAAGCTTCATCTACATTGTAGTATGTATCATCATTTCTTTCTTTTCTTGGCTGAATTTGTGCATATACCCCATTTTCTCCATCTTTTGAAAGACATTCTGCTTTAAACTACATTTCAGAATTGTATGTGTGAGATGTTACAGAATGTGTTGCACTTATTTCTTGCACATGCATATTATTTAACCTCAAGCATTTCAATATTTTAAAAGTATAATTTTATAGAGCTATTTTAGATTGTTATAAAATACTAGTCATTTTACTTTATAATTAGGGATAATCAGAAGTGTTATATACAAATCAGCAAGACTCATGTGGCAGCAAATGTTTATTAAATGAACACCTGCTTTTTGTTTTTATTAGGTAAATTAACCTGACTTGTCTCTCTTCTTTAGAAATACTTCTATTTTATCAGGCTTTATACATTGTATTCAGGTGTGTACAGATGAAAAATCAGTTTCATGACCTGCCTCCAGAGACCTCAGTCAAACTAGGAGCACAGAGAAGAGGAATGGATTTAATCACTGGTAAATTCAGAGCAACCCAACAACTTTTTCAAACACAATCTCTCTCTCTCTCTTTCTCTCTCTCTCTCTCTCTCTCCTCTTTCTCTCTCTCTCTCTCTCTCTCTCTCTCTCTCTCTCTCTCTCTTCTCTCTCTCACATCTCTCTTTCTCTTTCTCTCTTTCTCTCTCTCTCTTTTTGGTTCTGGAGATTTAACCAAGCGGTGCTGTACCATTGAGCTATATCCCCAGCCCTTTTTGTTTTATATTTAGAGACATGGTCTCACAGAATTGCTTAGGGCCTCACTAAGTTTCTGAGGCTGGCCTTGAACTTGTGATCCTACTGTTTCAGCTTCATGAGCCTCTGGGATTACCTACACGCACCACTGCATTTGGCTCAAACAATTTTTTTATACTTTCTCTTTCAAGTTCAATTTGTTTCTTTTCTTTTTCATTCTATTCTTTACTCTCCTTCCCAGACACTGACGGAATACAAACAACTGGAGCAATTCTGCTGGTAGTTGGGAGAAAGGTTTTGAGTTTGCCTCTGATATGCTTCTCTTATGTCTGCAGCCATCATCTTCTTTCTTGCCTAGTTTGTAGGAGATGTGTTGAGATCCAGAGTCTGTCACTGATTGAGTTGTGATTTATCCCCAAGTCTTATTCAAGGATAAAAGTCCAACTGAAATTGGTGTGGTGGACTGTCCACTGCTTTACTATCCATTTAAAAAACCTCTGGATAATGTAGGAGAAACTCCCAGTTCCTGGCTGGCAGCTGTGAAAGTCTCATGTGTATAAGGAAAACCTATACACATACAGGCCTAGCAGGAAAAATCTGCAGGAAGGAGCATTCTGCTCTGGCCTGATGGAGCGAAATCCCCTCCCCACAATTGAAAACCTGCTGGAAGGAGCGTTTGCTCTGGCCTGATGGAGTAAATGCCCTCCCCACAATTGAAAACCTGCGGGAAGGAGTGTTTGCTCTGGCCGGCAGATGGAGGAAACCCCTTCCCCACAATTTATGCAAATGTGGCCAGGGAAACCTAGGGGAGGACTTGGTGGTCTTACCCACTGTGGCATAATATGATTTGTCAGGGGGCTTTTAAAAGATTAAGACGCTTCTGCAATAAACGAGCTTGCAGGCCGGTCACCAAGTGCCTGCTTCCACCCAGCTCCTGGAGTCTGTGTCTTGACCTCTGTGCCCCTTAACCCTGCGACTGAGTTTGGCTGAGACCCATGTTAAGGATAAGAGGATAATATACAGCCAACTTCTCAGCATCCTCTAGGAACATGCAGCATTGCTTCCACCCTTTCCTTACCACATTCCTTTGTATTAACCACATCATATTGCTGGGTTTTCCGTGATAGAATTGCCTTCAGCAAAACATCACCCTAAGACCTTGTTATTTTTTTCAACCTATATATTGATTTTGGCCTACAGAAGGGACATTAAGATACATAATGTTCATTTGCTCTTTTCCCAACATTTTTGATTCTTCTTTTCCACATTCTCTAAACACAAAAAGTTAAATATACACCAACTGAGGAAGTAACACAAAAATAAATCGGCTGCTGAGCACAGTGGTTCATACCCATAATCCAGTGACTTAGGGGAGCTGAGAAGGAGGATGGTGAGTTCAAAGCCTGCCTCAACAATGGCAAGGCACTAAGCAACTCATTGAGACCCTGTCTCTAAATAAAATACAAAATAGGGGTGGGGTGTGGCTCAGTGGTTGAGTGCCCCTGAGTTCAATCACCAATACCCCAAAATAAAAAAATATGAATAAATAAATAAATAAATCTGCATTGTAAAGTATTTTTAATTTTTAGGTTAATGTTTGTGCAACCCAATGTAAAATGCAAACTTGCAATTGTAAAAAATAGCTAAAGTTTGCATTCACAGATATTTTCTGGTTTGGTATGAATAACAGGAACATAATCAAACATGAAATATTTTAATACCAATTTTTTCATCAATCTAAAATTTTAAAGCCATTTTTATTAATTTATATAAGTCCAAAAAATAGTGAAAGATACTCCTTTAAAAAAATAACATAGGGGCTGGGGCTATGGCTCACCGATAGAGTGCTTGTCTCGCATGTGGGAGGCCCTGGGTTCGATCCTCAGCACCACATAAATAAAATAAAGGTATTGTGTCCACCTATACCTAAAAACAAATAACATAAAGTTAATTAAATATTTTTTTTGTTGTCTACAATGCCATCAACAGTTCTTTATTGATTTAACTTAAATATTGATATATAAATGGTCCTAACATTCCTCTTAGGAAAGAAGAAATCATTGTTGGAATCAGATATTTACATGATTGTATAGCAATTATAAGCTCTGTGACTGTGGACAAGCCACTTCTTTCTGGGTTTGTTTCCTTCTCTGTAAAAATGGGGACAGTAAAATCAACCTGCCAGAGTTGCTGAAGGATTAATGGGCATCCTCTAAATTACACATGTGAGTGTTTGGCTTTAAGCTGGTGCTCCGCGCGGGTTAGTTCCTTTTCTACAGCTCTATGTGTGTGCAGGGGATACTCTGGCAGTGTGCATATTTGAAAACCATTAAAATCTTTTTATGTGCATAAAAGATTTTGAGAGACATATGCCAAGAGGTTAAGAGTAGATGATGGAGTTGTAGGTAGGAGTTTTTAAGTCAATTTTTAAGAATTTCCTTAGCTAGAGGACTTTGAGCAAATTATCTGACATCTCTAAATATTAGTTCATTTTTCTTAACTGCTAAATAAATGTACCTATCCTATAATCCCTCCCCCAAGTTCTTTTTTTTTTTTTTTTTTTTTTTTTTTTTTGTGGTACTGGGGATTGAACTCAGGGGCACTCGACCACTGGGCCACATCCCCAGCCCTTTTTTGTATTTTTTTTTTTTTTTTTTTATTAGAGACAGGGTCTCACTGAGTTGCTAAGTGCCTCACCATTGCTGAGGCTGGCTTTGAACTTGCGATCCTCCTGTCTCAGCCTCCCAAAGTGCTGGGATTACAGGCGTGCGCCACCGCGCCCGGCTTCCCCCAAGTTCTTTATTATGTGAATTCTCAAATATTCACAAAAGAAAAAGAAATAGTATGATGAATTGTAATTACCCATCACCCATCTTCAACAAATTAGCAATAAATTGTCAATCTTGTTACATCTCTATCCCCCTATCCTACCCTTGGGTATTTTAAAGCAAATCCGAAACTTAAATGTAAGGGAACATGAAATCATAATGATATCTTTAAAATATTGATTTTCATAAGCAGATACAGTGCTTAAAAAGAAACAATAATATTTAGTCAAAATAATGTTAATCAAATTAATTACCTGCTTTATTTAAGCCAAATCAACTTGTTTTACTTCAACTTCTAAATGCAAAGATCACATATGAAATGCAAAATTTGTAGAAGACATTGATACCTGGAAATCACCTTACATTTCTTAACTCAAATAACTATTATTATTCTCCTTGTTAGTAGTTTTACTTAATAATCCTGTGACCTTACACTATGATACATCAAGATTTAATAAATGGACTTAAATTTTATAATTTTATTTTTGCTTCTGTTCAATATTTCATATTTTGAGACTATGACAACTTGCCGTGTAAACAGCCTTCTGATTCACTTGTTAAAATTCAGTTTATATATGAGCTACACAGTATATCAAGAGGCAGCTAAAATGAACTTTTGCTGCATATATCCTTAAAAGCTTCAAGCATATTTCTATGCTGGCTTAGCATTCCTGTTATCACAGATAATCAATGTCAAATTAAAGATGATTTCATTGCAGAAAGCTTATTAGGTTTGCAAGCGACCCCAGGTGTAATAAACTCAGACTACAAAGGGGAAATAAAAATAATGCTTAGCTCACCCCAAAGTATAAGTTCTGTTAATCAAGGAGATAGAATTGCTCAGCTGCTTCTCCTTCCAAATTTACATAATTCATTTAAAATGAGTATGCCTCAAAAAAAGGAACAATAGAGGATTTTGTTCCACTGACTCGAGACCCATGGCTTGCTGGGTTCGAGACAGTTCAAGGAGGCCTATGTGTAAAATAAAAATCCAAGGAATAGAAATGGAGGGACTAATAGATACTGGAGCTGATTCTTCCATCATTAATTTATGTCAATGACCCAAGCACTGGCCTCAGCAAAAAGCTTCAACCAGTTTAAGAGGCTTGGGATATAATAACCTCCCAGAAAAAAGTGCAGTTATTTTAAAATGGGAGGATAATGAAGGACATAAAGGAACATTTCAGCCTTATGTTTTACCTAACCTATTGGTTACTTTATGGGGAAGAGATATTTTACAACAAATGGGAGTACACCTTGCAACCAAGCCTGCAGGTGTTAAATGTGAAAATCTACAGGGTAATCTTAACCCTAAAAGAAATCATTATCAAAAAGTACAGGGTAAGCTTGACCCTAAAAGAAATCATTATGATAAAAGAAAAAGACATTTTTCTTCAGGGCCACTGAGAAAATAATTTTGAAAATACCATGGCTTTCTGATAAGCCAGTGTGGGTCTCTCAGTGGCCCCTATCTAAAGAGAAATTACAAGCGACCCACCTACTAGTTCAGGAACAATTAGAAGCAGGACATATAGAACCTTCCACCTCTCCCTGGAATTCCCCCATATTTGTGATCAAGAAAAAAATCAGGAAAATGGCAATTGTTACATGATCTTAGACAAATTAATAAAACCATGCAAATCATGGGCCCTACTCAACCTGGACTTCCTAATCCTGTAGCTATTCCAAAAAATTTCCATCTTATTACTCTTGATATAAAAGATTGTTTCTTTTCCATTCCCCTACATCCTCTGGATGACCCAGCTTTGCTTTTTCAGTTCCTTCTATCAATAATAATGGCCCTGATAAAAGATATCAATGGAAAGTACTACCACAGGGAATGGCTAATAGCCCCACCATATGCCAAATATATGTGGATAAAGCTATCCAACCCATTAAAAATAAATATCCAAACCTCATGTGTCTACATTACATGGATGATGTTTTACTGGCCCACCCTAATCAAAAAATCTTATTTAATATATTCAGTGACATGGTAGAAAATTTTTTTAAAAATGTGGATTATATATAGCAGAAGAAAAAGTTCAAAACAGATCTCCCATATTATATTTAGGATTTAAAGTCATGGATACCTTTGTTAAACCCCCCAAAATTTTAATAAATAAAGAAAATTTGACCACCCTCAATGATTCCCAAAAACTACTGGGAGACATTAATTGGCTTCCCCCTACACTAAACCTCATTACTGGCCAACTAAAACCTTTATTTGACATCCTTAGCGGGGACCCTGATCCATCTTCACCGCGAACATTGACTCCTGATGCTAGGAAAGCTTTAAAGTTAGTAGAAAAAGCAATTGAAGGAGCACATTGTGATAGATTTGATTTAACTCAACCGCTGAAATTGATTATTATTTCTTCACAATATATACCCACAGGAGTATTTGGGCAACAAGGGCCTTTATTATAGATACATTTGCCTGTCTTTCCTAAAAGTATAATTGAGTCTTATACCTCCATGGTGGCTAAACTTATTCTTCAAGGACTTAAGACTTCTAATAAATATTTGGCATTCACCCTGCTACTATTATTACTCCCTATTCATTGTCACAGATTGAATATTTATGTTTTAATGATAATGATTGGGCTATAGCTAGATGCTCTACTTCTGCAAATATTGATAATCATCTTCCTAAGTCTCCTATATTATCTTTTTGTAACAATCATCCTATTATATTTCCACAGGTAATAAAAAATCAACCTATTCCTAAGGCATTTAATGTATTCACAGATGGGTCCTCAAATGGTACTGCTACAGTAGTCACTAAAAAAGAAAATATGACTTACATAACTTCACACAAATCAGCTCAACTAGTGGAATTGGAAGCTGTGGTAAGAGCTCTGGATAATTTTAGAGACCAGCCCGTAAACATTTTTTCAGATAGCCAGTATATTGTACATGCCGTCCCAAAATTAGAGCTAGCAGGACCAATAGCACCTCATACTCCAGCCTTTAAATTGTTTTATCAAATACAAAAACTCTGTGGGCAAGAAAAGAACCTCTATTCGTAGGCCATATTAGAGCACATGCTAACTTGCTTGGTCCCCTCCATGAAGGTAATCAAAAGGCTGATGACCTTACCCAAACAATTTTTATACTTTCAGTGCTCCAGCAAGCTACTTTATTTCACTCCCAGTTTCAAGTCAATAGCACCACCTTGCAGCGTAGGTTTAAAATCACAAAGGAGCAATCCAGAACAATTGTAAAAGATTGTAAATCTTGTATGACACATTTTCCCAATCCTCATTATGGTGTTCACCCTAGAGGATTAATGCCCAATCATTTGTGGCAGATGGATGTTACTCATGAGACAAGTTTTGGAAAATTGGGATTTATTCATATGACCATGGCTACATGCTCAGGCATGATTTTTGCTTCCTTACATTCTGGAGAAAAAGTTAAAGATGTTACATCTCATAGTTTGCAAGCTTTTGCTGCATTGGGCATCCCCAAAATGCTTAAAACAGATAATGGCCCTGCATATACATCCTCATCTTTCAAACAGTTTTGCGCAAATTTCAATATATCCCATAAAACAGGCATCCCATACAATCCTCAGGGTCAGGGCCTTATTGAAAGAGCAAACTGCACACTGAAAGTTTGTTATTAAAACAAAAAGAAGGAAATTGGAAAAATCCTAGGGACAAATTGGCAGTTGCCCTATTTACCGTAAATTTTTTAACTTTAGACTTTAATGATTATTCTGCTGGAGACAGACATTGGAACCCACACCAACAACATAAACCTTTGGTTTATTGAAAAGATGTTCTTTCAGGTACATGGAAGGGTTCAGATCCAGTATTAATTTGGGGGAGAGGATCTGTTTGTGTTTTTCCCAAAGCACAAATTTTCTCCAATATGGATACCATCTAGATTAATAAAGCAGGTACCGAATCAAAATGATAAAAATGAAGTTGTTGAACAATCAAGATTAATAAAAAAGGTACAAAATCAAGAAGACCAAGTTGAAGACATGGAATGATTCCCTTAAAAGAGTCCTTCAAAATATTTCACAACTTAAGTGTCATTCCTCCTGGCCGAGACGAAGAGATCTCTCTTTAGTGTGCACCCAATTATATTTTTTCTCTTTTTATATATGCCTTTATGTCTGTGAATTTGTCTAAATTTCATGTAATTGTGATGTCACAAATATATGTTTGTAAGTTTGTGTGTCTGTCCAGTGTGACGTCACAGATAACTAAGCACTTATATATATGGATCCAAATAACTTTAATTCATTTAAGTTTAAGAGTATTCAATTTAGGTAAATAATTTAATAAGTAAAGGTACCTTCAATTTTGATTTATAGGTGTCCCAGAGATTTCTTTTTAGCGAAAAATATGACTAGTGCTGTGTAGCCTGATGTTTTGTTTTTTTGACATACAGATGTTTATTTGTAATTAACTTTATTTGTTTTATAACTGATTACTTTGAGTTATTTCAACAGATAATCTCATACAAGGTTACAGAGACTCAAGGGTTCCAGCTAACAAATTATTTTTCCAAAGTGCCTTTAACTTTTCTTTACTCTATCTTTAATGCAGTAAATACCCTCAGTCTTTCTTTGTTTTGTTCTAAATATGATATTTTGCCAGCTTATGCCTGCGGGAGCTCACACAGCAATGTGTGTGAACACAAATCAACTTTAATTTTCTAATTTAATAGTTCTGTTTTTTTAGCTTGACAACTCGCCTCTTGACTCAGTGCCGGAATAACACTGCCTTTCCTTTAATAATAAATGCTTGAGTTTCTAGGTAGCGGGCTTTGAAGAATTGCCGGCGGTATTGTCTAGACATGAAAAACACAGCTGCTGCTACACCTACAGAGATGGCAGTCGCTCCAAACATCCTGCTGCTCAGACATCTGGCAACTTCACCAACAGTGTGGCCTCTGCTCTACATACCTGGGCCTGCTAGATCAACGTGTTGTGATACGTGGACATTTTGGTCTTTCATTTGTTTGTGACTTTGCGAGACAATGCCTTGCTGATATTTGTCTACAAGACTCAGTGTGTTCCTTGATGGACCTCAGGACAGCTGATTTGTTTAAAAAAATTTGATATACTATGCAATTTTGCTCATCAACAAAAGGCTTGTCGCCTTAAAGCCACAACATCCCTACTTTTAAAACGAAAAGGGGGAAGTGCAGAAGCCCTGATTAAAGAGTTGGCTGAGACGGCATTTGATTACATGGAAATGCCCGGGCATTTCTGCCTTCCGGGATCTCGCTCGTGGGCCTTGGCCCGGAATCTCTCGGGACTTGGCGCAGGATCTGGAGAGACTTATGCTGGGAGGTGAAGCCGGCCGACGCTATTCTGCTTGGGCACTTGAGACTGTGTCCGAGAGAGAGCGTGCGAGATCAATGCTATTGTGTGTATATGTTGTAGCTTCTTGTAAGAGTGAGTGCCGTGGTTTCTTGTGGGAGTGTGTGTGTTGTGTTAGAGGTTACAGAAGCCAGAGAGAGAAGAATAAAAGAACTTTTTCGCTTCCATCCTGCCTCCGAGTTTTCTCCTGCAGCGCCGCTGTTCCAATCTGCAGATCACTACAGACTGCTATACAGACACTTTAAGAGAAAAATAAAACAAACATGCAAACAAAATCTTTCCTTTGCTTTTTTATTCTTAGTGAGGTATATGCCATTATTCAAATGTGCATAGTACTAACACTACACTGTTGCAATTTGTGGAAGAAAATGAGAAAAAGTCTAAAAGAACATGAAATGTATTTTATCTCAAAATATGGATGTGTTGTAGGTAGTATTTATTTTTGTCAATTGAAATAAATGGAAGATTTAATAAAATTTGTGGAAACAATATAAAATTATTTTTGTTACCTTGCTTTATTGAAAAATATTGCTAAAATACAAAACTTTTCTTTCTTGTAAATTTATTAAACAAATACTTGATTTCTTCTAAAATTAATGAGGGTTCTTTCCCCCCACGTATTTTTAATCATTACCCAGTGCCTGTCTAATGACCATGGTAGACAGTGAGGATACTACTTGATACTACTATGTTATAGGTAACATTCAGTCTGAACTATTGATTTGTTAAACTTGGGAAGTGTTTTCATTAGTTATGGTTACAATTTCAAACCTAGGGCAATTATGAGTTAGAGAAGGATGCAGATTGAAAACCACACACAAAAAAATTTTATTGAATAACATTTCATTAACCCCAAACAGGATACAAATATAAATACAAAATGCAAACAGATGTTGATTCTTTCCTTTATTTCTTTCCCAATTCTTCTGTTTTAGGCATACTTACTATAGTGATAAATTGTGAATCACATTTATTTAGAAATATTAGTGAAATGATAGGAATTTGTTAATTTCTTTTCCAATTTGCAGATGTTTTTCAGAAATAATTCTCTTAATAAATGGCAGAATTCCCATAAGCACAGCTTCCCCAACAAACTTTTCAGGTAGAGGTTAATTCATTTTCAGATAGCCATTTGTGTGTTCACCTTAGTTGATTAGTTCTTAGTGACCTGATTGGTCCTATATGACATTTTCAGATTGTCTTTGGTTTCTTTTTATAAACCACACTTGTTCAGGTGAGACTGTTCTTTTCCATCATCCTCTTCTCCCTCTTTTATGCTAGCATAGGTACTCATCATTAATTGAAAACATTAGAATGTGGTTCTCTTTCTCTTTCTGTCTTCTTTTTTCTGTCATCCTGGTTTGGGTTAGCTTTAGTTTCTAGTTCCTGCTGATAACACAGGACTTCATAATAATATTTGGCTTTCAATTTTATATTGAAGGTTGAGTCATGACCTGGAGCTTGTTGACTGGTGTGCTTCTTGAAGGTCTGGTCCCTTCTTATAAAGGAACCAACATTAATCCGTCTGTTAATAAATTAGCACTTAAGTGGTGGAAAGACATTAGAAGTCTTACTCTTTACAGTGTAATTTTTTTTTTTTTTAGTGTTCTGTCTCTCATAACTGACTTTGTTCTTTGAATTTTTATTCAAGAACCTCTTTGAATCTTTCTGAAAATCTGTTTCAAGTTTCTTTAGAAGGTTGAAGAGTGTCAATATTATTTCTTTAAAGATTGTAGAAAAGTTTCATGTTTAGATTTTTACCCATAGTCCTTGTTTTAGCCATGGGTCATCCTGATTTTCCAATGTAATTGTTGACTTCAGGCTTTTGAGGCCCTATCAGGTGATTTTGCAATCTTCTTACATCAGCAAGTACTTCATGTCTTATCTCCTCTTCCTTTCAATCAGATACCATTTTGGGCTGTCATTCTATTAAACATTTTCTGTTGCGATTACATATGCCCTTTTTTTCAAGTATGTTATAGCAATTGTAGGCATACATTATTTATTTAGCATAGATTTGGGGATGAGAATGTTATCTGTGATCAATCTAAACCATTTATTGAATTTCTACTGTAGTTGGCCAGTGGTTAGGTAAGTTCTTTCTTAATTTGAGGAATTAAAATAGTTTTATACTTTTTAATATATTGTATAAATTACTGTAAAATCTGCTATAAAAATTATCAAAAACAATTCATGAAGATATGTATGCATTGATAATATGATTATCAATAAAAAATTCTCCATATTAGTAATTCTTGAAATGTTTAATATAAAATTTAACCTATGTAACTTTTCTATATGCAAATAATCTTCCTAAGGATTAAGAATCATATTCTAAAATATTATTTTCTTTCTTCTAAAGTAAACCTGAAACATTTTATTGTTGTAAAATTAAATAAACATTATTTCTTGATCACTTATCTAGATCGACACAATTGTTGACAGTAGAAATTATGTTTTGCAATTATTTTAAGGATATCACAAATAAGAAGTACCATTTCAACCCTGTTGGGGGGAGATAAAACACCTTTACTTCAGACTAGAGTAATAAATAAAATATTATTTATCACTAAAATATTTAATACAAATGGTAATGCTGAAAACATTACTAAACATAACTTATGGATTCATTTCTTACTAGAAACAATGACTTCCCTCTTATTCTTTAAGGTATCTTTTATCAAATGAAACATTAATTCTCTTACCCATCAATAAAGGTAGCAGTTGTACTGAAAATAAAAATTAAACTTTATCATACTGATCATAATTATTTCATATAATACAACAGAAATTATTGAAACCTGGGTTATTTGTAAATTTCATAAATAATTATTTAAAGTATATTCTACAAGGCCAAACAATCTTTGCATTACTCTCATGACACATTCCTGATTAAAATTATTTAAATGTCAAAAGCACAGCTTAAAGAACATTAGGATATTTCATGTTGAATATTTATAATACAAGGAAGCATGTTTTCAAATATGGGTTATTAAGGATTATATCTCTTTGTTGGTTCTCAGCTCCCCTTGGTATTAAGCTGTAGGATCTCTGATTTTATAGCCAAGAGCCAACCCTGGCAATGAATCAGGTTTAAAATCCAGCAGCCCTGAAAACAATTCCAAATGACAGGCTCATCACAAAGAACAAATCAAGATACAGTTTTGTTACAGCCACTGGGAATGAGAGAAAGGCAAATTCTCAAGCCCAGAAGAGAGATAAAGCAACATATTTGCCATGGATTCTTTTAGTTTCCCTTAGGAAAGAATAACCACTCTAAGCTCCCCCTTTCTGGTAAGTTTTTATGGGAAGAAGTACAAATAGAGTGCACCTCGGAAAGGCCTGTGTAAAGTGACAGAAATTGAACTTATGTTACACTCAGGGCACTCTCATTCCTCACTTAGGGCACTTCAAGTGAAAAACTGACAGGTGAGAGCGTGTCTTTGTTAGGATATAAAAATCCAATGTAAGTACAAAAAAGAAACACAGTATTTGCCTTACTTACAAGGCAAAAATTTTTGAACATGAGAAACAGAAGCTCTGGCTAAGACCTGATTCCTAGCTATTCTTGGAGGCTGTAAAATGTGGGATAAAGATACACCTGCAGTGCTTAGTTGAATGAAACAAAGAGTTTCTAAGAAAAGTTTAGGAAAAGTAAAGTATATGCATAATTAATAATCTCCCAGATGTCAGTATAGATAGTGGTCTAAAATTTTAATGATTTCAGGGAATTTAACACAAGGATTGTCAAGCATAGATAGTCACTAAAAAAATTAACTAGGGTAACTCTCCCCTTAGGTTAGGATTACCAAAGACAACCAGAGAGAATATATTTTCTGGAAAATATATTTCATTTGTTTTATACATTAGCAGTGTGTGTGTGAACAGGGAAGGCAAATGTATAGTTATGTCCACAGGGAAGGGAAGGAGAGGAGGTTACAGAAGACAGATATATACATTTGAGTTCAAATCTTGTCCATATCTTTGTCTTAAATGAAAAAGTACCCCAAGTTCATATAATGAATCCATGAATAAGTTATCCTTCTTCCCATTGGTATCTCATACAATAGCAAACAGGGCATTGTTCTTCATACTTATAGGACACCAAACTCCTGAATCTCTGCAGTTCTATAAAAGTAAAAATGTTTACCATGTATGACATTTACAACATCTTTATTTGTAAGGAAAAAATACCTCCTGTAATTGATTAAGGGAGTTTGGAAGCAAGGACAGAATGGAATTAAGAAAATAAATTATCACTTGAGTATTTAGTGACGGTATCTTAAGAATTTAGTATTTTTTTCTACAAAGTAGCAAAAGGAAATACAAGGAAAGAGACATTCAAAGTTTGCCAGGCCTGTGAAGTGGAGAATTTTTATAAACCCAGCAGCTGGGGAGGTTGAGGCAGGAGAATTGAGAGTTCAAAGCCAGCCTCAGCAATTCAGCAAGGCCCTAAGCACTCAGTGAGACCTTGTCCCTAAATAAAATACAAAAAAGAGGTAGAGATGTGGCTCATTATTTAAGTGCCCCTGAGTTCATTCCCTGGTACCAAAATAAAAAAAATCCTGAATAAATTTATAATAAAGGTAATGTTATTATGATTAGATTAAATGAATGTTTAAACATTTTTCAATAAAATGTTAAATAACATAAAACTCTCCCAAAGAATAGCTACCATGTTTTGTGAAGATAATCGAAAAGTAATTTTAAAAAGGAAATGATGAAATATAAAGTATAGAAATAATATTTAATTTCATGTATGTATGGCTGTAGGAAACTAAATTTAGAAATTTTCATGCTCTTTATCATAGATATACATGTTATTGCTATAGTTACAGGGTAATTTTGATTTAGTTCACATAGTTTAAAAGTGCACCATTGTTGTGGGGCAGGTAGCTCAGAAAACACACACCAAGTCCCAGTTTTGTCCAAATTGAAGAGTCTTTATTTTCAACCAGCTGGGACTGCTTCCTATAGGACCAAGTTATCTCTGCAGAAGACATCCTAGAGCTTCAACACTTTTGGCTATTTAAAGGCAAACATGGCAAAAACCACATCTGGGTTCACATAGCTGCAAGCAAGCAGGGGTACAGAAGCTGAATCGAGCAGTCAGTGAAACAATGCAATGGGTACATTGGTATTTCCCATGGGACTTGCCAGCTTGGCATAGCAGCAAACAAGCAGAAGGGAAGTGGGTTAAAATGACCCTAGTTGAGTACAAGTTAAAGAACATCTAGACAATCAATCTCTGACAGGGTACCTTGCCCAAGAAAAATGGGAGCCAAAGACAGAACAATTTTACATTGTATAAGAATTGTCATTTTGTGTTGCCAAGTATGCTATGCTAGGTAACTACTAATGGGTACAAAGGCGGGGCTTTGCCATGGGAGAAATATTTCTTACATGATATGGAGTCTCAGGGTAAAATGGAGTCTGTTTGGTCATTGCCCATATAGCCTGGCCCATCACAGCATGACCATAGAAGAATTTGCCCTAGTTTATACAGGATTTCTAAAATAATGCTTCCTTTAAATAAACTTAGAATCATCACATGAAGTGATGATATGTTGAAAAAGTAAATTACTTGTTTGGATGTTATTTGGCCTACTCCAGCACATCCTCAAAAATCATATAATAAAATTAACTCTATGTATGCGTATGCATATGCTTTTTCCAATTTTAAAAATTATATTTAATGCTAGGCAATACTATATGACAAACTACTCCTAACTGATTTGCCAGGTAATATATAGTTATGTAAATCAAATGTGTATGCTCTGATACCTAAGAGAATTTGTTTTTAAACATATTGTCTTGAAGGAGCCCCAATTAGGGAGATGGCTATTGCGGTCAGCTGGAAGCCATAAGTTCCACCTGATAATAAGTATGTATGTGATGCACCTGTAAATGCACGTGAGGCACCCGCAAAGCTAAAGGTATATAACCGGGTGAAAGCGGTCGGAGTCTGGAGAAGAATGAATTCATTTGGTCAGTCATGCAGTGGCTCGGTCGGAAGAAGAGTTTGGGTCGGAGAAGAAGAAAAGAATCAGAGCGGCCAGAATGTAGGCAGAGCGGTTACAGAAGAGAAACCAGATAGAAGAAGTAATTCCTGGTCAGAGTCAGGCAGAGGCTCCCGAGGAAGAAAGAAGAAAGAAGAAAGAAGCTCTAAAAGCTAAGCTCTCTCTCTCTCTCTCTAAAGAAGAAATCTCTCTCTTTCAAGCTCTCTCTCTTTCTAAGCTCTAAGAAGAAAAGCTCTATCTTTCTCTCTCTAAGCTAAGAAGAACAGAAGAAAGAAGAAAGCTCTCTCTAATCTTTCTCTCTAAGCTCTTTCTAAGAAGAAGAAAAATCTTTCTTTTTCTCTCTAAGCTCTCTCTAAGAAAGTAGAAGTAAAAGTAGTAATAGCTTTACTCTGCCTCTGAGTTTTCCTCCCGCGGCGCCGTGGCTGGCCACAACAGGCAGTTTACATTGTCTTCATTCAATTCCTATTGGTTCCTATACATTTTTCCCCCTACATCTTCCTATATATTAATTCGGGCCTCTGAGGATTCAGCCCCAGGCAATCAGTAACCAGATATTTCTATCCTTCATTAAGCTGCCTATTCTCAGTATAATTTTCCAGATTTGGCTCAGTCTTGGTCAGCTCTCTTGCCTTACTAAAACTTCAGCCTGTTTGCTCCATCAACAATGGAAAGAGTTATTTCTATTTTTATTGGGGAAAAGAGTTCATAGTACAGGGACAACCTCACTGGGAAGAGGCCAGAGTAATTTTCAATGGGCCAGTGGAAGTTTACTTTGTTCATATTTTAAAATATTAAAATAAAGGTGACAATTTAATTTTAGAAATAATGTAAGCCTCATGATAGCACTGAGAATATAATACAGTGATAAAACATTTCTAGTAACGTTCAACATTTATCTTCTAACACAAGATATGAACGTATTTTTATTTTTTTACATTATGTTTGTTTAATAACATGGGAAATAATAGTTAATTAAAAAAATAGCCATGTTTATTATATTACAGCACTTTTGGTGATCAGAGTTGCCATTGATGACATTATTTTTTTTACACAACTATTTTTGTATACTAGAGACTTTTTCCACTAGTACTTACTGTGTCTTGAGTAAACACACTACAGAATTTGCAGAATACTTTAATTTTGCTTAAAAATGTAGCAAAATTCTTTCATATATTTATTTTGGTTATTTATAGTGTCAAAAATTTTCCAAGCTAATTGTATTTACTTTGGGATGTAATGGTTTTATTTGCCCCTGTGCCTTATATTGATGCCATGAGTTCTTTCCATTATAATCTGTGATCTTACACGTTGTGGTTCACACACTGAGGAAAGTGAACTTATTTTAGTCATTCATAAAGCCTCACATATCAGTGGATGAAGAAAGTCATTTTACATTTAAATGCTTATCTATGCTGGGAACAGTGATGCACACCTATAATCACATTGACTCAGGAGGATAAGGCAGAGAATACTCTCAAATCCAAGGCCAGCCTCAGCAACTTAGTGAGTGTGTCTCAAAAATTTTTTTAAAAAGATAGGAATTTAGGTCAGTGTTAAAGTATCCCTGTGTTGCTGCCTGTAGCTGTTGCCGCCTGTAGCAAAGATACCCAGGGAAAGAATTCAGAGGCAGATTGGGAATGAGTAGGTTCTTTATTCTGCTTTCTCTTCTGACTTCTCTCTCCAACTCCAACAACAACCCTCTCGCCAGCCCTACCTGGTTAAATACTCTTCACCTTAACAAGTATACACGTGTCACAAGCTCAACTTACAGGTGCATCACACAGTGTTCACGGGCACAGAAAGATTCTTAGTTGATTACATTAAGGTCAGAAGAAAACAATTAAATGTCTCCTCTTTGGCTCTCAGCCAGCCGCCATCTTAGCTACCTCCTCATTAAGGCTCTTACATCCCTGGGATCAATACTCATGAATAAACACATTCATATTTAATGTTTTTTTTTATTTTTTAAAAATATCATTATGATGAACAAAGGTAAATTAATAGAACTTTGACTTCTATATATATTCATTTATATTTTTAGACTTCTATATTTAAAAGATTATTCATTTCCACTCAGATACAAAGTAAACTTTCCTGGTTTGTAGTATTCTCAAGATCCCCACTACCTGGTTTATGCTCCCTGAGTAATAATTCCATTCCCTTGATTATGAAGGGATCTCTGAAAATATTAGGGTAGTTTCCCCCTTGATTATGTTATGTTGTATTATCCAAGTGATGGGATGGTCACTCCATAATGATATACTTCATATAGGCTTCCTTAATTACTTAAGGTGGGAATTTTCTAGTTGCCCTGGGCAAAAACTGGCCTTTTATGAAGACCACTCTGTATGAAAGAGCATGAGGCTTCTAGGAGCAGAGAATGATCTCTTATTGCTATCAAAAAGATGTCAAAGTGGTATCAGAGGCAGAGTAAGCAGATCAGAGAAAAGACCTCAGGGCTGTCAGTGACAGCGACCTCAGTTGGAGGTAGCAGTGGCCATGCCCAGAGAAAATGGATGAAGTTAGAGGATATCATGCTAAGCAAAATAAGAAAACCAAAGGCCCAAAAGTTTTCTCTAATATGTGGATGCTAATTCACAATAAGGGGGTGGGGCACTAGATAAGAATAGAATTACTTAAGATTAGGAGGAGGAAAGTGAAGGGAGGGGAGGAGTGGGAATGTGGGGAAAGGAAGGATGGTAGAACAAAACAGACCTCATTACTTTATGTATATATATGACTGCATGACCAATGTGACTCTACAACATGTACACTCAAAAAAATGATAAATTATATCCCATCTATGTATGATATATCAAAGTGCATGAATGCATTCTACTGTCATGTATAACTAATTAAAACAAACAAACAAAAAAAACCAAGATGGCAGTTTCAGTTCTAAAACTTCATGGAATGGAATCCTGTTGAAAATCTGAATAAACTTTTAAGGGGCTCTAGATGAGAACTCCAGCTTTCAGGACATCTTGATTCCTGTCTTGTAAGACCTTGAAAACACAATATGGCTAAATTAAGCCAGATTATGATCTGGAGAAACTGTGAAAAGTTAAATATTTGATGTTCTAAGTTGCTAAGTTTTCCGTAATTTTTACAAACACTAAAAACAAATAAACAACTGGAAAAGAAAAAGAAAATTAACAGGCTGAAAGTAGACTCCTGACTAGACACCCTGAATTTCCTCAGGAAATGATACCTCTATATTTCAGCATACTCGGGTGTCAAAATCTTTATTCAACTCTAATTCTATTTCATATTTCTCATCTTACAAAGTTTGTCTTAAGCCCTATTGGTTCCATCTTTAATAATATGCCAACATTTCTTCCTTTATTCAGATGATTTATTATTATTGTTGTTTTAATATTTTTAGTTATGTATGAACACAATACCGTTATTTGATTCGTTTATTTTTTTATGTGGTGCTGAGGATCAAACCCAGTGCTTCACACAAGCTAGGCAAGTGCTCTACCACTGAGCCACAACCATAGCCCCAACTTATTCTTATCTTCATTCTTTCACTGGATTATTTCCATAACTTGTCATCTGGTTTGTCTGCTTTCATATGAGACTCTTCACATCTACTCTTTACAAAATAATTAAACAAATACTTATGAAATACAAACTGAAAGACATCACTGATCTTTCCAAAACTCTATTCCCAGGTCACTTAACAGAAAAATTGAGGCCCCCTAAATTGTTTGTAGATATCACAGCATCAACACTTTCTTCCTTACTCTTATTTTAGCAAATAGTTTAGATAGAATGGGGACACCTGATGCATTGTTTTAGTTAACTTTCCTTCAGCTATGGAAATACACATGATTATATGATAATATACCTGAACTAATATACTTAACAAGAGGATTATTTTCCCCACATTTTAGTTGTTGCATTATAGATGTACATAATGGTGGGGTTTGTTGTTACATATTCATAGATATATATTTTCCTATTTTTTGAAATTGAATTATTTAAGCTTTACATACAGGTATTATACCATTTATTATTGTTTATACTTATTTGGTATTCTAATAAAACACACATGTAACTGGACCAATATACTGGAATAAGTCCTGGTTCAAAACTTAATACAGAAAACCTTTTAGTGTACATTACAGATAGAGCCTGGGTACTGAGCAAAAGAGAAAATTCATTCATTTGTTCAGTAAAGGCCAGACACTGTTTGGTGCTGAGGAATAGCCATGAATCAAAACAGACAAACACTTTGTTTTATGAAACTTAAGCCCAAGTGGGGGCAGATACCATAAACAGAAAATATGCCATTTGTCAAGTGGGATAACTGCCATGAAAAGGAAAAACACACAACAGTAAAGGAGCAGAAAGAGATGGTGATGGGAAGTTCCCCTGTCATAGAAAGCAGGGCAGGTCTGCCTCAGAAGGTGAGATGCAGGCCCAAGTGAGAAAGTAGACAAATAGCTATTAAAAAAAAATAAATAAAACCTTGAAAAGATAACCATGATAAGTGTCCCTGTGTTTTCCTCTCTGTAGCAAGTTATTTTGTTGTTGTTGTTGTTGTTGTTGTTTTGTTTAAGTTAAAATGCTGTGTTTGTTTATGGTAATACATTCTGAGAATGTCAGACTGACTTTTACAGAGAGGCATGTTCCTGGTCAGTTGCAGTAGGAATGACTCTTGTTGGTGAAGACCAGCATTCCCTGAAAATCCATTAGGGCTAATATGAGAAAATTCAGAAACTGACGTATGTTCTTACAACGTTTTTCAACATAGACAGGTCAGAATGCACAGGCTGCAGTAGTCTCCAAGAGATCTCAGAAGCCTTGCCCCCACTCCCAGGATTGTATCCCTATTTGTTAAAGCCAGACGAGGTTCTCACTGATAATAATTACCTTAAAATTATTATGATTTATTTTTAATTTATTTTTATCCTTACATCAAATCAGAAAGTCTAATTTATTAGAGCTCAGTTTCTTTATCTTAACAAGATAAGTTTGTTAAATTAGACTCATACTCCAGAGACCATTATGCCACTCAGGACAAAGATATCTCTGATTGAATATATATTTTAAATTTAAATATGCTCAATACCTATAGATTTTCATTTACCTTCTCGTTTGTTCTAAAAAAATATAAAATAAAATACACAAAAATTCCCAGTTGCCCACTGACACATCTTTCTTTTTGTTTTCTATCTTTCAAATAAAACTGTTGGAGTTAAATTGACTAAGACAGAATTATTTTGTTTTATCCTCAAAGCACTTAGACCATGGTTAAATATATTCAATAAATTTTCAGGAAACCAACAGATGTGTATTAACATTTATTTAATCCATCCCATAAGGCACTTTGGTGGGCACACACTAAAGCATACATTACATAGCAAGGCATCCTGAGATTACATTCTACCTATATTCAGAACATTGAAAGTCAAATAAAACTTCCTGTTTGCTTCCTTTCCCAATTGAAAGAAAAATGTATGAACAATTAAAATTTGGTGTCAAATGCTGTTTTCTATGTTTCAGGGAATTACATGCCAGCTTGGATGTTGATTATGATATCCTGGAGTTCAAAAACAATACAACTATTGGGTGAAAACATCTGGGGTTCTTGTGAAGTGGGTCAATGCATTTTGTAAGTAGAAGAGTTATGACTAATTGTGAAAAACAGAGAAAGAAGTGGAAAATACAAAATATTGAGCCCAATTTTTTTCTTAATTTTCTACTCCCTTTGCAAGTTTATATTGTCTGTCACTAGAGGGAGAGAAAATGTCTCTGTTCTTTACTTTAGTGTGTCCTTTAGTGTGTCCTATGACACTCAGATATATAATCAGTGCAGTTTTCAGTGAATAAGGACTTTTAAATAAGATGAACTCAAGAACATTGCTATAAAATGTACTTGAGAGATTTTTCTTATTCAACATATAATATTGAGATTATATATATGTGTGTATATATATGTATATATACATATTTTAGTTGTAGATGAACACAGTACTTTTTATTTTGTTTATTTTTTTGTGGTGCTGAGGATCAAACCTATTGCCTCACATATGCAAGGCATGTGCTCTACTGCTGAGCCCCAACCCCAAATATTGACAAAGTTTTACATCATATGGCATTATGTATTTTAAGTACAAGAATAACCAACATGTATTACTGGGTTCAAAATTCTGCAATTTTTTTCATCATCATGTGAAGAATGAAAGCTATTGCCATGACCAACCTATTATTCAAGGAAGAGAAGATGTGTGTGGAGAGCTGGCCCCAGTCTGCAATGTGCAGTCACCACATCCATGCTTAGCCAAGTACCAACCCCTACAGATTGCACATAGATGAACGAGAAAAATAATTTATTTTACTTCTAGTTTTACAGCCACTGAATTATATGCGTGTGTGTATGTGTGTTCCTGGAGATAGAATTTGTGCATGCTAGGCGAGGACTCTATCACTGAGCTCTTAATCCACTAAATTTTGGAAGAATTAAACATCTTTACTAGGAAATCAATTAACCTACACAAACATACAGAAAAATTTGGAGCATAGTAGAAACCCAGTAAATAATTCTTTCTTTCTACTTTACTATATTAGTTTCTTAAGTGAAGTTACCTTATTATAATAATATATCCATGAAAAATGAAATATTATCTAAAAATTTTAACATTGAATGATCCAAATTGGAATTTCTAATGATATTTTGTAAACTGCATGCATCTTTCCCCCAAATGTGTAACATATGTCTCATGTATGCCTTATTATATTTTTGAATAGCTGGAAGTTTTATATATTTTACATGTGTATACATTTATTTATTTTTATTTATACATATATAAGTATTTTTATATAAATAGTATTGTGTTACAGAGTGTGAAAGAAAATATCTTGAGTGTATTTTGTTACAATGTGTCTCTTTCCAAAGTTCCCATTCATTGTCAAAGTCTCCAGTGATCACTTTAAGATATCATACAGCATTTTCAATGTCATGTCATTTATTTGGTACAATTATACGTGTATTGAGATACTACTAGGGTTAATATGTTAAGTATAATTTATCTTCATGTGTGTGTTTATTTGATATTTATATCATGTGCCATTCTAGTAAATGTCTCAAGGTAGCCTCCAGAAATGTACATGTCAAAATACACTAAAATAAATTATGAAAAAAATTGAGATAGAAAGTAACTAAAAAAGATTAGTTTGAACCATATAATTAGTTTGTTAAACAGGCATTCCTTAAGCACTTTATAAATATCAAGTCATAAATGTGGCTTTTAATTTTCTAGTAGCAAAACAAAGGTAAGATTATGGAATATCATATGATTGACAAGATTCATAATATCCATTGATATTATTGGAAAATTCACTCCTTTCCTGGTACTAAAGCGTGATAAAGGTCATGTGTATATACTTAAAACTAGGTCATTCTGCACTTCAATGGCTATTTGTTATGACTAAATAATATTAGTACTGTTGCCTTTAAGATATACTAATATTATAAGATTAGAATATCTACAGTAATACAAATTCAAGACAGAATGACATTAATAGTCAATATATTATTTGAGTCTGTTAAAAATAATTTGCCTTAAATGTGGGAGATCTTGATTTCTCAAGATGACAAATTACAAAATTCAGACTAGATGTAATGTACAGATTTCAGGCTCCTATTCATGAGTATTGTTTTTGTTATTGCAATTCTGCTAAAATTTATAAGTAAAAAATAAAGAGATGTTAAATTTCTTGTGCAAATCTTAGGTGAGGTAAATATATGTTGCTGATGTGCTGATTCATAAGTGTTTATTAAATACGATCTTAAAGTCTTTAAAAACAAATATGCCTCCTTCCATGTGTTCCTGTGGCTGTGACATGCATCCTAAGTTACTCTCTTGGTCTTTTAGGGCTGTTACAACAAAGTAACATGAACAGGGCAACTTCTAAAAAAGCAGAATTATTCCTCACAGTTTTGGAGGTTGACAAGGGTAAAATCAAAGCACTAGAATGTTTGGTATCTAGTAACATCTTATTGTCTGGTTTATAGGTGGTCTCTTCTTTTTGTTCTCACATGAAGCAAGGGGCAAATAAGTTCCCCTGATGTTCTTTTATGAGAAAACTAGTCTCATTCATGGGCATTATGTCCTCATAACCCAATCACCTCCCCAAACCCAAAACTATTAATACCATCACTTTGGAGGTAAAAATTTCAATATAGGAGATGTAGCAGGACACAGACATTCAGACCACAGCATTTATTATAGTGTTAAAATGTTAGCAAATATTTTTCATACATATTAATTTTGCTGATCATTTATCAAAAACATTCACATTCATAATGCATGTATTTTATACAATAATTATTATTCATATAAACATAGTATGTCATTTACCTTTCAAAAGTATTTCTTATATGTAATGAATATATAAATAAGAAAAATAAGTATATCATCCTATTTCTAGCTTTATGGACAAGTTAAATATGCTTGTGTTTTTTAGCCCACTCAATGGAAACAAAGCCAGACTATGAGAAATGGAAGATTGTTTGATACCAGATTTTTTTTTTTTTTTTTTTTGTGGTACCAGGGATTGAACTCATGGGCACTCGACCACTGGGCCACATCCCCAGCCCTTTTTTTGTATTTTATTTAGAGACAGGGTCTCACTGAGCTGCTAAGTGCCTCGCCATTGCTGAGGCTGGCTTTGAACTCGCAATCCTCCTGCCTCAGCCTCCCAAAGTGCTGGGATTACAGGCGTGTGCCACTGCGCCTGGCTGCTTGATACCAGTTTTGTCCCCAACAAAGGTCTGAAAAGACCAGGTTGCTGGGAAACACAGAGCAAAGGGTACCACAACAGACAGAGATCAAATATGGTTGTTTTCAGTGAAATCTTCCACATCTTTAGTTGTTCCAAGAAGTCTTGTCTGTTACATGCTTACCTATTTCCATCCATGAAACTTTACTATTTTTTTCTTTGTTTAGCTACATGATGCATTTTAATACTCTACTGAGCATTTTATGATCAATTCTATTATTCCCATCATCTTATATAAGTATAAATATATATATATATGCATTTATATAGTAATTTACATCTCTTAAAAATCGTTTAGAATTTTGTTTTCCCTTTACTTGATTTAGAGAGATTATATACATTCTCACATAATTTAAAGATTTTGATCCTAAATATATAGGTCCCCTTGATTAAAACATATTTCCTTTAGTAATTGAAAGAGTGTATAATGGAATCATATACAGATTTTTGACAGCCTGAGTACATTTACACATGATAGGTATCCATGCTTATTTTAAAATCTGGCTTTTATGATGATAATCTAAAACTACTTTTTTAGCTATAAATAAAGTATTATAGTAATTCTAAGCTATTTAAGAAAAAATGGTGGATAAGGTAAAAGAGACAAATTAGTATCAGTTAGTGACAAGAAAATACTACACATAGCAATTAGTATCATGTTAATTGGTTTTTTTTTTTTTTTTTTAACAAAATCTAATTTAGCTGAATCTGTGAGGATGAGAATCTGTGATCTTTTGTGCTTAAGTAAATCATCCATTAGGCAGAGTGCTAGATCTGCCAAAATACTATTTCAACAACACAGTGACCCACATTGTATACAAGAAGCCATACAATGGATACAAAAACCTCTCACAATAAGTATGACCATTTTATGCCTTTGAGGATTATTGTGTTCAAGAAAATAAAACTCATATCCTTAAAAATATGGCTTAACCAGATTTTCTTCACAATTTTATACTGATATAAATAATTTTAATAAAAATATAAAATATTTTATTATCCCAAACCAGTTAAAATTCAAATATCACTAACAGATTGTAGTTCCACAGTTGAAAGTTTAAATTATTTAATTACAACCATTATGGTTATATGAACTAAGAATAGTAGCATACAAAAAGTAATACATAATATCTACTTAGATACTGATCATTGTTAAATATGACAGGGTATTTATCTTATAATAATTGGGTTGTTACTTTAGAAACAAGTATTTATATTTTTATATTTTTGAAGTACTTATATTTATAATATTTACTTTTTCATTCTAATGACCAGGAAGAAATACTCCCTGATGTCAAAAGCCTTCAAGTATTTCATGCTTACACTGAAAGTTCATCTCCATCAAGCCATAGGAGTGAAAGAAATATTATAATAAAGTGAACTAGTTTAATAAATCCACTGGGAAATGGCTCATCAACTGAGTGGATATAGAAGCCATAGTAATGCTTACAAAACTCTTTTCAGCATTTGAAAGAAAACACTTATGTTTTGTATCAAAATAAATATTTTTGTATGTTTTAGTAGGTAAATGATTTTTTACTGAGGATGTACAAATATAACCAATATGAAATTGGTTAATGCGTGAAAGACAATAAATAAGAAGCATTAGATGAGAAGTTCAAGTGCTTTAGAAAATTTACAGGACTTCTCATTAGGAAAAGAAAGAACAGAGGATGACCACCAGAGTTGAATCTTTGTAAACTTTTGAAGTCATAGGTACAGAAGTAGGCCATCAGAGAACTTCACAGGTGGTTACATGAAGCATTGCACACTAAAGAAAAAAAAAAACACACACACACATGCACATACTCACACAACCCAAATGTAAAAAAGAAAATAATAATAACAATAATAATTCTGTTGAATAGAGGCACATAAAGTTGATCTGTGGCATGCCATCTGTTCTGCTGGAAGAGTATCATCCCATGAAAGCGGGTGTGTGGCAGACATCAATCTTTATTCTGAGCCAAGTGTGTGTTACCTTGTTGGCCTAGTTCCAATTCTAAGTCATATTGGCTTCTGTTTGTTGTAATTCAAATGTGGGCTTAAACATTTATCTGTGTACACATTTAAAAACATGGTATTCAGACTACCCATTTTTCACATTAGCAAATGTATTTTTGTAACTTGCAAATCTGGTAAGGATTCATTGTAATTTTCTGAGATGTGGCTGGCTATTGTATTCAGATTATATAAACTAGATTATTAATTAAGAAGCAGAGGACACACTTCACTGTAGTGCAAGCACCAAAATGTCACTTTTGTTGAATAAATAGGTTATTTTTGTAAAGACAGCATTGATCTCTATTTTGTTTCTTAGTAACTTAAGGCAGATTTTATTCTGATATTATTTCTAAAGTTTCTTTGTGTTTTCTAGTTATTTCACTGTTTTCTTGGACCATGACTTTCTGATACGTGCACACAATTACACAATGTCATGCCATTTGGGGACTGTCATTTAGTAAGAGAATCTTTTTTAGCCTCTTGGCTTCTGCTAGAGGAACAGATGGCTTAGAATCAGAAAAAAATGAAAATAAAAGGATAAAGGAGATGCAAAAGTAGACAAAAATGTTAACTACATCTTGAAATCCTGGCCCTTTAAGAAAGCCTGCTGTCAAGTTCATGACTGGGTAAACCTCCAGCTGTACATGATTAGGGAAGAAAGCCCAATTTTAAATGATTCTAGCTGAGCATGGAGATGCTTAGTTTTAGATAAGCAGTCACTTAAAGTTATGTTCTTCTCTGTTGCTGCTCTTTCATGCCATTCTCTCATCCTGCAGTTTTTAAGGTTCATGAATTTAGAAGTCTTACAGGGTATTAATTGAATCCAATAGAATTTTAAAAAATCAAAATACATGCTAATGAGTGAAATATAAAGAATTTTTGGAAACTTTCAAATGCAGTAGTTTCTAAAAACAAAACAGGGTGTTGATAAAAGATTTAGAGACATTTAGATTCCTAAGTAGGCATTCTGTATATTAATGTGTAAGTCAGCTTTTCATTGCTGTGACCAAAATACCTGACAAGAACAACTTGGAGGAAGAATAGTTTATTTTGGCTCATTGTTTCAGAGATTCAATCCATGGTGAGCCAACTTCATTGCTCTGGGCCTAAGGTAAGGCAGCACATCATGGTGGAAGAGTGTGGTGGAGAAGCACTGCTCCATTCATGGTGGCCAGGAAACAGAAAAAGGAAAAGGAAACACAGAGAAGATGAACCCTTCCAGGGCATACCCCCAGTGACTCACCTCCTCCAGCCATGCCCAATGCCTACAATTACCACCCAGTTGATTAGGTTACAGCTGTCACAACCCAATTATTTCACCTTTGAATATACCAACATTAACACAGGATTGTTTGGAGGACACCTCATATTCAAACAATAACAGTTAAGTAAAATTGCTTTGTATGTTTCTCAACCTAATACATTTAAAACATAGGCTTTAATTTTATTTGGCTACTAAATTTATGGAATATTATGATTGAAGCTACAGTAAAACACATTTTGATAAAATGTGATATGATGATGATAAGAAGACATATGATAACTTCACTAGTAAGTGCAGAAAATGAGAGCATTCAAACAAAATTAAGGAGGAATTACCATATTCTTGAATAATATCAAAATGGCAGAAATTTCCCAGGAGAAGTCTGAAATAAAGCAAAAATGATCTCTGGAAAAATTAATAAATAAGAGCGAAAAGGAGATAGCAAGTTTTAGAAAAGCTAATGTCAATAAAAGATTTTCATCTTGACCCCACTGTATCTACTAAGAAGTTCCAAATCTGCTCTTGTATTTTGGATCTTGTATCTCAATGGATTACTCTTTTATTACATAAAAATTTTACCATGAATTATATGCCTAGTAATTTATTTAACTAACTAATTATCCAGGTATTTAGAAACTAAACATTGAGAGTTTTCTCTTGCATATTCTCTTGAAACATGAAATATTGGTAAACACAAATCTTTATCAAAAAGATTCAAAAAGTGTTGGCAAAGACAGGGAACAAAGGTAACCCTTGCACGTTGTTGTTGGGGTTGTAAATTAGTACAACCATTATGAAAAAGAAAAGTTCCTCAAGTAATCTACCATTACAATCCAACAATCCCACTGTTGTGTATCTGTTCAAAAGAAATGCGATCAAGAAGACATCTGCACCCCACATGTTTTGCAGGACTATTTACAATAGCTAAGAAATGGAAACAATTACAATGCCCATAAACTGAAAAATGGATAAAGAAAATGTTGTGCATAAATACCATGAAATACTATTCACTCATTAAAAAAAATAAGTGTTGTCATTTGCATCAGTATGGATAGAATTGGAGGTCATTATTTTTATTGAAATAAGTAAGGAACAGAAATATACATATGCATCATTTTACTCATATGTGGAGTCTAAATATTTTGATCTCATACCAGTTGAGAGTAACTAGAGACAAAAGAAAGTAAGCATTAGGAAAGGATGGGAAAGGTTGGTCAATAGGTATTAAGTTATAATTAAAAAGAGGCAAGAAGTTTTGGTGTACTCTTGCACAGCAGGGTATGCTATACACCAGAGGCATACATTTTGTGGACCTGGAATGGTTCTATGAGAGATGAGAGAGAAACTCAGAAGACCCAAAACAATCTTGCATTCAAGCTTAGGGTAAAATTTTAAATTGTTAGTTCAAATCCAAAAAGATAGCAAAAACAAGAAATTAGCTAGTAATATTTTTGACCAACATATAGAGTAGAGCTCAGAAAGGACTCAGAAATTAAGAATGATAATAAAAAATTGAAAATCTATCTCGTATCTCAATATGCAATTTGAAAGCTTAATCTCATATGTGTTGATCTTTGTGCATTTCAAAGGGTGTCTCCTATCAAACTTTAGATAATTTATTAATCTAAGCCTTCATTTTCAGGGAAACTATATAATATATGTTTAAATACACTTTATCTGCTTTCTGTTGAAGCATTAGTCAAATTACTTCTCTAGTGTGAAAACAAGAGTGACCCTACAGAGAGTTGTGGAAAATCAAAAGCTAGTGTTATTGTGTTTACATATTAGTTTATAGATTCTGTAAGCAATAAGAAGATACTTTTTTCTATATACATAATCATATTACATTATTCAATTTCCCTGAACAGCAAATGGAGCAGCCTTCATGGGGCAATTTATCAATAGGAGGTCCTCCAGTTTAATTTTATATTGAAAATAATAGAAAATATTTCTTGAATACTGCTCTTTTTCTTATATTAATTGTAAGAAAAATTGAACTTTTCGACCAGCCTCCATAATAACGAGAAGTAAACTGCTTCATTTGCTTTGAAATACAGAAATAAGTAAGCACATCACTGGAATTTAATTGACTTTTTAAAAATTTTTATTGAAGTTAGAAAAAAATATGTAATTGTTTTGAGTTAATATGTGATTTTTGATTCACTCTATCTTCTTGACCCACAGTGTTACATTCTACATTGAACATTACAATATCAACATTCATATGCACACTAAATGGTAAATAATTAGAAATATATTAAGTAGTATTAGCTTAGAATGCTGCCCAAAGTTTTATGTGAATTTTAGCAAGTACATAATACATTATTGGGAGCAAATGTAAATACAGTCTACTAATTTTTTTTTAGAAACAGAAAGAAGTTAAAATGGTCAAATGTCCCCTACTAGTTAATGAGAGCAATGACTTTTTTTTTTTTTTTTTTTTTTTTTTTTTCACGGCCTTATCTCTGGTTTGTTTCAAAAACAGGTTTGTTTCAAAGAGATTCTGTTTGTTTCTGAAACAGACTTGATATTCAGGAAAGCACGTTTAATAAAAATTGCATTTAATGAATTTTCATGAGCTGTACAGTTTTTCATATTTAGTAACTTGTGATCACTGAGATGTAATAATAAAGACAGGCACCATGTTTACTGCATGCAAAATGGATGTTAGCAACTGGAAACTTCATAATGGAGATAATAGTGGAGCTCAGTGGAAAATGGATACCATTGATAATCTGAAGAATACAGATCATATTTTTACTAGGAATAAACACTGACCACTCTGAGTAGATAAGTATTTTGAGAGACCAGACTCTAACTTTTAAAAGTCTGAGGTATGTTCAAAACATTATATTTTACTTATGTGGCTATTCCTATATATACATGCATAAAATTTAACAATCTATAAAATATTTCTGAAAGTTCTCCTTCAATAAAAATTTAAACAAAAATTCTAAACAGATTCTAAAATTCTATAACAGATCAGAACTCTCATTCTCAAAAAGAAAAAAAAATAAAGTCCTTTAAAGATTTATTACATAATGATAAATAATTAAATGACCTCTGAATTGTAACAAATAGATGACCACTGCTGCAGAATTAGATCCAGAAAGCAAAAGTAAATAAATGTGTGGCAAAATTCAATAACTTTTTTCAGCAATAGCCTTACAATGGTGGATACATTATTAAGTACTGTTCTCAACTTCAAAAAAAAAAAAAAAAAATGGAGTAGAACCTCAAAAGTTGAATATTGAGTCAAGTTTTTAATTGATTCTAACTCCTAGAGAAGATAATATGCCAGAGGCCATCACTGAGCTCTGAGTAGTACAGACTGTCAATCAAGGTCATACATGTTGCTCTGTTCTTTCTGGGTGTACTCAAACATCCCAAGTGATAGGCATAAGATATGGGTAAGAAGAAGAAAAACATATGTAACATTTTAAAATGATTTTTCATCATAATAATATGCATGAAATAAAATAAATTTGAGCTCTAACTTAAGAAATGCAATATATGACAAAAAACCATAAAAGCTTAAAAAGCATAAATAAATGAATACTCTTTAAAAGTTTTTTTTTAAAAATACATGAACTAAATGTGATAAACAAAAGATATATACTGCCAACTAAAACCATTAAAAAACAAAGCAGTGTGACTAATAAAATAGGGAGATAAAACTGAATTTTAAACTGTGAATTAACTTAAAAGGTTTAGAAAATAAAGAGAAATAAACAATAAATGCACTAATAGCCAAATAGCAATATATGACTTAAATATTATCATATAAATAAGCATATTAAATATAAATAATTGAAATACTACCTTAAATTACACAATAATTACACTGGATAAAAAGGAAAAAATCTGTTTATCTGTTTCCTTTGTCTATTTAAATAGAAAGAATCACATAGGTTAAGTGTAAAAGAATGGAGAAACAATATACTAGACTAACACTAATCAAAATAAAGCAAGAGTGGCTGACTATATTTGGATCAGAAAAGTTATATTACAAAGCAAACAATAATAGTGGTTATAATCAGTCACCTCATAAGGATAAAGGGATACTTTAATGATAAGAGCTTAACAATCCAAAATGTGTATGTACCTATTATCAGATCTTAAAAATACATAAAATAAAAATCAATAGAAATGTATATGAAAATATTAACATCCACAAATGTTGTGGAAGATTCCCATACTTTTGTCTGGGTAATTAATATAAAGAATAGAAAGAAAAATGTGTAATGAAAAGGTCAAATCACTTGAATAACACAAAGTATGGATTCTCATGCAAATAGTAGCTGAAAACTTACATATATTCACCTCTGTTAAAAATTTGTAAGCCAATCCTAAAAAACCATTGACAAGTGGATGATAATCCATAATGGGGGCAGTGCATGGGTGAGTGGAAGAATTTTTGATTGGCAAAAGGAGAGGGAGGGGAAGGGTATGGTATGGGGATAAGAAAGTGAAACGAGAGGGACATCATTACCCTGGTACATGTATGATTGCACAAATGGTGTGATCCTACTTTGTGTACAACAAGAGAAATTAAAAATTGTGTTCCATTTGTGTACAATGAATCAAAGAACATTCTGCTGTTATGTACAACTGATTATAACAAATAAAGAAAGAATGAAAAATTATCTTGTATACAAAATCTTCATGAAGCAAAATTCAGACTTTTAAATAGTTTTACTATTTTATTCTACAAAATATATTAATAAGACATAAAACCAATTCTATACAAACTGTGGGAGACTAAGGCATTTATTGTTTATTTCTCTTTCTTTTCTGAATCTTTTAAGTTAATTCACAGTAACACCACCCACGTACCCAAACTAAAAATATTCAAAAAACAAAACAAACTAAAAAGCAGTATAAATTATGAATATAGATATAAAACTCTTACAATTTGCTAGAATTCAACAAATATAACAATATAGCATGACACAATATATTTATTGCAGGAGTATACATTTGATTTAATATAAAATTATCAATTAAAGCAATTAACCATGTATCAGTCAAAAAATGGAAATCATATTATTAATTATGGCAGAGATATACAGGAATTGAAAACCTCCAGGCAAGGATTGTGGCTTAGAGGTAGAGCACTCACCTAGCACATGCAAGGCCCTGGGTTCAATCCTCTGCACCACATAAAAATAAATAAATAAAATAAAAGGTATTGTGTCCAACTACAACTAAAAAATCAATATTAAAGAAAAAAGAAAATCTCATATACTGCTGGTAGGAATGCATCTATAAAGGCAATTTGGAAAATAAATTTTGAGAGTTTCCTAGAAAATTCTATATAAATGCATCATATAAATAGCCATGCCATCCCTAGGTATTTCTCTAAGAAAAAATTAAGCATATGTTCTTTAAAAACATGAAAGTTTGTTAACAGGTTTACTCATAATAGCAAAAAATAGAAACAAAGCATATATTCTTCAACATGTGAAGACAAAAATAATTTGGTAGATACAAACTGCTTAACAAGAAAAAAAGAATGTATTACCACCAGCACACTAAACAGCTTGTTGAATCACAAAAGATTTTTTTTCTAAGAGATAAAAGCCAAACCATAAAACAATAAATAAATTACAAGAATATGAACTACATAATTTTACTTTCATAAAACTTTAGATTATGTAATATAACAAGTAGGAACAGGAAGCAGATAAGTTGTTTGCCTGGTGATGGAGATCCAGGGTAGGTTAGGAGAGAGATTACAAATAGGCATAAGGAAACTTTGGAGGATGATAATACATTCATATTAAGTAAGACAGTCTTACTCTTATTGTTTTTTTTTTTTTTTTTTTTTTTTTTTTTTATTTTGTTTTCTAACAGCTTTTTCTGGTGAGAACTAATTCACCAATAGCAAACCTGCCCCACTCTGAAAGACCAGCATTTATTCAATCTGAGGGTGGTCATGACCCAATCACCTCCCACTAGGCCCTTGTCTCTTAAAAGTTCAACCACCTTCTTATCACCACACTGAAGACCCATCTTCCAGTACTTAAAACTTTGAAAAATCAGCTACATACACATTATAGCACAATAATTCCCTGAGAAAGGTGTTCTCATATACATAGGATCTGTACGGTCATACCTGACTTGTAATTTTTTTGTATTTAATTTAATTTGTTATACATGCTTTTAGAGTGCAATTCCTTCCATATTACATATAAAGAGCACAGTTTTCCAAGTCATTGGTTTTACACAAAGTATTTTCATACCATTTGAGTTTTTATACATGCGCTTAGCATATTAATGTCCAACTCCTTCTGCCATTGTTTCTATCCCCTTGTCCCTTTCCCTCCCCTCCCCCCTTTTTTCTATTTAACATTCCTTCATTCCTCTCATCCCCCCTCCCTTGCCACTATAATTCAGTATCATCATAGCAAAGGAATAAATCGACCTTTGGTTTTTTGGGATTGGCTGACTTCACTTAGTATTATTTTCTCCAACTCCATCCATTTATCTGTGAATGCCATGATTTTATTCTCTTTAAGTGCTGAGTAGTGTTCCATTGTGTATATATACCAAAGTTTCCCTATCCATTCATCTACTGATGATGATGGGCATCAGGGTTTTTTCCACAATCTAGCTATTGTGAATTGTGCTGCTATGAACATTTAATAATAGTAAATTTTTACTTGCTGCTTTTGTTTTATATTCTCTTCCCCATTGTAAACATGCCTTTACCCTATTATTTATGTTTGATGATTGGTAGCATTTCCAGCTCTTACTTATTTTCTTACTTAGAACTTCCAGGCTTCCATGAAAAATGTCTGTTTGATCAAATAACCTAGAATTCTCTCTAATCTGTCCCATCCACCTGGCTGCAAGCAGAATATAAAAGAAGTCTGTTCTACCAGCTCAGACACTTCCTGGGTGGCCCAGCTGTTCTGTCTCATTCTAGATCATGTTGCTCAGTCAATGTCCCCTTGCAGTCTGTGCCCTTGACTTTAAGACTCTAGTGACCTCTATTTCCATTTTGTCTGAGGATGAACATATCCAATTCTTCTAAATAATACTGTTTAAAAATTACTGGAAATAGCTTCAGATGTTGTTTAGTTATTTTTTTTTTTTAAACTGCCAGCCATATCAGCTTTCTTAATTATTAAAACAATGCAATGCAGACATTTGGGGAATTTGTTTATTCAAAAAGCCATTGAACAAAAAGAAATAATAATTATTAAAAGTAATATATAAGTTGGTAGAAATATTTTAAAGCTTTAAGTGAATGCTGATTTCATGAGTAGGAAGAAAATCAGTGAAATTTCCATCAAATAGTTAAAAGAGGAATCTGACAGAATTAAAGAGCATAGGAGAATGTTTGTTTGATTGTTCATTTTAGTTTGTAATAAAATAAATATGGTGAAATTAAAATTTGGCAACTCAAGACCATACAGTAAATTAGGGATAAAACAAACAATAGACCATGGGTTTCTGACTTCTACTGTATACAATTCCTACTATATCTAATTATTACATTCTCCCTTTTGATGAATAGAAAACTGACATTCACACTGAAGGTTGAATTTCAGGTATTCTAACATGAGTTCATATTGTACCAGACCACATATTAATCACTTTACATTCTTCTATACTTGCAGTGCAACTTAGGGAAAAAAAATACCATTCCATTGACATTCATCTATTTATTTATAGTGAAATTTCTTACCTCTGTTTGTCTTTAAGCAAATTCTAATGCCTTATAATTTAAGTAGGGGTTTCTGCATTAGTCAGTAAGATTAAAATCTTTATTTTGGCTCTATAATTTTTGGTATATGACTGTGGTTAAGCTACTTAACATTTAAGAACCTCAGGTATATGTCTGAGAAATTGAGATTAAAGCAAGTGAAGTTATGTACTACACACACACACACACACACACACACACCCCACTCAGGTCTTTGGAGGTAAATAATAGTAATTAGTTTCCTTACTCAATATTGTCTGAAATGCATTTTCCTTTGCATCTTAATGCCTTTATCATCATAGGCATTGAGAAATATAATTAATCATAATGTTAGTAATAACTTTACACTCCTGATCCAGGTACTAAATTACAGCATTATAATGTGATAAGAAGAATCTCTTCACCAGATGGCTGCTCTCTCAGGGAGCAAAGACCTGTCTACAAAATTAGCAAGGCTGACAATTTCTCTTTTCTTTGACCTCAGTTAATATACTCTTGCTCCAACCTACTTTAAAAGATAAAAAGTCTCCCAAATATTTTTCTTCCATTACTCCTCAATCCACAGGGTCTATTCATCCTAAATTAGATTCTTTCATATAAAAGTAAGAATAAGTCAGCTTATTTGTTCATCCCAGTTTTATAGCTACAACTTCAATAGTTTTAATCTCTTGAAATATACAAAATTCAATACACACTTTGTCTCCTCCTGACTGCCACCTCCTATGACATTATAGACACACCATGCCTTGAAAATTCTTCTTGGTCAGAATTCAGAAAATTGATTTGTCTAATATGCTAATATCTTTCACTTTAATGAATGTCCGTTTTTTTTTTTTTTTCCTGTCACTGTACTGAGAATGTTAATCCAATATTCCTTAGTACTATAAAAACATTTTTCTAATTTCAAAAGTAAATCATTTGGAGGAAACATTTTTAGTATTTTTCTTGTTAGAAAAAATATTTTAAGTATAAAAAAATACAAAAGAATAAGCCAAAATACCTTTAACCATAATTCACAATTCATTATTTTTAACTCATCTACTAAACATAATAAATGAAATATTTCAGTTAAATATAAAGTTCAGTTGGGCATTCATCTTGAGTGCATTATGAAATTCATCTTTGAAACTCAACCATTTGGGACGCTACTTACATTACATGAAAAAAAAATTAATATTGTTTACTTGTAGATGAACACAATATCTTTATTTATTTCTCTTTATGTGGTGCTGAGGATCAAACTCAGTGCCTCACCCATGCTAGGCGAGTGCTCTACCACTGAGCCACAACCCCAGCCCTACATGAATAAATGTTTTAATTACTATTTTTAGATTCACATAACAATATTTTTCCTATATAATTTAGCAATCGATTCTCAATATTCTTTATATTATTGAAATGTTTATATTTTTACCCATAAATATTTAGTCTAAAGCTCACATCACTGATGTATAATAGTAAGAAAAAGTAAGAAGCAAATAGAAACATCCATTTCAATGATCCATTTATTTAGAAATAGCCATTATTTTTCAAAATAATATTTAGTTCAGTTACTAAAAATAATTTCCAGTAAATTTTGTTTAACTTTATATAATTTAATCTTTGTGGTGAACAAAGGCAGAAATGTGTCATGTACAGATGTTTCAATAAACAATAGACCACATAAAAGGGGGTTAACATAAGGTCGTATGTGATAAGAACTTAGGTGCTGTTGTAACCATCCTAGTCTGTGTAACAACATTCCATGCTGATCGAATAAGCCCAAATTGCCCAAAGATGCAATTCTGAGAACATATTCCATTGTTAAATGACTCATGACTTTACTATAAACATTAATTGCAAGTATTCAAGTCCCTTCATGTACTTAAATATGGAATATTTTAATGATATAATTATAAATAAATCATCCAGAAATAATTCTGCATTTAGAAATTTTACCAGGCAATTTCTAGACATATGAAACTTAAGCAACTACGGATAAATTACAACTATAATTCAAATAAATAATTCAAAAGGAGAATCACACATATACACAAGTTGGACTGTGTGGTCCCTGAACTTCTAAATCCAAATCACTTGCAGAATCACATGTTCCCTGACAGCTCCACTTGAGTTTAAAAAGCTTCTTGAGGCCTAGCATGGTGGTATATGCCCTGTAATCCCAGTGGCTTGGGAGGCTGAGACAGGAGAATTGTGAGTTCAAAGCCAGCCTCAGCAAAAATGAGGTGCTAAGCAATTCAGTAAGACCACGTCTCAAAATAAAAAAATATAAAATAGGACTGTGGATGTGGCTTAGTGGCAATTTTCCCCTGAGTTCAATCCCTGGTAGCCCACCACCAAAAAAATTCAACAAAAATTCTTGAGATTTTTCACTATTGAAATACTATCAAATAGACAAACTATCATTAAAATGAAAAAAAAAGTTTAATCTGATGTCATAAATATATCTAATCTCTAAAACTAAACTGACAGAGGTCATTCATGAATTTCAAATCCTTTAGTCTACAGGGCTCTATATTATTGCTGTGTAAAAATAGGATAGAACATGAATATTTTTGTTCAGATTTGTTAATAATCTTATGTCTGATATCACCATTTTTGTCTCTGTTATGCTCTTGATAAAGAAAAATGCAGCCTATAAAGAGTTTATAGTACTTATTAATGGATTTCTCACATCTAGCTGACCTCTTGTATTTACACTTGGCATGGGATATTTTATGAAACATACAGCTGCGCTATGTCTGACTGCCAGATAGAGTTGGCCTATGATATTCAAATCATGCTGATCCTGTCTCCAAGCACTGTTTACCATATAAAATTAGCTCAAAGAAGTAAAGAAAAAAATGTGCACCTCAACTTGCCCTCATACCATTTTTGCCTAGTTTTTTGTTTTTCTTCAGCAAAAAAACTTTTCATCATTTTGGCAAGTACCACGAACACAGAAAATTATCCATACTAGTAACCTTTAAATCAAATACCAAAGGCCTATATTAAAAAAAAAAAAAAAAGTAAGTAGAATTATTTTACCTCATTGTTATAAACAGCATAAGCTACACTTTCTCCCTAAAGAAAATTCTTAAAATCATATGTAACAGAATTAGACTGTGATTGTTCACTTAGTTTTTCTTCCCAACCACAGGATTTGTTGAGAAAGGATGTAAAAATAAAATTTTATCAGATTTAACCAACTTTTAACTTTACTCACAAGCTTGGTGGAACTTGATCCCTTCAGTGTTTGACTTGACACAGGCACTATATACTAAGGATAGGGAAGGAGTTTCATTGCCCATTTATTATTTTTACAGTCCAATATTTCTGTCCAGTGCCTAACTTCCATAGTGAGAAGCATTGCAGGCAAACATAGATCAGTGCCACAGACAGGAATATGACCCAAGAATACCAACCAGATTTGTTCAGTTTTATTGTTTTGTTTTGTTTTTATAAATTTACCTGACTAAAGCAACCCTTCTCCCTGCAAAATAATATTTTGCAATAATATTTTTAAAATAAAGTTTATTTATTTCTAGGTGTAATTCATGGATTTTGTGCCTGATGAAAATCAAGCCTATGAGAGCCAGTTTAAAAGAAATTTGACAAGTGACATTTTTAGCTTTGTATTTTTGTCACTATTGCTAATCACAACAAAATGACAGAAAACAGGTTACCTATTATTTTCCTTCTAAAAAATGTCTCATGGAAAATGTACCCATCAAGCTTGAAAAAAACTTTTTTTTCTGCCGCACACCCCAAGGAAAAACAAAACTTATCATTTAAAAAAATTAAATGTAAAAACAAATATCAAGGAGAGTCCATGACAACATAATACAGAATTTATTATGTGATGATATAAAATAATGAATCTAACTCTACAATATTCTAATACACACTCCTTACTTTCACAATAATAATCTGGAGACCATGAACACTTGAACAGGTAAGATTACAAGTTAAAATTTCTCCATTGTCTTCATAAAATTTTGACACAGGTGATACTACATTTTTATTTAAATTTTTCCAACAATGGACTTCCTGGGCAATATTTTCTCTTGGTTGTAATAACTTGAGTCCTGAAGACACTTCTTAATCTTCTTTATTTTTCTTTTTATTCCTTTTCTAAAACCTCTGAATTTTGAAAAGATTAAGGGTTCAGTTCTGTGTATTTTTCATGATGGTCTTAATGAATATCAAGATTATTTACATGGGCTAGGGCTGTAGCTCAGTGATAGAGCACCTGCCTCACATGTATGAGGCACTGGGTTCGATCCTCAACACCACATAAAAATAAATAAATTAATTAATTTTAAAAAAGATTATATACATGTTCTTATGAAACAATTTTGCTTTTTTCAAAATACAGATCTACCTATACTAGTTGATTTATAAAGTCAATTTTATAGATTATGACAATTATTTTCTAATGAAATTGAACAAAAAAAAAAAAGAATATAAGAACAGAATAAATTGTATTTTATCAAAATTTTAAAAAAATGTTTAAAAGGACAAGAAATTATAGCTTAGAATTTGGAATAAAATGTTGACAATCATATATCTGATAAAGACCTGGTATCCAAAATACTTAACAAACCTATGAATAATTCCACAAGAATAAGTCAAATATCCCAAACACAAATAGAACAAAAAATAAGATTGTTCTAAAAAATTAGCAAATGAGCACACACAAAATTTTTTTGTTATATTTAGTCATTAGAAAAGTTTAAATTAAAGTCATACAAGTTATTACTTCATACATATTAGGAATACTATAGCCAAAAAGATGGGAAATAACAACTATTAGTGAGCAGGTAGGAATCAAAACCTGCATACATTGCTGGAAGTCATGCACAATTAAGCAGTAGCTTTGTAAGATATTTGGGCAGTTCCTTAAAAGGATAAACATAGAGTTACAACATTGTTTACTCATTCTACTCTTGAATATATACACAAGAGAATTCAAAACAAAACACCACACACAAACTTGTACACAAATACTCATATTAGTATTATTTATAATAGTCAATAATTAAAAATAATGTATATCAAATGATAAAGGAATAAACAAATGAACAAGTCCACATAGTAGAATACTTAACATTGGAAATGTTTTGCTAAGTGAACAAAACCAAAGAGAAAAGACCACACATTATATAATTCTATTAATACAAAATATCCTGTAAAAACAAATCCAGAGAAACATATAAGAGAAGGTAAACATAAGCTAAGGGGAGAATGGAATATGTCTCTTAATTAAGCTGATAAAATGTAAAATTTTTGTAGAAATTTTTGAAAATTCTTTTTTTTTAAATATTTATTTATTTCCTTTAGTTGTACATAATGCAATGCATTTATGTTTACGTGGTGCTGAGGATTGAACCTGGGTCGCACACGTGCTAGGCGAACGCTCTACCGCTGAGCCACAACCCCAGCCCAAAAATTTTTGAAAATTCTTTAAAACCCACAGAAATGTACATTTTAAAGATGATTTATTTATGGTGTGTTTATTACATTTCAGTTTAAAATAGATAAATGAATAAAGAATGAACTCTCTAATCTTAGTGAATTACAACTCTATTGCACTAATTTTTCAGATCAAAAATGTTGAAGAGATTGTGGGCTCTTATTTCTATCACCCCCTGGCAGCAAGTTTAGAAACTAATTTCACCCAATAGTTAGTTTTTACAATTAAGATGTAGCTCAGAATCCATAATTTTGATCACTTCAAACTATTCCATTTATCAGTTTTAAATACATTCCCGATGTTGTGCAACCATCATCAAATCTCATTGCAAAAAGTTTAGGTATTAAAATAAGCAAAAGCAAACACCAAGCAGCAGAGAGGACATGCTTACCTCATTCCTGGCATGAGAGGGAAACTTTTCAGTTTTGAATTATTAAGTGTATATTAGCTTTTGATTTTTCAGATCCCCTTATTATGCTAAGAACTGTTCTTTTTAATATGTTGGATACATTTATACAGAAATAATGTTGCTTTCTGTAAACTATTTTGTATCTAATGAAATAATCGTTTGACATGTGCCAACAAATATATATATTCCAACTACTCCTCAGCAACTCCATAATTTCTATCACATTCAAATTATTATCATTTTTACACAAGATATAACAAATTGTTAAATGAACTTCTTTTTGCATTTTTTTCTTAGTGCATTACAATTATATATAATATTGGCATTCATGTTGGCATACCTATATAAGCATAAATATAGTTTGCTCCAATTCTAATTATAATGAACAGATTCACACCAAGAAATTTGATAACCTTGGGGAAATGAAAAAAATCCTAGATATACCTACCTTACAGCAATGGAATCACAAAAAAATTGAAAATCTAAACAGGAAAGTAACAACAAGTTACTAAGTTGATAATGTAGTCTCCCATCCAAGCAATAGCTGTTCAGAACCAGAGTCTTCTCAACTGAGTTTCACCAAGCATTTAAGAAATAAATAATACAAATTATCCTTAAATTATTTCTTAAAGGTAAGAATTCTTCCAAATCATTTTTTGAAGCCAGCATTAAATTGATACCAAAATCAGGTAAGGATATAACAAAAAAGAAAAATCAAAAACAATATCTTTGATGAAGATTGATGAAAATATTCTTACCAAAATATTAGTAAACCAAATCCAATAGTATATTACAAAGGTTCTTCACCATAATAAATAAGTGCCAGTCTCAGAGATTCAAGGACGGTTCAACATACACGAATCAGTAAACATGATACACTGTGCCAACAGACTGAAGAACAAACTACATGACCATCTGTACAGATGCAGAACATACATTTGATAAAATTCAACATCCTTCATCATGGAAGTGCAAAATGATGTTGATATAGGAAGAATTACCTCAACATAATGAAAATGCTTTGTAAAAAGGAAAAACTTAAAGCTTTCTCTTTAAAATCTGGAACAAGATAAGGATTCTCATTTTCTCTAAGCCTTAACCCAATCATTCAAGAAATAATGCAAGAAAAAAAATCAATCATAAAAAAAAGAAAAAAAAACACATATTAGAAAAGATTAGGTCAATTGTCATTATTTGTAAATGACATTATCATATATAATAATGCCCAAAGAGTCCAAAAAATTAATAGAACTTATAAATGAATTCAGCACAACTGGAGGATATAAAATCAACATTAAAAATAGTACCAAAGCTTTATGATAATGGTAAATTGTCTAAAACAGAAATCAAAATTCTAATCCTATTTATAATAACTACAAAAAATATAATATCTAGGAATAAATTTAACCAAAGAAGTGAACAATCTCTGTAATGAAAATCATAAAACTTTGGTGAAAGAAATTGAAGAGGATACAGAAAGTGGAAAAATATACTATGTTCAAGGATTGAATAATCCATATTATTAAAATGCCCACAGTATTCAAAGTAGTCTATAGATTTAGTAAATCATCATCAAAATACCAATGACATTATTCAAAAAGCTAGAATAAATCCTAAAATGTATATGGAATTTCCCTTCCCCCCACCATACACACACACACACACACACAAAATCTAACTTATTAAAAAGGAACAAAGCAGGAGGCATTGCACTACATGAGTTCAAATATACCCTGCTATAGTAATCAAAAGAACATGCTATTGGTATAAAGAGACACCTAGATCATTGGCATAGAACATAGAGTCTAGAAATAAACCTACAAATCTACAGCAAATAGAATTTTATAAAGGTATTAAGGACATGCCCTGGAGAAAGAACTTTTTTTAGCAAATGGTGCTGGGAAAATTGAATATCCATCTGCAGAAAAATAAAAGTAGTCTCCTGTCTCTCACAAATTAGAAAAATCACCTTGATATGGATTAAATACTTCCACTGAAGACTTAAAAGTATGAAACTCCAAGAAGAAATCATAGGGGAAAGCCTTTAGGATATTGGGATGGGAAAGATATTTTGAAGATCCTAAAAGCAACAAAAACAAAAGCAAAAATAGCCAAATAATATTTGCATCAAACTAAAAAAGTTTCTGTACAGCAAAAGAAATAATCATCAGAGAGAAGAGATAATCTCCAGAACAAAATGCTGATGTACATGGGGCCAGCATTGTGGCTCAGCTGTAACAGCACTCACCTAGCACATGAGACACATTGGGTATGATCCTCAGGGTTACATAAAATTAAATAAATATAATAAAGTTATAAAAAAAAAAGTTGATTTACAAAAAATGTAAGGAACTCCAGAAACTAAATAGCAAAAAAATAAATAAACTAATTTTAAAATGGACAATAGAACTAAATAGTCATTTCTCAAAAAAGGCAAACAAAAGACCAACAGCTGCATGACAAATGGCTGATTATTAGTAATCACTAGGGAAATAGAAATAAAGTGGGATATCACCTCACCCAAATAAGAATGGCTTTTACCAAAAAGGCAAAGGATAAGTGCTGGCTAAGACATAAAGTAGAGGAAATCTTTGCAGATTGTTGGGTGGACTGTAAATTAGTACAGCTATATGGAAAACAGTATGGAAGCTCTTCAAAAACATTTTTTAAAAAAATAGAAGTGCTGTATCATTCACTAATCCCACTATTGAGTGTACATGTAAAGAAAATGAAATCTGCATATTAAAGAGAGGCCAGTACTCTCGGGTTCCAGGACTAATCATGATAGCCAAGAAATGGATACAACTTAAGCGTCCAAAAACTGATGAATGGATAAAGAAAATGTCGTACATATATTCAATAGAATATTATTTGCTGATAAAACTGTTGAAAAAACTATAAAAAAAGAATGAAATGCTGCCTTTTGTGGCAACACAAATGATACTGGAGATTATTATGTTATGTGAAGTATTTCTAAGCACAAAAAGACAATTACCTCCTGATTTCATTTGTGTGTGGAATACAAATATCAATCTCATCTAAGTTAATGGTAGATGGGTGCTTACCAGAGGTGAGGGAGATTAGATGGTCAGAGAAATGAGGACAGTGGGTAATAGCTGGAATTAGAAGTAAATAGTTTTGGTATGCTATTACACCTTTGGTGACTACATATAATAATTGTTACAGTATATTTCAAAAAATCTAGAAGAAAGCGTTTTCAATGCTTTTTTCTTAAAAAAATGATAAATATGTGAGGAGGTAAATGTGATTAACTGCATACAAACCTTACACAATGGATATATGTATTGAAGCATCACATAGTACTTCATTAATATGATTAATATTTTATATGTATCAGTTTAAAAATAAATTTAATTCATAAAGTATTTAAAAAAATTTGGGGGCTGGGGATGTGGCTCAGTGGTGGAGCACTCAACTAGCGCGTGTGCAGCCCGGGTTCAATCCTGAGCACCACGTAGAAATAAACGCATTGTGTACAACTAAAAGCAAATAAATAAATATTTAAAAAAAGAAAATTTGGTTAAAATATTTTTATTTTTAAGGAAAATATCAAGATATACAAATAACTGTAGTTCAAAGTAGAAATTAATATTCTATGAATAAGGCAAAGGTAAAATAGAATTCAATATAATGAGAGATTTCCTATTGTTAGAAAAATACATATTTTTTAGACAGTATTGAATTTTCAGTTTGCCTGGAAGGAAAAGTTGGATGAAGGAGAATGGGGCATCTGAAATGACTGGAAAACAAAATTTGGACCTAATTCTTCCTAAAATTTTTGTTCTTTATAATACTAGGAGTTTTAAAAGATATGTTATATACTTTTTAAAAATCACTAAGTGATAGATACTCAGAAGAATATAAAACAAAAATAATTTCAGAATATATGATTTGAATTATGATTTTTCCATTTGACTGATATCAAAACCACTTTAAATAATTAGGTATGGATATTGTTAATGAGAATATACACTTTCATAAAATTATTCTATAATATATCATTGAACAAACAAATCAAATACCTTCTTTGTTCTGTTCAACTGACCACTCTCAGTGTGGCACAGAGGATATAGAAAGAGTTTTTGTGAACTAATGTAATTCATTCACACTGCATTTGAGAACTAATTTAATTGTCCCTTGCTATCTGTGGAGGATTGGTTCAAGAACCCTATCATATGCTAAAATCCATTAATATTCAGGTCACTTATATAAAATTATGTAATAGTTGCATATATAAAGCACATCCTCTTATGTGATTTAAACCATCTCTTCATTGTTTAAAATTCTCATACAGTTTTAATGATATGTAAATTGGTGTTATATTATTTAGACAATAACGGCAAAAAAATTGTACATGTACAGTAATTTTTTTAAAATGTCTGTTCAGTCCATGGTTGTTTAACTTCATGGATGCTGAACATGCGGATATGTACTAAATCAATCTCAATACTTAGATTAAGTTCATATTTTGGTTTAATAAAATATAATGAATCAAGTTGTAGTGATAGCATAAGCAAAAGGGCACATCTATCTGCACATAATACCTACTATATAATTTTGGTTAATAAGAATGTTACTTTAGCAAAGTTATAATATGGAATTTATCATCTCACCTCATCAAATCAAATAACTGATGAAATATTACTAAGTATGTTTGAAAAATATAATTTACAAAATGGCTAAATAAAATTTGTAAAGTTTAGATGAAGTATTCTTGGTTAATCAGAAGCATTATTCTCAGAATTATACATAGATTTGCAGAAAATTACTAGGACAACAGAAATAGAGTGTAGGTGACTAAAGTTTTGCTTGTTTCACACATGAATTGTCCCTTTCCTGGACTCATCTTGGCAAAACAAAATTGATTCCTAGCAATAAAAATGAGGCTATGGGGCAATTCCAGGTCATAGAGTTTATAGAATGCAGATGGGCATTGCCATGTTGATGAACAATGAAGGGTTGACTACATCGGTATCATTAGAATGATCTCCTCTAGAGCCATCTGGTGTTGTTTTTCAGATGTACCTCGAAGGACTCATCAGAGCCTCAAAGCAGTAACTCTTTTCTTAATATTGCAACTACTGTAATAGAATCTGCCGTTATTTCCACACCAACAACCTTTAGAAAGTGTTCTTTTAATAGTTAATAGGAATATTATATTTTTCAGGGATTGATGTGGATCACTGCTACCATTTTACCTTTTCTCTTTAACTCTCATTGTAATATTTGCATAATATTACTAATGGAAAAGAAAGATCAGTAATAAAGAAGTTTTGTAGAGCATGGGTAAATGTATGTGTGTGTGTGTACTTATGCATGTCAGTGTACAAATAAATATACATTCTGCATCACATATTTGGAGCAACAGAAATGCTATTAGGAATTTTCTTTCTTAGGAGAAACTCCACTTCTCCTGGAGGAAATAGCAATTCCAATTACCACCTTTAAAGTCCTACAAAATATAAGTAATAGTATGATAAATTTCTGAATACTTTGTTTAAAAACCCACTTAGTAAACCGCCCAAATAAAATAAAGTTAAATATTAAGAGGATCATTACATTATATGAGAACCAAACATGGCAAAAATCATTAGTCTAGAATTAAATTTTAATCTTAGATTAAAACAAACAAACAAAAAAAAAAAAAACTTCTATTTCAAATCAGTTGGTAATACTTTCAGATGTAATTGTTTCTGAGTTGTTAAATAATAATTATGAGAAACACTAAATTTATCGGCTGCCAGGGTAATAAAATGAAAAAAAAATCAACATATCATTGCCATTTTTTAGGTCCAAATATATATATATATATATTTTTTTTTGTTTTTTGTTTTTTGTACTGAGGATTGAGCTCAGGGGCACTCAACCACTGAGCCACATCCCCATCCCTATTTTGTACCTTTTTAATTAATTAATTAATTAATTATAATTAGGTATATATGACAGCAGAATGTATTTTGATTCATTGTACACAATTGCAGCATGACTTTTCATTTCTCTGGTTTTACATGCCTATTTTGTATTTTATTTAAAGACAGGATCACGTTGAGATGTTTAGTGTCTCACCATTGCTGAGGCTGGCTTAGAACACAAGATCTTCCTGTCAAACACTCAGCCTCTGGAGTTGCTGGGATTACAGGTACGTGCTATTGAGCTCAGCACAAACATTTTTTCATTTTTTCCTTACCTATTGCATGAGTTATAGAAAATTTGTAAATGATAGATCTTGGTTAGAATAGACTACTTACACTAGACTACTATAGTTAAAAATATCTGGTTTATAGTATCTTGAAACAAAATAACAATAATTGCACTTTCACTGAGGTTTATATATAAATGGAAAGCAGTTTAAACACATAAAAACCATATCAATAGCATGTGGAATAAAAAGTGTGCTTGTTGACTTTTGTATCAAAGAAAATACAACTAAAATATAAATAAGTGTGTGTAAGAGAGAGAAAGAGAGCAAGAGCAAGACAGAGGAGCAACATTTTTTTCTTGGAAAAGTGGCCCCCAAAGAGTAAAACTGCCAGAAGAAAACAGGGTCAAACACTCCTACTTCCTTAGTAAGATGCCTGAAGCTCAAGAAATAAAACCAAGCATCAAAAAGTCGAATGGCTTTAAATTAAAACCTTCTACTTAGCAATATAAACATTTAAGAGAATAAAGAGAGAGCTCACAGAATGGAAGAAACTAATAACCCACTTGAATAGGCCAAAGATCTAAATTGACATTTATCAAAAGAAGAAATACAAATTGCCAACAAATACATGAAAACATGTTCAACATCTTTAGTAATCAGAGAGATACAAATCAGAACTATATGATTTCATCTCACCACATACACAATGACACTCATCAAGAACACAAATAATGATAAAAGCTGGTAAATATGTGAAGATAAAGGTATACTTATTTTTTGTTAGTGGGACTGAAAATTAGTACAAGTTTGGAAAGCACTATGTTGAGTCCTTAAAAGACTAGGAATGGAATCACTATATGACTCAGCTATCCACTCCTTGGTATATATCCAAAAGATCTACAATCAGCATTCTATAATAACACATGCATACCAATGTTTTGTTTTATTTTGTTTTGCTTTTTAAAATTTTTCTCTGACAAATGACAATTGTATATGTTCACAGGATAGAATGAAATGTGCTGATGTGTTTATATTGTGAAATGATAAACTGAGTGATCAGTACAACCATCTCCACACATGCTTATTAAATTTTTAAAATCATTTAAAATTTACTCTTAGAAATTTTGAAACATACAATACTATAGAGCTGCACAACATATCTCAAAAATTTCCCCCCCTCCCCCATCTAGTTGAAATTTTGTAGCTTTTTTCAGGGAAATTTATTTTTGTTTGTCTTTTTAGGGTTTTATTTTTTATTTATTTATTTATTTATTTATTTTGTGTGTGTGTGTTTATTTCTTCTAATTAGTTATAATGACAAAAGAATGCACTTTGATACATCATATATAAATGGAGTATAATTTCTCCTTCTCCTAGTTGTACATGATGTAGAATCCCACCAGTCATGCAATCATCTATGCACATAGGGTAATAATTCATTCTACTATCCTTCCTGCCCCCCATCCTCTCCCCTCCCTTCACTCCCCTCTTTGTAAACTAATGTAACTCTATTCTTCCCTAGCCACTCTAACTCCCTTATTGTGAATTAGCATCTACATATAAGAGAAAACATTTGGCCTTTGGTTTTTTGGAATTGGCTTATTTCACTTAGAATGATATTCTCCAACTCCATCCATTTACCAGCAAATGCCATAATTTCATTCTTGTCCAAGGTTGAATAATATTCCATTACATATGTGTGTGTGTGTGTGTGTGTGTGTGTGTGTGTGTGTGTGTGTTCATCTGTTGAAGGACACCTTGGTTGGTTTTGTAATTTAGTTATTGTGAGTTGAGCTGCTATAAGCATTGATGTGGCTGTGTCGATGTAATATGCTGATTGTAACTCCTTTATAAACCCAGGAGTGGGATAGCTGGGTAAAATGGTGGTTCCATTCCAAGTGTTCTGAGGAATCTCCATACTGATTTCCATAATAGTTGTGCCAGTTTGCACTCCCACCAGCAATACATAAGTGTACCTTCCCTCACTATCCTCGCCAACATTTATTATTGCTTGAATTCTTGATAATTGCCATTCTGACTGGAGTGAGATAAAATCTTAGAGCAGTTTTGATTTGCATCTCTCTAATTGCTAAAGATGTTGAACATTTTTTTATACATTTATTGATCAATTTTATTTCTTCTTCTGTTAAGTGACTGTTCAGTTCCTTAGCCCACTTATTGATTCGGTTATTTTTTTTCTTTGGTGTTAAGTTTTTTTGAGTTATTTATATATCCTGAAGATTAATGCACTATCTGAGATGCATGTGGTGAAGATTTCCTTCTATTCTTTATGCACTCTCTTCACAGTATTGATTATTTCCTTTGTTGAGAAGAAGCTTTTTAGTTTGAATTCATCCCATTTATTGATTCTTGATTTTACTTTTTATACTTTAGGAGTCTTGCTAAGGAAGTCAGATCCTAGGCTGACATGGTGAAGATTTGGCCCTACTTTTGCCTATCTATGGAGTGCAGTGACAGTGATTGAGAGACCAGTGTCTGAGACTGGGGTCCCTGATGACTTCATGACTGTGGCATGCTTGGTGACTGGGAAAGTTTCTGTGCAAAGGTACAGGAAGTCCGGTTGCTATGGCAATGTTCTACATGGGGAGACTCTGTTTCTAGAGTCTAATCAGCTTTGATCTTGCTCTCAAGCACACAGCTCCTGGGAATGAAGGCACTCCATAGGTAGACAACCACAATGTTTCACCAATTCTACTGCTCCTGCATCTGCCCTGGAATTAGTACTTTAAACAATGGACTTTCTTGAGAGCCGCACAATGCTTCTAACATTGCACATTGCAACTGTAGAATGTAACTGAGAAAATAGCTGCATAATGTTGCTAACTGTAACTTTCATTAATACAAAGAATATTACTTGCATAATCTGTACTCTGGTTAATGAGACATATATAATATATATTGCTGGTGTAGTTCTTTAGACCTGCTTCTCCATCAGAGAGCAGTGCTCCACCAGATCCCAGCTCTATCTTCAAACTCTGCGTGTGTGACTCTTTATTTTTTCCAATCTCCCATCACTCCTCCCTGGAACCTGCTAGTTTGGCAGAGCTGGTTGTAGCACATATCAATGTTTATAGCAAAATCCATAAGAGCCAAATTATGGAACAAACCTACATGCCTGTCAATAGAAAAATGGATAAAGAAAATGTGGAATACGTACACAATGAAGTTCCACTCAGCTGTTCTTTCTTTCTTTCAAAAGAAGAATAAAATTATGTCATTTGCTTGTAAATGTATAGAAATAGAGAACATCATGCTAAGTGAAATAAGCCAGAATCAGACAGCCATGGATCACATGTTTTCTCTTATATATATGCAGAACCTAGAGAGAGGAAAAAAAAAAGAGATCTTATGAAAATAGAATTGTTACCACATATCTGTCATTGGAATCAAGTTATTATAAACTCAGCCAATTTAAGCAAAAAGAAAATCATAAACTCTATCATAATATTGTATACATAAATAACACCAAGAATAACAATGAAAAACACCAATGTACAGGGAATGATACATTGGCAAGTGTGCAGATAAGCAAACTGGAGGGAAACAGAAGTGAAGAAGATGCAGGTAACTGTCAATCTTCCTGTCCCTGTTTTTATTCCCTTAAAGGCCTACTTGAATTTCCTTCTAAATCTTAAGTCATATTCTTTCACAAATATATTGACACCATATAAGAGGTTATTTGAAGTGGGCTTATAATGCTTCCAACCAAAATAATCTTTATTTACACTTTCAATTAGCTGATGACAAGTGTGGATAGATTTGAGAGTAGAATGTTTCCTAATTCAGGGTATTAAAAATGAATTTGCTAAAAAAAAAATAATAATAATTTGCTTTTCCAAAGTTCATCCAATTAGCCAGGAAAGAAGAACAAAATCATTAGTTTACTGTGTAGACAGTGAATTCAGTTTACAGTAAAGCTGAGGACAGTGACTCATAAATAGAAGTGGATTATTCTACCAGTACAACAACTCATTCATGACATTCAATCCTAAAGCAAGCATTGTGTGAAATCAGCCTCTGAGTCCTTACCCATGCTGTTTGGATTAAAATAGTAACAAATTTTTATCATAAAGTACAGCTTTGCAAATGTGAGTGATTTCACCAAGTCTCAAATACTCTGGGGAATCTTTGAAGATATAAGAAAGACTCCTGGAGGCATTGCAATGATAATAAGAACTAATTATCAAACCACTTGATACTGTGTGACAAATGGCATTTTAAAATTTTAAATTGATTATTTATTTTTGTGTAGAAGGAATTTTAATTAAAATATTTAATTTTATTCTATAATATTTTATAAATTATATTTTACAATATATATTTAGAAAATTATTAATAAAAATCTATATATAAAAACATTATGAATTATTCTTATATATTTGATTACATATGTATAAGTATAGATATAACATACATATTGTACATATGTGATTATTTTCATTCTCATAACAAATCTATAAATTATTATGAATTATTACAAATAATTTTCAGCCAGAGAAAACATTGGGCACAGTGTAGATAGATAAATAACTCACCTTAATAGAGGTAATTGATCATTCCATTGAAGTTCAAATCTGCTTCCCTGTACTCCCTACTCTTTTTAAAACTTGTGATGTATCTCCTTCTTGATACTGAACATGGTGTAATAGACCAAACAGTGAGCCTGGATCCAGAAAACTTAATTTCTATCCTTAATACTGCTAATTACTACATCTTGATTTTTAACAGATTATCTAATCTGTTTTAATTTTCTTTATATGTAAATTGTGAATGAGTTTGTCTCCTGAGCATCAAAATGTGATGACAGTGTAAAGTATTTTATAAAAATCAAAATATCTTAATATTTCTTTTGAATAACATTAGGTAGTGCCACATGTCTACAAAATACAATTTTAATAAATGCTTGTGAATTGAATATAGGATTGTGTTAATGTTGAAAAATATTATGAAGTTTTATCCTAGGAGAGAGAAAAATATTTGTTTCACTGAGAGAGATAAAGCTAGAAGTGTCCGTTTTTGAGAAAGAAAAAAAAAAAAAAGATGACCTTCTAAATTAGACTATTTCAAACAGGAAAATATTAAAAGATACTAATGAATTTTTGTATGCTTGCATAATATTACTAGAGTTTCTTGGAAAGGCTGAAATGAGGAGATGAATTTTAAGACACCAGCATATAACTAAAGTATATTTCCTAAAATGTCTTTTAGCTCTCTATTTTCAATGTACCAACTTACCAAAAACCTCAAAATAGTCATTTATTATCTCAGAGTTTTCTGAGATCAATCTTCTTGGTATAGGATAATTTGTTTCTATACTCGGAGGATTCCCAGAATGAAATAAATGTATTAACCAGGTGATAGTCTTCACTGAGGATGGAGTTCTCTTCCACAAACAGGAGTTGTTAGCAGAATTTCATTCCTTCAGATCATAGAAACGGGATCCTAGTAACTTGATGTTGCCTTACCACATGACCCTTTCCAAAACATGAGAATTTGTTTTTCAAGGCCAACAGCCCAGTCAAGCCTATCCAAGATTTGGATTAACACAAAGTTCACTGACTTTTTAAATTTATTTACCTGATAAACAATTTATATTTTTTCCTATTTAGTTGAACAACAGCAGAAGTTGTGTTCCTATATATTCATAGGTTCCATATTATCTCAAAGTGAAGAAACTCTACAAGATTTTATTTTATATATTATATTTATATCATGTCAGTGATAAGAAGTGATTTTAGACTTCCATCGCTCACAGGGGAAATGTAATATTCCTCTTCTATCCTTTCCTCTCTGCTTTCTCTGCAAAGATATATCAAAATAATATATCATGAGGAAATATATCAAACAAGTTCAAAGAAGGATTTCATCCTCTGTGGAGGTCCATGTAATTAGACAATTATGCTTTACTATCACAAATGAGTAACTTTTATTAGATTTAGTGTTATTTATAGAAATGGAAAGAATGTTTCATAGTACTATTGGATTATATAAGTACAAATATATTTCAGATATTTCTAATATTCTAAAAATATAATTTATGCATGGAAAGAGATAGAGGTTTAATTTCATTTTATTACATGAGAATTTCCAGTTTTCCCAACACCACCTGTTGAAGAGGCTGTTTTTCTCCAATGTATGTTTTTGGCATTTTTGTCTAATATAAGATAACTGTAGATATGTGGGTTAGTCTCTGTGTCTTTTATTTTGTACCATTGGTCTACTGGTCTATTTTGGTGCCAATACCATGCTGTTTTAGTTAATATTGCTTTGTAATACAATTTAAGGTCTGAAGCCAGGCGCAGTGGTGCATGCCTGTAATCCCAGCACTCAGGAGGCTGAGGCAGGAGGATCACGAGTTCAAAGCCAGCCTCAGCAATGGCAAGGCACTTAGCAACTCAGTGAGACCCTGTCTCTAATAAAATACCAAAAAAAGGGATGGGGATGTGGCCCTGTGGCTCAGTGGTCGAGTGCCCCTGAGTTCAATCCCTGGTACCCACCCCCCCCCAAAAAAAAAAAAAAATTAAGGTCTGGAATAGTAATGCCACCAGCTTCACTCTTCTTATTAAAAATTGCTTTGGCTATTCTGGGTCTCTTATTTTCCAGATGAATTTCATGATTTCTTTTTCTATTTATATGAGGAATGATATTGGGATTTTGATTGGGATTGCACTGAAATTGTATAGTGCTTTTGGTAGAATAGTCATTTTGACAATATTAGTTCTACCTATCCATGAACAAGGTAGATCTTTCCATCTTCTAAGCTTTCTTTAATTTCTTTCTTTAGTGTGCTGTAGTTTACTCAACTCAAAGTGGATCAAGAACCTAGGAATTAAAACAGAGACCTTGCACCTAATAGAAGAAAATGTAGGCCCAAATCTCCACCCTGCTGGATTAGGCCCCAACTTCCTTAATAAGACCCCTATAGCACAATAACTAAAACCAAGAATTAATGAATGCTATGGATTCAAACTAAAAAGCTTCCTTTCAGCAAAATAAATCAGTGAGGTGAACCGAGAACCTATAAAGTGGGAGAAAATTTTTACCACAAGCACATCAGACAGAACATTAACTTCAAGGATATATAAAGCTCTCAAAAACCTTTACACACACACACAAAAAAAAATCAATATGGAACTGAGCAGACACTTCTCAGAAGATGATATACAATCAATCAACAAATACAGGAAATAATGTTCCACATCTCTAGCAATTAGAGAAATGCAAATCAAAACTACTCTACGATTTCATCTCACGCCAGTCAGAATGGAAGCTATAAAATAAAAAGAAAAAAACACAAACAACAATAAATGCTGGTGAAGCTGTGGGGAAAAGGGACACTCATACATTGCTGGTGGGACTGCAAATTGGTGCAGCCAATCTGGAAAGCACTATGGAGATTCCTAGGAAAACTTGGAATGGAACCACCATTTGACCCAGCTATTCCACTCCTCAGTCTATACCCAAAGGACTTAAAAATAGCTTACTACAGGGACACAGTCACATCAATGTTTATAGCAGAACAATTCACAATAGCTAGATTGTGGAAACAACCCTGATGCCCATCAATAGATGGATGGATAGGGAATCTTTGGTATATATACACAAAGGAACACTACTCAGCACTAAAAGAGAATAAAATCATGGCATTCACAGGTAAATGGATGGAGTTGACGAAAATAATGCTAAGTGAAGTCAGCCAATCCCCAAAAAACAAAGGTCAAATGATTCCTTTGCTATGATGGTACTGAATTATAGTGGTAAGGGAGGAGGGATGAGAGGATTGAAGGAATGTTCAATAAAACAAAGGGGAGGAAAGAGAGGGAAGGGGTAAGGGGATAGGAATAATGGCATAATGAGTTGGACATCAATACACTAAGTGCATGTATGAAAACTCAAATGGTGTGAAAATACTTTGTGTAATACCAGTGAGTTGGAAAACTGCTCTTTATATGTAATATGAAAGGAATTGCACTCAGCAAGCATGTATAACAAATTAAATTAAATTAAATTAAATAAATTAATTAAATAAATTAAATAAAAATAGGGTTTAGAAAAAAAACTTTAATTAAAATTGGAAATATGAATTTGAAAACTTTTCATGAAATGCTGTCTGTGCTTTAAAAGAGGAAACATAACCAATTATTAGAAATAAGCATATTTGTGTTATCTTATGGACCGTTCTTAGTGCATGTTTTAGTTAGCTTTTTTGATGCTATGACTAAAAGATCTAACCAGAACAGTTGTAGAGGAGGAAAGTTTATTTGGGGCTCATGGTTTCAGTTCCCAATCCATAGAAGGCAGCCTAAAATCTTCAGGGCTCAAGGTGAGGAAGAACATCATGATGGAAGAGTGTAGCAGAGGGAAAGGGCTCACATGATCATCAGGAAGCAGAGAGAGATTTCACTCACCAGATACAAAATATATATCCAAAATCATACTCCCAGTGACCAACCTTTTCTAGCCACACCCTACCTGTCTTCAGATACCACTCAATTAATCCTAACAGAGAATTAATTCACTGATTGGGTTAAGTCTTTCACAGCAAAATCATTCCTTCTCTGAACCTTCTTATACTGTCTCACACATGAGCTTTTGCAGGGCATCTCACATTCAAATCATAATAGTGCATATTCCAAAAGAATTTAAACACACACACACACACACACACACACACACACACACACATACTGGACAGAAGTTGTAAAGAAATTCTTCCACTTTATATAAGTTGAAGTCCAGAAAAAGACTTTCTTATTTAATATAAAGAAAGTAAAAGGAAATATTATGGTAACCTTGAATTACTTTGAGAGAGACAGAAAAAAAATGCAAAAGGTATATGTAAATTTATATAAATGTACATATATAAAACAGATAATTGAATAAATATTTACATACATACACAAAGTACTCATTTCTTCAACTTTGTGATTCTGTTTTGACATAGCAACTTCTGACTTATAAAAGAGTTTGCTCATATGCATGCTTAACCTACACTTCTACCTGCTGAGGGGGGCAACTTCTAATACTGTAAATGTGTAAATGATTATAAATGTGTAAACTATTATAACACATCAAATTCTTCAACACAATCTCCCACTGATTGGAATCTTATGCAAAGAGCATAGATAAAGTCCCTATATTTTCCTTACAAAAGATTTTGTGTTAAGGATTCTTACAATGTTTCCCAGATGACTCTTGTGTTCATCTAATTGAAACAATTTTTAGACCAGATACCAGTTATTTTCAACATATGCTTTTTGTGACATTATTGTAGGCAAGGATTTTGGAGTGCATGTTCGTTCTATAGTGTTTAAGGACGTTGTAGAAAGAAACATCAACCTCCTCAAGATGAAAATGTATATATAGTGAAATATGTCTTGAACAGATTACTGACGAAGGCTAGACAACATGTGTGATAGGTGGATTGGTTAATTTAGGTGTCAATTACAGTGGATTAAGGACTATCTAGAAACCTGAAATAGCATTATTTTGGGTATATCAATGGGAGCTGTTAGGGAGGATTGACTTGTGAGTCTGAGTGGACTAGGTGAGGAAGACTCATCTTCATTGTGGTCAGGGACCATTCAATTGACCACAGGCCCAGAGAGAAAAAATATAGAAGGTAATCGGTCTCTACATTCAAAGTTGGGCATGTTCTTCACCTACTTTGGATATCAGAACTCCAAACTTTGTATTGCAATTCTTGTACCAGAGACCCCTTACCTTGATTCTTCAAACTTCAACCTTGAACAAAGAGTTACAGCATCAGTTTCTTTGAAGCTAAGGTCTTTGTGACACAGCTCCAGAGCTGCCATGCCACATAGCTGGCCCTGCTGAGAAGTGGCAGTGGAGGAGTGGAACAGGACAGTGCAAACCCGGCTGGGTTGGAGGTAGAACAGGCAGCAAGCACAGCCCAAGGCGAGTGAAGCCTGCCATACAGGTGCAGCAGTCCTGAGTGGGGCAAGGGTGGCCAGCCAAAGTGCACCTGTCCATGTCACCCTTCCATGTATAGGCCTGGGCACTATGCAGATGCCTGATGCAGAAGCCTTCTCCATACAGCTCTGCAGCCCTATCCTATGACCTCAAGTTCACTCTTTCTGTCCTGTCATCAGAAAATGTAAGTGGAGAAGACTTAAATGAAAGTTGGAACTCAAGAATTGACAAATGGCATTAGTACATTTAAACCCAAATTAGCATTGATTTAGACCAATAGCAGTGAACCAAGTGCTATGTAAATCACTAGATTAGCACAATCAGATGAAGAAAATCTGCTATTGGATCTCCTATAGCAGTGAACAAGTTCTGTTCTTGTTGCTATTCTTCAATAACTTCTACTCTCACTCTCATTCACACTGGTCTATGGATTTCATTCTTTAAATTCACAAGACAAAATCCCTGAAAGAAGAAGAAATGATGGTGAGCTGCTGGAGTCTGCTTCAACATTGGAGCATGTGGTCTATCATTAAGAGATGCAACACTTCTCTGCTGCATAGGCCTGTAGCTTGAGCAAAGCCCACTGGCCGGCAGAAGCAGTGAACTGAGTTTCATCTCAAAATTCTGGTTTCATCTGGACTTGGACCAAGCCGTGTTACTGGTGTCCCAGGGTTTCCAGCCTGCATATTACCTGTTGTGGGACTCCTGATCCATGAAATTGTATGCACCGATTCCATAATAAATGCCCTATAATACATGTATCTACATATATGATTATTTCTGTCTCTCTGGAAAATCCTAATACAACATGACTAAATATTTCTTACCTTTGAGCATATTATTCATGATTAGCTACAAAATGAAATTCTGTTACTTCATAAATGAGTTTCCAATTAATTTTCTATTCAGGCTAAATGAGAGCCATCTTAATTTATTTTAATAAATACAAGTAATGAAGTTGAACTTCCCTGATTTGGAATCTGATTTCACCTTATTTTCCTTTTGTAACTTGCTCATTCTCACCTCTAAATTGGTGGTAAATTTCTTAGCTCTAAGATATATCCTTTGGTTTTAAAGTGCATAAGCCTCCAGGAAAAGATGGTGGAGTAGAAAAAGGAAGTACAGCCCAGCAGCTCCTCAGCACCAGACTTATAAAGCAGGAAGACAACTCTTCAGTGAGGTAAGTCACAAAGGAACCTTGCTGAGACATAATACTGAACTGCACAATTCACAGTGCTCAGTCAGTAACTTGAACATAAGAAATAATACCATGGAGAATTGCCAGCTACGGCCAACAGGAGAGCTGAGCCAAGAGTGCTTACAAAAGAGATGCATGGCCCATGGATAAATAAATTAAAATTTAAAGAAATTGACTTACGGAAACCTGTGGTTTACAGAGGAGGGCTGATTTTATTAGACACATAATTGGTTGAGGAAGTGTCTCAGTGAAAACAAATCCAAAGTGTTCTGCTGAGGTGAAAGCATTCCGTGGTAGCGGCAAGCCCTCCTTGAGCACTAGTCAGAAAGCCCTCTGTGGGCAGCCCTTTTAGCCCTCTGCCACCATCAAACAAGCTGGCAGCTGAGGAAAATGTTCCCAGGCACTAAAAGCTATCCCTGCACAACTGGTATAACTATGAAGAGATGGGTGAGTAGGAACTCTTTTAAAAACAATTCCAGCAGCCAGTGAGAAAATTCCAGGAAGGTTCCTGTGCCAGAGAGACTGAAATAGGCACAAAGAACAATTTACCTAAACTATTCAGCCTCTGGATCCCAATGGAGAAGAATCCCATAATAACTGGCACCCCATAGAGCTATTGCAAAGACATTCACTGCAGCCACACAGGCACATTTGCACTCTGATGAGTCACATCCATAGTGTGAAGGTGAAACCTGTGGAGGAGGCTTATTCCCTGTGCCCTAAAAGTGTATTTTTCTGGAAGCCTCCCAAATTCAGACGCCCAGCAGAGATAGGAAGCTCTACACCAAGAGGGCGAATGGACCAAATTTAAAATACCCACCAATAGAGTTCCAAAACCCTCGAAAGTCCAAATCCCAGCAACTAGAAATCCAGTCTAGAACTCTGCATCACCCCTGCTACAGGTTTACACAGTTCATAAGCACTTGCCTGTGTATCCCACCCAATACTGAGAGATTGGAAGGTGAGGGCTACTACAGCCAGCTGACAGCTAGGTGAGGAACACAAGGACAGTGGCCAAAAATATAGAGTCAAAGATAAATATAAAGAGAGAGCATCCATCCTTGACAACCGCTTTGAACACCATAGGAGAAACAACCCTCTCTCATTAAGATATTTTTAATTTTTCTTTTTTTCTTTTATTATTTTCCTTTTTTCTTTTTATTCATATTACTATCTTTTTCTCTTTTTAAGTTTTAATGTTATTTCAATTTCTTCAAACATAATTTCATCATATTGCATTATTCATTTTTTTTCATTATGTGTGATTTTGTGTGTTTGTGAACGTGCACGTGTGGTTGTATATGCATTCATTGCAGACAGGTTTGGAAAAAAACATATATATACACACACATTCATAAAACTTACACATTAATAGCTCTCTACTGTAAGTGCTCATTATTTAGTCTAGATTAGACTTAGATGGGGTACAATTATATCAGGGTTCAAGTTACTTTGATCTTACATTTGTTGATTTGTTCATACCTAGGTGCTGGGACCACTTATCTCCTCTTCTTCACTCTCTTCCCCAAAGAACAACTTCTGTTCCCTCCTCCTCTATCTTTCTCATTACATTCAGTTAACAATTATTCTTGCTTCTTTATAGCTGACACTGACACCCTGTCTCCTTCCTCTCCTCTGATCGCTTTTTCAAATACTTAAAATTTTCTGTTGTCTTCCTACCCTATTTTTCTTACTTAAATTGTAAGAGCATCAAATAAAAGAGATTATGTAAATTATGTAATTCTTAGTCCATTCAAGTTTTTTGATTATTAATACAGTGGGCAACATAGTAGACACCTGCTGTTGAATGCTATATCTAGTTCACCTTTTTTAATTATCTGTACTGTTGGTAAATGTTGGCCCAATATTCCTATATAGTTGGCAATTAGTATTATAAATGTCAAAATAGACAGCAGATGTTTATCTTAAAGCTATATGCCTGTGGCTAATATTACTAAAATTCTTTGCTTCTCCTCCTTTAAAGGCATGCTGGAAAGAGATTGGGGCACTTAGGGAGATTAGAAGCTGAGAGTTACTACACCCAGCTAGCAGTTAGGTGAGGAACACAAGGACAGTGGCCAAAATTACAGAGCCGAAGATAAATATAAAGAGTGAGCATCCATCTTGAGAAATATTCACATCTCAACCAAGCTACAGTGAATCTTATCCCACCCACAAACTAGCCCCATCTGAGCCTTAGCATTATTGCAACTCAAAGAATCATGGAGACAAAAAACCCCAAAGCAACAAGCAGAACATAAGGAGGAACATTAAGAGAGAAATGTTGTGTCATACCCATTGACATCTACTCATGTATAAAAACAGAAATCCCAAAATAAAATAATTACACAAAAAAGTACACACATGCAAGTCCAAGACCTCAGAAAACATGATAAAACAGGCAAACAATTCTCCCATCAAAATTCACAATCGCCCAACAAAGGATTGCATTACTGTTGAAGTAGAAGAAATCTTAGAGAATGATTATAAAACACTGATTGTTAAAATGTTCAATGAATTAAAAGATCAAAGGAATGGATTAAGAGAGCATATGTAGGAGATGAAAGATCACTTCAATAAAGATATACAAACACTGAAAAGAAAGTAATCAAAACTCATAGAAAAGAAAGACACAACCAATCATAAAAAAAAATTCACTTAGAAACATCATTAACAGATTAGATTTGTAGAAAATAAAACTTCAGCCCTTGAAGACAGAACTTCAGGCCTCAAAGACAGGGTATATGAACTTGATTACACAGAATGCAGTGAAGGGGAAAAATCATAGAATATAATAAGAATATAAATGAACTCTAGGACAACATCAAGAAAACAAACATAAGAATCATTGGGATAGAAAAGAACAAGAAGAAACAAACTGAAGGCATTAAGAACATTTTCAATTAGATAGTTATGGAAAATATTTCCCATATCAGAAATGAGATAGACAATTACATACAGGAAACAAAGGATCCCAAATAGACATAATCAAATGAGAAGCTCTCTAAGACACATCATAATCAAAATGCCTAACAGAGAAGAAGTAAAAAATGTTAAAAGCTGCAAGGGAGGAACATCAGATTACATTTAGAGACAAACCAATAGGCTCAGATCCAATTTCTCAATGCAGACCCTAAAATTAAGGAGGGTATGAAATGAGATATTCCAAGCTCTAAAAGAAAACAACTGCCAATCAAAACTACTCTAAGATTCACCTCATCCCAGTCAGAATGGCAGCTATCAAAAACACAAACAATAATAAATGCTGGTGAGGATGTGGGGAAAAGGGCATACTCATACATTGCTGGTGGAACTGCAAATTGTTGCAGCCAATCTGGAAAGCACTATGGAGATTCCTAGGAAAACATGGAATGGAACCATCATTTGACCCAGCTATCCCACTCCTCAGTCTATACCTAAAAGATTTAAAACAGCTTACTACAGGACACAGCTACATCAATGTTTATAGCAGCACAATTCACAATAACTAGATTATGGAAACAACCCTGGTGCCCATCAATAGATGAATGGATAGGAAATCTTTGGTATATATACACAATGGAACACTACTCAGCACTAAAAGAGAATAAAATCATGGCATTCAAAGGTAAATGGATGGAGTTGGAGAAAATAATGCTAAGTGAAGTTAGCCAATCCCAAAAAATCAAAGGTCAAATGATTCCTTTGCTATGATGATACTGAATTATAATGGCAAGGGAAGGGGGATAAAAGCAATGAAAGAATGTCAAATAGAACATAGGGGAGGGAGGGTGGGGAGGGGGCAAGGGGATAGGAATAATGGCAGAATGAGTTGGACATCAATACACTAAGTGCATGTATAAAAACTCAAATGGTGTGAAAATACTTTGTGTAAAACCAGTGACTTGAAAAACTGTGCTCTTTATATGTAATATGGAAGGAATTGTACTCTATAAGCATGTATAACAAATTAGAATAAGTAAATAATTACATTTAAAAAAGAAAAGAAAACAACTGCCAGTTGAGTTTATTATATCCCACAAAGTTCAGTTTCAAATTTGAGGGGGAAATGAAAACTTTCCATAATAAGTATAAACTAAAATAAATTATAACAATCAGGACAGCACTACAAAGAATATTCAAACTGCACACAAAGGAACTATAAAACAAGTTCCAAATTTTGCAAATAGAGAAAGATCTATAGAATAGTAAGCTACTAAATGAATATCAAGACAGTATTGTACGAGGGTTCTCTAGAGGAACAGAATCCACAGGAAGAATAATTATAAAAGAGGATTTATTAGATTGACTTATACAACCAGAATCTGGATAGTCCACAATGGTCATCTGCAGGCTGAAACTAGAGGAAAGAGTGGCTGTGCAGTCCAAGATGTTCATGCCTCAGAACAAGAGGAATCAATGATGCTACCCGAGTCTGAGACCAAGGATTTCTGGAAACTCCCTGGAGAATCACTGACTGAGTCTGCTTTGGAAGAGTGAAGAAATGAGAGTCTGATATCCTCAGGTGATTACAGCAGCAATCAAGAACCCGTTTAAGAAGTATTAAGCTTACATTTGCTGATGGTTCCTTGTTCTTCCAACTTTTATGTTTTTCAAGCTTTCAACCTATTGGATGGTGCTGCCCATGCTTAGGAAGGGTCTTCATTTCATTTTGCTATCCCACATGCCAATGATTCCTAGACATACCCTCACTGACCCACCTGGAAGCCTCTTAATTTTTGGCATCTCTTCATTCAATCAAGTTGAAAATTCAAATTAGCCATTATAAGTACTAAATATAAAAAAAAAAAACTCAAAATGTCAGGAAACAAAAATATTCATACTAACACTAAATGTCAATGGTCTCAACTCCCTAATTAAAAGACACATATTAGCAGATTGGATCAAAAAAATCACCAAACTATATGCTTTTTACAAGAGACTCATCTTACAGGCAAGGATACCCACATGCTGAAGGTAAAATGATAGAAAAAAATCATTCCATGTAGACAGACTCTGAAAATAAGCAGGACTTATTTATCACATACTTATACTCGTATGTGACAAAGCAGACTTCAAGCAAAAATTAATGAGAAGAGAAAAAGATAGCCACTACACCCAGGTAGAGGGAACATTCTCAAAAGAAGATAGCACAATAGTAAATATTTATATCCTAAATGTCAATGCACCCAATTACATAAAAAGTACTTCATGTTATTAAATCTCAGTTACAACTAAACATAATAATATTGGGTGATTTCAACATACTCTTATCACTAATAGACAGGTCATCAAAACCATAAAATCAATGAAGATATTTCCACCCTAAACAAACTATAAGACTATAAATCTCATGGACCTACCTGACATCTACAGAATATTTCACCTCACACAGCTAGATTTAACTTCTTCTCAGCAGCTCATGGAACTTTTATCAAAACGGACCATATTTTAGGTCAAAAAGTAAATCTTAGCAAATACAAAAAAAAATCAGTATAATTCCTTGCATCCTATCAGATCATAATGGAATGAAACTGGAAATAAGCAGCAAGAAAAATAATAGAAACCATGTAAGTACATATAAGTACGTGAAGATTAAACAACACTCTTAAATGAAAAACAGAAAGACACTGCATGGATTCACTCATATTTAGAATCTGAAAGAGTTCATACCAGAAGATGAGAGTAGAATAGTTTTTATCAGAGACTTGGGAAAGTAACCGGTAGTGTTAGATGGGAAAAAGTTGGTCAGTGGGGATTAATTTGCATTTAGACAGAGGTAATATGTTCTGATGCTGTATAATACAGAGAATGACTATAGATAAGCACTATAAGTAGTACATTGCACAAGCTCTAGAAGAAAGGATTTTGAATGTTTTTAGCACACATAAATTATAAGTACTTGATGAGATAAATAGGCTTGCTCTGAATTTAATGTGACACAATATATAGAAATATCACATGGTAACTCATATAGAAACATCACAATGTATGGAAAGGTCACATGGAACCCATTTATTTATATAATTATACATAACAAAGGAATGAAAAATACATAAATTTTCAAAATTGTATGTAATTAAATACAAAGATAGTTAATCTTACATGTTTTTCATGAAGAACACAAGAGTTTTACTATATGCTTACTACAGATATTTTGAAAGATTTTTTGTATTATATTTATTATTCATGTGGAAACATTTTTGTCTACAGAATATCTCTCCTATTTTTCCAAGTTATTTCTTATTTTAAAAATAAATCAATTTATTATGGATATTCTAGACACAAAGTAAAACTCTTTTCTTATTTACCCATGCATGAACTTAATGACTAGAATATTTAATTTTGATCAGAATTGAATTTATAGTCTATAATATTAAAACATAGCAATATGTCATGAATGCAGAATAAACTATCAAATGTTATTTTAAATTGTATAATTTAGTAGCTTGGCATAAAATCTGCCTTTGAATGTAATTCTCTAATAATTGTAAAGACTGCAGTGTATGTTTTCTGTTTGTCCGATTCATTTCTAAAACTTATTTTAAACATTGATTCATATATTGTTACCATGTAAAAACTAGATTCCATAAAATATAGTTTTAAATTAAGTTTTTAAATAAATTACACCCAAGAGTAAAAATTGTAAAATAAATGTAGAAACAAAAGAACAAATATAAGGTATTTCATAGAGGAAAACTATTGTATTTTTACTTTTTTAAAAAATATTTTTTTTAATTGTAGGTGAACACGATACCTTTATTTTATTTACGTGGTGATGAGGATCGAACACAGGGCCTCACACATGCGAGACAAGTGCTCTAACTCTGGGTCATAGCTCCAGGCCCTGTCTTTTTTACTTTTTATGTTGGTATTCTAGGAGTAAATTGCAGTGAGACATATTTATAATGGTATCTAAATTGTAATAGTGTATATTATTAAGATTAAATGATTTAGTACTAATTTATGAAATACTCTACATCAAACTCTATGTCTGTACTTCAAATATATTATCTATATTCACCAAAGCCACACTGGAAAAGAGTCATCATTCTCTTTGTATTCATGAAGAAACAGAAAGTTTAAACAATATGTTACTGGTGATGACTAGAATCTAGAAAAGAGAAACTTACAGTCAGAATTCTATATACTTTAAGTCATGCTTTTTTCAGTTAAAGATATTCATATGTTTTAGCAATTATCTGTTAAAGTTTTTAACAAAATTTACATAATACATAATAAAATGAAAGAACAGGAAGATTTTATAGACTTTAAAAAACACAGTATAAAATTTGCAATTATATAATAAGATTGCTATTCATCATATCCCATAGTTTACATAAATGAATATAGTCCTCAAAAGCTGACGATTTTAGGAAAATGTTAATACACAAATAATTCTGCAATTATTAAACACATATCTATGATGTTTCCAAACAGATCACTTTCTGGGTTAGCTAATAAACCACGTAAACAATCAGTATCTTTGTATTACTTATAATCATACCTCAAATCTTTTAAGGCTATTTAAAATCTGGAAGACAGTTTAGATAGTTTCTACTTTAAGAAGTTTGTCTTAAAGGAAAAGAACGCAAGAATAAAGCATGCTTATATGTGATTAATGACAAAAATGTAGACTTCATCCATAGTTCCAGCACCATTATTTTAGTCATCTTTCCTATGTTTTCACCAAATCTCATCAAATAAAAATTTTGCTGAACTAAGCTTTGATAATTAATATTGTCAAAGTGAATTGGCAGTAAATGTATAAACAAATTATGGAATATTCATTTTGTGGAATTTGAAGAAATAAAATGCATCAAAATGATCATGTGTACAATAATATTAAAGAGTTTCTGAGCATTAATTATGCTAAGTGAAAGAAATTCCATTGATTGGAATATTATTATACCCATGATCATTTGAGTTACTTCCAAGTAGGAGTACTCTGAATAATGCTGTAAGGATACTGAGGTTCACGCATTTTGTGTGTATATGTTTTCACTTTTTTTTAGTGGGGGGGAGGTACCGGTACTGGGAATTGAACTCAGGGGCATTCAACCATTATGACACATTCCCAGCCTACTTTGTATTTTATTTAGAGACATGGTCTCACTGAGTTGCTTAGCGCCTCATCATTGCTAAGGCTGGCTTTTATGTCTTCATTTTTAAGTAAATAAAGGAAATAAGTATTACACATCATATAGTAAATGTATGTATAATTTTGTAACCTACTCTTTCACAGTTTGCAAAGGGTAAGACTTTAGTTTCCTACTAATACTATATAGGAGTTCTAATTGTTCAATATCCTCACCATATATTGCTAATAACTTAAGTCATTCTGGTAGGGATAGAGTAGAGTGTGTGTGTGTGTGTGTGTGTGTGTGTGTGTGTGTGTGCGCGCGAGAGAGAGAGAGAGAGAGAGAGAGAGAGAGAGAGATTTCAATTAATATTTTATGATGAATGGTGTTGTTTCACATTTTATTATGTGTATTAAATACAAGTATCTCATTTTCTGAGAAACTCCTAGAAATGTTTTGCTCATTTCTTTTTTCTTATATTTTTTTAATATTTTGGCCTTCTTATTCAGTTATTGTAAGAGTCTATATTGTTGGGGTATATTCGTATTCTGTATACTGATATACCTCAAGAGATATTGCAGGTTCAGTTCCAGATTACCACATAAATAAATATTAAAGCGAGTCACAGTAAGCTTTTAAATTTCCCAGTGCAGGTAAAAGTTGTGTTTACACTATACTGTAAACTATTAAGTGTGAAAAAGTGTTATATCTGAAAATGTTCATACTTCATTTTATAATGCTTTATTGCTAAAAAAAAAAAAAAAAAAAAAAAAACTGTGATGATCATCTGAGACTTCAGTGATTCCTAATCTATTGGGCAGAGAAAGGTCATTTCTCAATGTTGATGGCTGCCAGCTAATTAGTGGGTTTGCTGAGAGCTGTAGTGGTTGTTGCAGTTTCTTAAGAACAGTGATGAAGTTTTCTGTATTATCTCTTCCTTTTAAGAAAAATTTCTCCATAGCATGCACTGCTGTTTGATAGCATTTTACAATAGACTGTGTTTGAAAATCTAGTCAATCTTCTCAAATCATGTTGCTGTTTTATCAGTTAAGTTTATGTAATATTCTAAATCCTTTATGGTAATTGAAATGATTTTTCAGCATCTTTATCAAAAAATAGATTGCATTTTAAGAAACATTTTTTATTTGTTGATCCATAAAAAGCAATTTGATATTGTAGTAGTTTAGTCATACCTTCAGGTCCCACCTCTAATCCTTTTCTCTTATTTTTTCCACCATATCTGCAGTTATTTCACAAAAGTTTTGAACATCTCAATATCATCCATGAGGATTGGAATCAACATCTTCCAAATTTCTGTTAATATTGGTATTTTAATCACTTTGCATAAATCACAGATTTTCTTATTGGAGTCTAGAATGGTGAATCTTTCCCAGGTTTTCAATTTATATTGAACAGATATGTCAAAGGAGTTACTATCTATGACATCAACAGCCTTATAAAATGAATATAACACTAAAAGTCAAATTTACTCCTTGATCTATGAGCAGCAGAATGGAGATTGTGCAGAAGGCATGAAAACAACATTAATATCATTGTATATCACCAGCAGACCTCTTGGATAACCAGGTGCACTGTCATTGAGCAGCAATATTTTGAAAGGAATATATTTTTTGAGCAGTAGTTCTCAATGGTGAACTTAAAATATTCAGTAAATCAAGTTGTAAACAGATGTGATCTCATGCATTTTTTGTTGTTTCATTTATGGGGCACAGCCAGAACCTGTTTAATGTAATTTCAAGGGGCCTAACATATTTGGAATTAAAAAATGAGCAGTGATTTCAACCTAAAGTAACCAGTTGCATTAGCCCTTCACAAGAGATTTAGCCTTTTTTTTTTTTTTTTTTTTTTTTTTTGGTACCGGGGATTGAACTCAGCGGCACTCGACCACTGGGTCACATCCCCAGCCCTTTTTTTTTGTATCTTGTTAGAGACAGGGTCTCACTGAGTTGCTAAGTGCCTCGTCATTGCTGAGGCTGGCTTTGAACTCGCGCGATCCTCCTGCCTCAGCCTCCCAAAGTGCTGGGATTACAGGCATGCGCCACCACGCCCGGCTCCAAAGAGAAGACAAGTCAGATGTCCTGCTATGTTTTTTTTTTTTTTTTTTTTTTTTTTAACTTGACTCTAGTTATCGCAGTCTAAGGTGAAAATTTATTCTAATGAAAGTTTCTTTTGTCTACAATGAAACTCTATTGTTTAGTGTAATCACCCTAACAAATTATCTTAGCAATCTTATGAATAACTTCCCACAGATTCTGCTATAAGACTTGCTACTTCACCTTGCATTTTTATAGTGTGAAGATGGTTTATTTCCTTAAACCTCATCAGTGAACCACTGCAAGCTTCAAAACTTTTCTTCTTCAGCTTCTTTACCTCTCTCAGCCTTCATAGAATTAAAGAAAGTTAAGACCTTGTTTTGAATTAGGTTTTGGCTGGTTTCATCTATCCAGATTACACTATAACTTATCCACAACAATACTGTTTTGCTTTCTTACCATCAATCTGTTCCCTGGAGTAGCACTTTTAATTTCCTTGGAGAAGTTTTCCTTTGCATCATAACTTCTTCGCTAATTCACACAAATGACTTAACTTTCAGCCTATCTTGGTTTTTGAAATGCTTCACTCTTTAAACTATATCATTCTAGATTTTTTAATTTAAATTAAAGGATGTGCTTTACTTCCTTTCACTTGAACACTTATCCTTCCTTATAGTGTTATCAATTGGCTTTATTTCAAAGAAAATAATGAGGGCTGAGGAAAGGGAGAAAAACAGGAAGTGGATAGTAGGTGAAGCATTCAGAACACACATTGCATAGATTGATTCAGTTCACTGTTATACAGTTATTAATCAAGGTAGCCTAAAACCAAAAATAAAAATAATAACAAATATCACTGATCACAGTTCACCATATCAGTTATGATAATAACAAAAAGTATGAAATACTGTGAGAATTAACAAAGATGAGACAAAAGCATGAAGTGAACATATTCTGTTGGAAAAATGGTGTCAATAAATGTATTCAGTGCAGGATTGCCAACAAAGCTACCATTTGTAAAACGTAAGCAGTACCTATGAAGCACACACACACAAAATGCAGTACAATGAAATGATGTGTTTATATAAGCTCTTTGTTGCATATATTTTACAAAACTTTTCTGCCAATGTGTGCTTTGTGTTTTAAAAATATGTCTTTTGAAGAGATTATTTTTCATATGATGTTGCTCATTTAATCCTTGTATAAAATTAAATAATGTACTATTGGTACTATCTTTAAGATATATTTGCCTAATTTAATGTCACACATGTATCTTTCAATTTCATCTCAGGCTAATTTCACTTTAACATATATTTAGGCCTATAATTATTTTCTTTTTTTGGTACGGTGATTGAACTCAGGGGCACTCAACCACTGAGTCACATCCCCAGCCCTGTTTTGTATTTTATTTAGAGACAGGATCTCACTGAGTTGCTTAGCACCTTGCTGCTGCCTAGGCTGGCTTTGAACCTGTGATCTTCCTGTTTCAGCCTCCAGAACTGCTATGATTACAGGAGTGTGCTACCGCGCTCAATAGGCCTTATAATTCTCTGGCTGATTCATCCATGATGTTGCAAATGACCAGCTTTCCATCTTTTTAAAAAGATTGAATATTAGCACCCCTGAGTTCAGTCACCATTACCAAAAAAAGAAAAGAATTATAAGCCTAAATATATGCTAGGGTAAAAATATTAGTGCAGGGTATGTGTGTGTGTGTGTTACATTTTGTACATGTACATTTTGTGCATGCTGTGAGAAAAATATTAAAGGTACTTATACTTGCAGATTTCCAGTTACTTTTATATCACATGATATGACACACAATATATAATGTAGATTCAGATACAGGTATTGATATAGATGTGTATACCTGTTTTCACTTGGAACCTATTTGAAGATAATATTATTATTTCTATTGCCTTCATTTACTTGTTGTACCAGCCTCTAATATTTTCTGTTTTCTTTTTAACTTTTCTTACTTAATAGGTTATTTTAATTGACAAGTTATAATTATACACACTTATAGAGTACAATGTGATATTTTGACCTATTATACTGTGTGAAATGATTAAATCAATATAAAATCCATCACCTTGCTGATCTACCATCTCCTATAGCAAGGCATTTGGAAATTAGTTTCTTATTTTGAAATATACAATATTTTATTATTGACTATAGTCACCCTCTTATGGAATGGATTTCAAAACTTATTCATCCTATTTCAAACACTTTATTTTTTGAGCAGTGACTCTGTTCCTTTTGCTCAACTCCCACAGCACCTGGTAGCCTACTCTCTAATTCTACGATTTCATGTTTTTTTTTTTTTTAATTCCATATATAAGCAAGATCATAAGGTGTATTATCTTTTGTGTTGCTTATTTCATTTAGCATAATGTCCCAGCTTCATCCACAATGTTGCAAATGACGGGCTTTCCATCTTTTTAAAAAGACTGAATATTAGTGCCCCTGAGTTCAATCACCAGTACCAAAAAAAGAAAAAAATTATAAGCCTAAATATATGTTAGGGTAAAAATATTAGTGCAGTGTGTGTGTGTGTGTGTGTGTGTGTGTGTGTGTGTGCATGTGTGTTACATTTTCTTTTTCAGTTTTCTTCTTGGTGGACATCAAAACATCATGACACTGGCATAAAAACAGATACATACAGCTGGACATGGCCATGGTGATAACACCTATAATCCCAGCAGTTTGGGAGGATGAGGCAGGAGAGTCATGTGTTCAAAACCAGCCTAAGCAAAACCGAGATGCTAAGCAACTCAGTGAGACCCTGTCTCTAAATATAATACAAAATAGGTCTGGGGATGTGGCTCAGTGGTTGAATGCCCTTGACTTCATTCCCTGGTACCAAAAAACAAAACAAAACAAACAAACAAAAATAAATAAACAGATACATCCATCAATGGAATAGGATAAAAAGCACAGCAGCAAATACACACATTTATGGACAACTAATTTTCAACAAAGGTATGAAGAACACACTATGGGGAAAGGATAATCTCTTAAATAAATAACATTGGGAAAATGGGATATTTAGAAAAGAATAATCTCTGACGTCTTCATCTCACACCAACATACAGAAATTTAAAAAAAAAATTTACAAACTTAAACAGATCTGTAACTGCAAATCTACTAGGAAAAAACACAAGAAAACTACAAAACTTTGGTCTAGACAATGAAACCCTTAATCAGCTTAAGAAAGTTTACTTGTATTCAAAATTTATTTTATTGATGATGATTGATTCTTTCCTTTGTTGATAATTCATCTTTTATGTATTAAAATATGTTTTTTTTAATTTTTTGCATTAGTCACCTAACTTTTTGTTTCTTAATTTTTTTCAGTTCCAGACTTTGGGGAATGGAGTTGAGGCTCTAAACCTGGACCTTTTACAAGCTAGGCAAGGGCTCCCATCATTAACATTTCCAGCCCTCGTGGCCAGTATTGATTGCTTCTGTATTGCTACTTTTTTTTTTTTTTTTTTTTTTTTTTTTTTTTAATTTTAGCATGTGTCCCATATTCTTAGTTCTTCCCTTTTTTTTTTTTTTTTTTTTAATTTTGGCTTTCATCCTAGACATTAGGAATATGACCATTATTTCTTCGCTTTTTACTTAAAGAGCATTTAACATTATTGTCCAATGAATTTTTACTTTAGGTCACCACTGATTATTTACATTACTTTATGTTAGCAATTAATATTTAATGAAATTTTACTTTAGGTCATCACTGATTATTTACATTACTTTATGTTAGCAATTAATATTTACTTTATGATTTCCTTGAATAAATTTGAAGTGCACACTTTTTATGTACTTTCTCCTCTCTAATTCATATCCTTATCTTTATTTGGACTATTTTGGTCCTGCTTGAACATATGTAATTCAAGGGTCAAAGTGCATGCAGTGGACAGAGTTTGTACATATTTGTTTCATTTTGTTGTTGTTGTTTTGTCTTTTCCTCTTAAAAGATTTCTTCCACTCCTTCCTGTGTTATATTTCCTATTTTTCCTGCTCATTCCTCAAGCCAGAAGGATTGTGAACTTCTGGTATTTGTCCCTGTGGGAAAAAATGTGAGATGTGTGTACTGCATGGTTAGAGGCTTAAAACCATGAGTACTTACTTGTATAATCTTATGCCTCCTCTATTTAAAAAAAAATTATGCACTACCACTATTTTTTTCTGCTTTTGTTCACTTTCCAGAAACTTTGTAGTTTCTTTTTAATGTTCCAATAGTACAATGTTCTTTGCAGTAAGAAGAGTTTTTAGTGATATATATTCTAACAAATGAAGAAATATATCTTATCTCTCATCTGTTATATTTTTAGTGCATTCTCTAGTTCATTAGTTTTAATTAATTAATAACTATCTCACATGTTCTTAATGTATATAGAATTAACCAATAATGTTTTCACATGATAGATACTGTCAAATACCATAAGTTAAAAGAGGAAAAAAATTATCATTAAAGATTATAACGTGTCCAGATAACAACTTTTAAGATTTTAGCATATAATTTTTCCTGCTAAATTTCCTTGTGTTATGTTTTATGATTATGATATCACTTTAATTATATTAATATCCCATTTTACTTTTTGAATGTAAATTATACCAATATGAAATTATGCTAAATCATCAGTGCAGTATAGTATTGCATTTACTAAATATGTGTATTTATGTATGTGCATACATATGTTTTATAAGATATGCAGAAATTACAAATTTCCATCCTTGACTTTAAATGCTCAAACTGATTAGCATGAAATTTGTTGTGCTAAATAGCCTGAGAAAAGCAGAGCATGAAATTGACTTGACATGTTAATATCATATTTTACAGTGGGTCACATTATAATTAAATGAGAATTTTATTGTAACTACACATGGTGCCTTTGCCTTGAGAATATATTCTTACTCTAAACAATTTTATGGTAATATTAACAGTTCCATTAAGAGATCTTCCTACTTGAAACATGTTAAAGTTATGAGATTTCTCTTTGTCCAAATATAAAATATACCATGAATGTTTCAGTAGTCACAGTGTGAATTTAAGACAACAGAATGAGAAAGAAAGAAGATAAATAGAATTTAGAACTTGAAAATTTAACTATGTTTTTAAACTATACATGGTTAATATTTTATGCTTGACCCAGAAAACTTAACTTTTGCTTAAATAAATGCTGGAATAATATCTAAATCAATTTCTAAACTGAAATATTCAGTCACTGATGAAAGGAATATAATTAAGTTTGTGCCATTTTAATGATGAGGAAAGTATCTAGTTTCCTATAAATATTGCCAGTATTTTGTTTTCTGTATAGTCAAATTGTAATCAATACTGTAAAACATTCTTTAAACCCAGACTTCAATATATGGAACTATATTATACACATGTATTTAATTTTTATGTTTACATTTTTACATAAGAATTAATTTTTTGATTACAGTTCATATCATGAAAAAGTTACATCTATTAAAACAATTCCTCTGCTCATAATTAGAACCATGCAAATAGTGTTGACAGCTGGGTTTAATGCCATTTTATTTGATTTTAATGGGTTTATCCCTAAGAAAAAAGTGTAGATCAAAAAAAAGTTAAAATTTTGTCAAGGTCACAAATGGATTTTCACATGTTTTATATTAGCCAGGTCTAATCTCAACTTTAGTTTTTTACCTTTCCCCAAATCTTTAAAAATTCATATTTGTAATTGTGAACATAAAATAACATTTTTTCAAAAATCCATGTACATTTTGTCTGAATTCTCCATACAAATGTTAATCTGTAGTAATATATTTTAAAATGTATATTTTCAAGACAAATTTTATAAGAGAGACAAAATCAATATAAACAAATTTTAACTACATATTTTGGTCTTCACAAATCAGATAAAGGATAATTCATTGTTAGAGAACAGTATCATGTAATGGTTGCAGAATGTTTTCTGCAGAACTATCTGTATAAAAATTAGCTCTGCAAATTAATAGCATTTTGACATCAGACAAGTTACCCTGTGTTCCATTTTGCCTAGCTGTAAAATGTACATACAAGTAATTTTGAACCTCGAAAGTATATGTCAGTTTATACTGAATTAATACTTATGAAATATAAAATGGCTGGTTTTATTTTTAACTATAACATTGCAAGTCAAACACAAAAATGATGTTAAGTGTCATGTTTGCTCTTTGTTTATTTCCTTTTATTTTATAGTTTTGAAATTAATCAATTAATTCCTTAGTGTACTACAAAAAGGACCGATGAAATTTTTATGTCACAAATACTTAGACTTAAACATATTTGATAGGGCTCAGTACATTGCAATTATTAATCTTACTTCTCAAATTATGTTAAGTTTGTTAAGTGGGGTTCTGTTTATATTAGCTGCTGAGTTTCTCTCTGTGGGTCTTGTTTTAAATCTTTTATTTTGAAATGATTATAGATTCACAAAAGTAGCAAAAGTAATACAGAAAGATCACATGTGTTCTTCACCCAGTTTCCTCAATGGTGACATCCTGAATTATTTTTTACAACACTTCTAGTAGTTTTAGAGCACTTCATTGCTTTCTGATATGACAAGATGTCCAATACACCTTGGTTATTTCCTTTCCCAGACCTGTAAACAGCCATTCTCCAAGGGTCTTTCAATTCTTTTTAATGGGAGATGATTTTTAGAAATATGATTTGGATAATAGGTGTGGTTATTGTTACAAAATATCATTATATTTAGGTATTTCCCATTATTGAGTTAAGGGATGTTAATTTTTTAAAAGATGAAATACATTCCAAGTGTATACTCATCTAACTCAAATTCAGCTTTTGATAATTTTTACTTAATTCATCAAGATGACATTTTGACATTTGAATAAATTCCTCCCATATAAAAAATCTCAGTTTTGGGAATAGAAAACACAGTAGAATGAATAGGATTTAACTTTCCTTTGCTCATAAATGAATATACCACCGATGACCCCACATTATGTACAACCATAAGAATGGGATCCTAATTGGAATGGGTTGTACTCTCTGCAAGCATAATATGTCAAACACACTCCACTGTTATGTATATCTAAAAACAACAAATTATAAAAGAAAAATGAAAAAAGGAGATAGAGAAGAAAACTAGATAAAAGAAATAGGGGGATAAACACTAATCCTAAAAAATAATGGGTTGAAATTAAACCTTATTCAAGGACAAAAGGAAACAAAGAATGGAGAAAATATTAAACCCATATAGTTAGAGTAATGCTTGCATTATTTTCTAAGTCCATCATTTAAGCAGTGTGGAGTAACGAATATTTGTTCTTTTAACCTTAGTATATGGGCAAAGTATTGCAAAAAGTTAAATAAACAAATTAACATAAATATTATCCCATTATTTTTTGTGAGATAACACATAATGATGACTTTCTGTTTTTTTATATCCAAGTTTCTGTTACTTAGAGTTTATTTTCCATAAATTAAACATATAAATTTGACAAGTAAAATATCTTAATTCAGTACATTCTATGTAATGGAAGACAAAAAATTGAAAATATTATACAAAAGAAATGTGAGGAAAAAAGGGATTACTTTATAACACCATCAGATTAAAACCTTGTGTTGCTTTCTTTGTGGGTGTGGAAAGCTCATCAATACTTCCTATTCATTCAAGAGCTCTGGAATTACAGTGGCTACATGCCTGGATAGAAGTGTCTAGGAACAGGTGGATGTAATACTTCAAGGATACATCTGGTTAGCAATAAATTGAATTCAGCAAAAACAAAACGAAACAAATCAACAAGAGTTTATTTGACCATAGTACAATATCAAGCTGCAGGGATGTTAGTTGAAAGAATAAATAAGACACTCTATGGATGAAGCTACTAAATTCAAGACCTGTTTTGTGCCTTATTTTATTTGATTACTTGTCAAAAAAATAGTAATTAAGCATTTTTGAAAAATCTGTAGAGTCAATAAAAAACTTGGTTTTGAAATTTTTTATCTGCTTGAAGCAGATACTAAGAAAAGCATGGAAAATATACATTTGAATTTCTTTATTTAAATAACTTAATATTAAATATCATCCACAAAATGGAGATGGAATAATTCCCATGATTACTGTGAATGTGTATTTGGACAATTAAGTTACTTATTTCTGAATCATAACAAATAATCACATATTTGATGGAAGTTCTGTTTAATTAATAAAACAATTATTTTATTTGAAAACCACTTGAGAAACTGGCTAAAATTTATTTTGAATGTTAAGTTCTGAAAACAAGCTAAAAATTGACTTTTTAAAGTGCCATTGTTTTTGATATTTGAGGATCTATAATTTAGAAGAGGTAATCTATTTAAGAGCAGAATTGAATATTATGAAATAGATGTAGTTCTTATAAAAAATCTTGTTTGTAATTTGCAGATTTCCATTTATATTTTTCAAAGTAAATAGGATGCATTTTTAAATTTTCAATTGTTTCTATAAAGGATAAATTTGGGGAATCTGAATATTAGGGATTACTGCATTAAATTTGTCCATTTGAGTGTTGGGTAAATTGAATATGTACTGTATTTGATCAGAATTAGAAATGAATAGAAATATTCTTTTCTGTGGCTTGCTGTATAGATCACTGGGAGGGAGTTTTGTTGAATTACTTCTTTTAAAAAATGTAAATTTATTTCAAAATATGAAGCAAAATTAACTCTTTTCTGAGGCTCAGTCCTTTCATTTGCAGATTATAGTAATAAAAAATTAAAAAAAATGACAAAATGGTGTCTGTTTAAAGAGTTCCTAAATTCATCATATATCATAAGAAATTAGTATCTGGAAGTCCAAAAAATATTATTTCAATAAACAGAACTACTCACTAGCCTATCTTTAAAGCTATGTACAGTCATATTAAGAGCAAGAATGTCCAAAATGAGAGTTTAAGACAGTGAAGTAAAAGTGTAAGTAGAAAACATTAGCAAATCAGAAATAAAATGTGCAAGGAGAAGTCCCTTTGGTAAGTCCTCATTCATCATTTACATATCCATTCAACAAACATTTATGTGGAGTTTATTGTATGATAAGAGCATTATTAGACAAGTAATAATCTTACAATCACATAATTAAAATGTTTACCTGTGTTAGATTTACCCTTAGTAAATCCATCACAATTACAAAGAATATTTTCCAGGACGATTACCATGTAAATTTATCCACCAACACTTAAGACTGTAACTTACTATTGAGTTTCTTCTCTTTCTTCTTTTATTTTCTTATTGAAATATTTTCTTTAACAGTAGTATTGTAGATATTACAGATATTTTAAATTTGTTTTCTATTTAGAGAAAATGTAAATTGTACAATTCCCATATGTTCTATACATAGTTTCTCCCATAATTAACATCTGTCATTCTGTCATTAGTACAATGTGTTTTCATTAGTGAAAAAATGTTTATATATTATTTACTTTTAAAATCCATAGTTTGTATATATATATATATATATATATATATATATATATATATATATTTTAGTTCTTATCTACTAACACTTTCTGTGACAAAATCCCTTGCAAAAAATCACATTATATTTACTTGATTATCTTCTTGGCTCCACTTGGAGGTAACAAGAATATCCCATTATGATATTCTTGACTATTTTAAGCAATATTTTTTCTGATATTTTAAAGTACATATCTCTTTTTATTCTCTTTTTTTATTTTTTATTATTCTAATTTGTTATACATGTTTGCAGAGTACATTTCATTTCATATTACATATAAAGAGCACAATTTTTCAAGTTGCTGGTTTCATACATAGCGTTTTTACAACCGTGTCTTCATACATATATTTAGGATAATCATGGATAACTCAGTCTGCCTTATTCCTATCCCCTTGTTCCCTCCTCTCCGTCCCCCCTCTTTGTTCTATTTAAAGCCCTTTCATCCCTCTCATTCCCTCTCTCTTGCCTATATAAGTTAGTATCTTCATATCAAAGAGATCATTCGACCTTTGGTTTTTTGGGATTGGCTAACTTCACTTAGCATTATGTTCTCCAACTCCATCCATTTACCTGTAAATGCCATGATTTTATTATCTTTTAGTGCTGAGTAGTGTTCCATTGTGTATATATACCAAACTTTCCATATCCATTCATCTGCTGATGGGCATCAGGGATGGTTCCACAATCAAGCTATTGTGAATTGTGCTGCTATAAACATTGATGTGGCAGTGTCCCTGTAGTAAGCTGTTTTTAAGTCCTTTGGGAATAGGCCAAAGAGTGGGATAGCTGGGTCAAATGGTGGTTCCATTCCAAGTTTTCCTAGGAATCTCCATACTACTTTCCAGATTGGCTTCACCAATTTGCACTTCTAACAGCAATGTAAGAGTGTGCCTTTTTCCCCACATACTCGCCAGTATTTATTGTTGTTTTTTTGATAGCTGCCATTCTGACTGTAGCAAGATGAAGTCTTAGAGTTGTTTTGATTTGCATTTCTCTAATCGCTAGAGATGTTGAACATTTTTTCATGTATTTGTTGATTGTTTGTATATCATCTTCTGAGAAATGTCTGTTTAGTTCCTTGGCCCATTTATTGATTGGGTTATTTGTTTTGTTGTTTGTGGCTTTTTTTTTTTTTTTTTTTTTTTTTTTGTGTTAAGGCTTTTAAGAGCTTTATAAATCCTTGAGGTTAGTGTTCTATCTGATGTGCTTGTGGTAAAGATTTGCTCCCATTATGTAGGTTCTCTGTTCACCTCACTGATTGTTTCTTTTGCTGAGAAGAAGCTTTTTAGTTTGAATCCATCCCATTTATTGATTCTTGGTTTTAGTTCTTGCGCTATAGGGGTCTTATTAAGGAAGTTGGAGCCTAAACCAACATGATGGAGATTTGGGCTTATTTTATCTTCTATTAGGTGCAAGGTCTCTGGTTTAATTCCTAGGTCCTTGATCCACTTTGAGTTAAGTTTTGTGCATGGTGAGAGAAAGAGATTTAATTTCATTTTATTACATGAGGATTTCCAGTTTTCCCAACACCATTTGTTGAAGAGGCTGTCTTTTCTCCAGTGAACATTTTTAGCACCTTTGTCTAATATAAGATAACTGTAGGTGTGTGGTTTTCATCTCTGAGTCTTCTATTTTCTACCATTGGTCAACTGGTCTATTTTGATGCCAATACCGTGCTGTTTTTGTTACTGTTGCTTTGTAGTACAATTTAAGGTCTGGAATAGTAATGCCACCCACTTCGTTCTTCTTGCTAAGAATTGCTTTGGCTATTTTGGCTCTCTTATTTTTCCAGATGAATTTCATGATTTTTTTTCTATTTCTATGAGGAATGATATTGGGATTTTGATTGGTATTGCATTGAATCTGTATAGTGCTTTTGGGAGAATGATCATTTTGACGATATTAGTTATACCTATCCATGAACAGGGTAGATCTTTCCATCTTCTAAGATCTTCATTAATTTCTTTCTTTAGTGTGTTGTAGTTTTCATTGTAGAGGTCTTTCACTTCTTTTGTTGATTCCCAAATATTTTATCTATCTATCTATCTATCTATCTATTTATTTATTTATTTTTTTTGGAGGCTATGGGAAATAGGATGGAGTTCCTAGTTTGTCTTTCTGAGGATTTGTTGCTGAGGTACAGAAATGCCTTTGATTTGTGGGTATTGATTTTATATCTAGCTATGTTGCTCAATTCATTTATTAGATTTAGAAGATTTCTGGTGGAATTTTTTGGATCTTCTATGTATAGAATCATATCTTCTGCAAATAGTGATAATTTGAGTTCTCCTTTTCCTATATGTATCCCTTTAATTTCTTTCATCTGTCTAATTGCTCTGGCTAGGACTTCAAGAACTATGTTAAATGGGCGTGGTGAAAGTGAGCATCCCTGTCTTGTTCCAGTTTTTAGAGGGAATGCTTTCAATTTTTTCTCCATTTAGGATGATGTTGGCCTGGGGCTTAGAACAGATGGCCTTTATGATGTTGAGGTATGTTTCTGTTATACCTATTTTTTCTAGCATTTTGAACATGAAGGGATGTTGTATTTTGTCAAATGCTTTCTCTGCATCTATTGAGATGATCATATAATTTTTATCTTTGAGCCTGTTGATGTGATGAATTACATTTATTGATTTCCTTATATTGAATCAAACTTGCATCCCTGGAATGAAGCCCACTTGATCGTGATGCACTATCTTCTTGATGTGTTTTTGTATTTGATTTGCCAGAATTTTATTGAACATTTTTGCATCTATATTCATTAGATATATTGGTCTGGAGTTTTCTTTCTTTGATTTGTCTCTGTCTGGTTTTGGAATTAGGGTGATCTTGGCCTCATAGAATGAGTCTGGGAGTGTTCCCTCTTTTTCTATTTCATGAAATAGTTTGAGAAGTATTGGTGTTAGTTCTTCTTTAAAGGTCTTGTAGAACTCAGCTATGTATCCATCTGGTCCTGGGCTTTTGTTGGTTGGTAAGTTTTTTATGGCATCCTCTATTTCTTTGCTTGAAATTGACCTATTTAAATTGTGTATATCATCTTGATTTAGTTTGGGCATGTCATATGTATCATATGTCTTTAGACATTTGTTGATGCCTTCGTTATTTTCTATTTTATTGGAGTATAAATTTTCAAAATAATTTCTAATTATCTTTCTAATTATCTTCTGTATTTCTGTAGTGTCCGTTGTAATATTTCCTTTTTCATCGTAGATATTGGTAATTTGTGTTTTCTCTCTTCTTTTCTTTGTTAGCATAGCTAAAGGTCTATCAATTTTATTTATTTTTTTCAAAGAACCAACTTTACATTCTGTGAATTTTTAATTTTTTTTTGTTTCAATTTCATTAATTTCAACTCTGATTTTAATTATTTCCTGTCTTCTACTTCTTTTGGGTTTCATTTGTTCTTCTTTTTCTAGGGCTTTGAGATGTAATGTTAGTTCATTTATTTGTTTACTTTTTCTTTATTGAAGGAATGAGCTCCATGCAATGAACTTTCCTCTTAGTACTGCCTTTAGGGTGTCCCAGAGATTTCAGTATGTTGTATCATTGTTCTCATTTACCTCTAAGAATGTCTTAATCTCTTTTTGATATCTTCTGCAACCCATTGATCATTCAATAGCATATTATTTAGTCTCCAGGTGTTAGTGTAGCTTTTCTTTTTTTTTTTTTATTATTGATTTCTAATTTCATTCCATTATGATCTGTTAGAATGTAGGGTAGTATCCCTACTTTTTTATATTTGCTAAGAGTTGTTTTATGGCATAATATATGGTCTATTTTTGAGAAGGATCCATGTGCTGCTGAGAAGAAAGTGTATTGGCCCATTGATGGGTGATATACTCTATATATGTCAGTTAAGTCTAAATTGTTAATTGTATTATTGAGTTCCATAGTTTCTTTGTTTAACTTTTGTTTGGTAGATCTATCCAGTGGTGAAAGAGGTGTGTTAAGTCACCTAGAATTATTGTGTTGTGATCTATTTGATTCTTGAACTTGAGAAGAGTTTGATTGATGAATGTAGATGCTCCATTATTTGGGGCATATATATTTATAAAAGTTATATCTTGTTGATCTAGGATTCCCTTAAGCAGTATGAAATGCCCATCTTTATCTGTTTTGACTAACTTTGGCTTGAAGTCTACTTTATTGGATATGAGGATGGAGACCCTGTATGCTTACATAGACCATGTGAGTGATATATTTTATCCCATCCTTTCATCTTTAGTTATGGGCATCTTTTCCTATGAGATGTGTCTCTTGAAGGCAACAAATTTTTGGGTCTGTTTTGTTTAATCCAATCTATTAGCCTATGTCTTTTAATTGGTGAGTTTAGGCCATTAACATTCAGGGTTATTATTGAGACATAATTCGTATTACAAGTCATTTTTATTTTTTAATTATTTTTGGTATTTAGTTTTACTTGGTTTTTACTTTGGTTGTTTTTTCCCCTTTATTGTAGTTCTTCCCTTTGCAGATTTTCATTATATTTTTTAATTTCCTCCTTGTGGAATATTTTACCAAGAATGTTCTGTAGAGCATGCTTTCTAGTTGTAAATTCTTTTAGCTTTTGTTTATCATGGAAGGTTTTTATTTCATCCTTAAATCTAAAGCTTAATTTTTCTGGATAAAAAATTCTTGGTTGGCATCCCTTATCCTTTAGAGCCTGGTATATGTTGTTCCAGGCTCTCCTGGCTTTAAGGGTCTGGATTGAATAATCTGGTGAGATGATAATTTTTTTTCCCTTATAGGTAATCTGACTTTTCTCTCCTGAAGCATTTAAAATTCTATCTTTATTTTGCATGCTAGTCATTTTCATTACAATGTGCCTTGGTGTGGATCTGTTGTAATTTTGTACATTTGGCGTCCTATAGGCCTCTTGTATTTGATTTTCAAATTCATTCTTCCTGCTTGGGAAATTTTCTGATATTATTTCATTAAAGAGATTGTGCATTCCTTTGGTTTGAATATCTGCACACCTTCTTCTATTCCAATAAATCTTAATTTTGGTCTTTTGATGGTATCCCATTTGAGGTCAACTTTATTTTCAAGATTATATATTTTGTCCTCATTGTCTGAAGTCCCTTCTTCCAAGTGGTCCAATCTGTTGGTGATGCTTTCTACTGAATTTTTTAAGTGGCTTATTGTTTTTTTCATTTATAGGATTTCTGTTTAGTTTTTTCTCAAACTCTCTATCTTTTTCTTGAAGTAATCTTTTGCTACCTGGATTTGTTCTCTTATCTCTTTGTTGGTGTGATCGATCAATGGTTGCCTGTATTTGATCTCTTATCTCTTTGTTGGAGAGATCAATTTTTGACTGTATCTGTTCACTTAGGTCATTTTTTTAAATCCCTTATCATTTTAATTATGTATATCCGGAACTCCTTCTCTGACATTTTACCTACTGTGCATTCTATGGTTTCTATTGTTGTAGTATCTTGGTTTATTTGGGGCATTTTCCTCCCTTGTTTCCTCATGATGCCTATGTATTTTCCTCTCTTGCAAGGTATTCCCAAGGTATTACAACTTCTGCCCTTTTGTCTTATAAGATCCCTCCAGGTTACCCAGAACCTCACTTTTTAGGGAAATATTAATATTAGATCTTTCAATGTACCCAATGTGTGTCCATATATCAGTTAGTTTCTATTTTTATATTTACAGTTTTGTTGCTATATACATAAATGATGAGATCAGTTATCTTAGTCCATATAGTCTCTATGTTTGCGTGGTGGTTTATAATATCTAATGAAAGAAGGGGGGACTTAGAAGTTGGCTTAAACATTTATGAGGTAAGATGTGAGAGAATAGAGGTATTAGATTATTTGACTAGTGAGAGTAAAATTATTAGAATTTGGCTGTTAGTAGAAGAAGCAAGAGATAGACAACCCCATGTAAGAGTCCCTGTTAGTTCACAACATCATAACTGCTTGCACCTTTTGGTGCATCCTGGTCTCTAGGGACTTTAGTGATGTCTTACCCAGACCTTTTTGTTGTTCCTTGGTAGTAGCATAGCTAACTCAGTTTTGTGGCAGTGGTAGCCTCAGGCCTATAATTATATTGGTGTTGGGTTGAGTAGCTACAGGATCCCAGTTCGGTTTGTCTCTCTGGGCAGACACGAGTTGCCTCTCTGATTTGGGGGTGTGGAGCTGGCCTCTCTCTCCAAATCCACTCCTGGCCGCAGTGTGGAGGAGCAGGTGGTCTGGCTTTCTTCTCCCCATTCTTCTCCATCTGGGTCTCCTCCCTGTCTAGTTGTTTTGGTGGGGGTTGGGCAGGTGGGCAGCAGGGCTCTTCCACAGGGTGGAGCCTGCAGTTCCCCGTCCTGGTGATGACATGGGCTTGTGGTCAGGTGGGCTGGTTGCTGGGTGTCTGCTGCTTGTTCTGGTCGCAGCTGGGCAGGTCGCAGTTCCCCAGGGAATTGATGGGGCCCTTCCTCTGGTTGGGCCCTGTTTGCAGCGGGGAGTTGCTATTCCCAGTCCCTGGAGGTGATGACTGCATGAGCCAGTGGCCAGGCAAGCTGGTGGCTGGGTCACTTCTTCTGGCAGGTGCCTACCTCTTGTTCTGTTTGCAGCTGGGTAGGTCACAGTTCCCCCAAAGAATGGACCTGTTTTATCTCTTAATATCTTCCATTCAATGGTAGAAATTAATCGCCTCACATAAAAAAAAAAAAAAAAAATGTCCCAGCCTCAGTGTTCGGAGTACTCCCCAAGGCTTTTTCAGCCCCTGTGCAGCACGTGTAATCTGGGGCTCCTGGCATGCATCATCCAGAAGCTAAAGTACATATCTTGATTAGAATATATCTTGTGTTTTTTAATGTTTAGAAAATGTTTTGGGTTTTGTGACTACAGCCACAGAAGTCAAATATCATTTTCATGCCACTTTATCAAGGTTAACTAACATCAACATGTGTAATCACTATGGCTGATAGTTGGTCATTTAAGTGAGATAGTGTTTTCTAGGTTCCTCTATTGTTTCCCTGTTTTTGAAATGTACTCTTCAGAGAAAAGGCACTACACATAACTGACACTCAGAAAGTGGAGGTGATACTTTCACTTCTAAAGACTAGGTTTTTACATAAATCATTTAGGAATATTCTATCCCTATCCCTATTTATTTATGTATTATTTGTTTTATTTTGAACTTGATGTTCACTTTATGCTTTGGGTGATAATTCAATATCACTTTATAGATTATTTTTATGCTCAAATTTTTCCATCTTTGGGCATTAAATCCTTCTGGCTTTATTGTTTCCTATTGACATAGGCCTCTCATTTTTATTTATTTATTTTTTTAGCACTTTATTTCTGGCAACACAATATGCTTTATGTTCATCCACATACTTGCTATGCCAGTCATAAAATTAGTTATTACTTCAAGAAGTTCTGTTTTTTAATGGGAGAATCACATTTAAAAACAATATCTATTAATTATGATTATTGCTATTGGTATGCCATCTCTATGCATTTTTAGTTGACAGAGCAGGGAAATATATGTACGCATAATAATATGAGGATATGTTCATATATATGTATACATATGTATATATATATATATATATATATACATATATACACACACACATATATATATTTCCATATGAAATAATCTGCCTGTACCTAAACATAATCTCATACGGATGTTTCCATTTTCAAATCAATACCACATAAATGATTTTACTCTCCTTTCCTTACTTCTCTGTGATACCCCTTCTCAGAGTGATACAATTGGATCCAGTAATTTACATAATTATTCAGTTCTTACATCCATGTACAGGGCTTTCATGATTCTAAACTTTTCTTTTATGAGAGATAATTTTATTAACTAAACTACAGTGGTTATATATAGCTCATTTTATACATAAGTTTACAGACTCCAGCCATATCCAGTCACTCAAATGAGCATCTTATCTCCCCACTCCCCACACCCTTCCTTAAGCATGTTTCACAGTTTTAAACATTTATTTTTTTTAATATTTATTTATTTGTTTTTAGTTGTACACAATGCTTTTGTTTTTACGTGGTGCTGAGGATCTAACCCGGGCCACATACGTGCTGGGCGAGCACTCTACCACTGAGCCACAACCCCAGCCCCATGTTTCATAGTTTTAATACATAATTTTTATTATGTTATGAATTATATTTTGATTTACCTGTTAAATGATATTTAAATTCTGCTGTAAATTCTATAGATTATGACAAATATATATCATGTTTTTAATATTGAAATATCAAAAAGAATAATCTCATTTTCCTAAAGTACACTTTGCTTTACCTGTTTATTCTATCACACACTTAATAATGGAAGTAACTCACACCATTACACATTCAACTGGAATCCAATGATTTAACAATTCTATAATTATTATGTTTTGTAAAATATTGGTTTTGTTATGGTTTGATTTTGAGGTATCCCACTGAAAAGCTCATATTAGAAAATATAACAATGTTGTCAGGCGGGCATGGTGGCACATGCCTGTAATCCCAGCGGCTTGAGAGACTGAGGCAGGAGGATCATGAGTTCCAAGCCAGCCTCAGCAAAAGCAAGGGCCTAAGAAACTCAGTGAGACCCTGTCTCTAAATAAAATATAAACTAGGGCTGGGGATGTGGCTCAATGGTTTAGTGACCCTGAATTCAATTCCCAGACCCCCCCCCCAAATAAAAGAAAAAGAAAATATACCAATGTTAAGAGACAAATAGACTATCAGAACTGTAGCCTAATCACTGGTTAATCCATTGAATGGATTGATAATTTAAATGAATTATGGGATGATAATTATGCTAAATGAAATAAGCCAAACTTCAAAATTCAAAGGTCGATGCACTATGGTGTATAAAAGGATTAGATAATTATGAGATGATATAGGCAGGTAGAGTATGGCTGGTAGAAATAGGTCACTGGAGCCATGATTTTGTAGAGTAAATATCTTGTCCTTGACTCTTCTGCCCCTGCTTCCTGGAAGTCATGAGCCAAGAGCTTTCCTCTTCCACATTCATCCATCATGATATTTTGCCTTACCTTGGGCACAGAGCAGTGAAGTCAGCCAATAATGGACTGAACCTCTAAAACTGTGAGCCCCAAATACCACCCCCTTCAAGTTGTTCTTGTCAGATACTTTGGTCACAGCAAAGAAAGACTAAAGACGGGTGTGTAATGAAAATCACATAATGAGTAGATTGTTTAGATTTGCTTCTTTCACATAGCAATGCACATTTTAGTTTCATCCTTGTTATTTTGTGGCTTAATATGCATTTATTTTTATGACTCAATAGTGATTAATTTTATAAATTTATCATAATTTGTTCATTTACCTTTTAAGAAAATTTTGCTTGCTTAAAGTATTTGAAAACTGTAATTGAAAATACTAAAGCTTCTGTAACCATTTTGGTGAAGGTTTAGTGCACACAATAATTTTATTTTAGATTAGTTGAGTAAATATCTGAAAGTGTGATTATTATACATAATGTTAAAACTATAATTATTTTTGTAAGAAATTTCCACATTGTCTATCAAAGTGACATTACTGTGTTGTGGGTCCCCCAATAATAAATTGGTTTCTCAGCAATACATGGTATTCTCAGATTGTTTTAGATTTCTTAGTTCTAACAGATGAGTAGCAGCATAATGTAAGGGGCAACTTCAGTTCATGATTCCTCTTTCTCCCCCTTCCCATTTCCTCCTTTCATCTCTCTTCTCCATTCTCCTTCCTCTATTCCACTTGACTTTCTTTCATTCTATTAATTTATATTTATATTATCCTATCTTTCCCTCATTTCCTTTATTTTCCTCTAGCTCCTGCATATTAGAGAAAACATCAACCTTTGAATTTCTAGGTTTGGATTATTTCACTTATCATAATATTCTTCAGCTCTATCTATATACCAGCAAATGCCATAATTTCATTCTGTTTATAGATGAGTAGAACTCTGTTTTATATATATCAAAATTCCTTTATTTATTCATCTGTTGGTGAGCACCCAGGATACCATAACTCAATTATTGTGAATTCTGCTGCAACAAATATCTAGGTGACTGTACTATGCTGATTTTAGAACTTTTGGGGAAATACCAAAGAGTAGCTTACCTGCGTCATATGATAGTTTGATCCTAGTTTTTCGAGGAATCTCCCTGGTGCTTTCCAGAGTGGTTTGTACTAGTCCGCAGTCCCATCATCAATGTGCAAGCCTATCTTTTCCTTTTCGCCAAAAATCTTGCCAGAATTTACTGTTGTTCTTAATCTCGAACATTGCCATTCTGACTGGAGTGAGATGAAAACTTAGTGTAGTTTTAATCTGCATCTTCAGGATTGCTAGTAATGTTGAATATTTTTTTCATGTATTTGATGGCCATTTGTGATTCTTCATTTGAAAAGTTTCTGTTTTTTTATTTTATTTGTGTTACAAGGGATTGAACCCAGGGCCTTGCACATACAAGGCAAGCACTCTATCAACTGAGTTATATCCCCAGGCTTGTTATTACTTTTGTGCATGTGTGTGTGTGTGTGTGTGTGTGTGTGTGTGTGTGTTAAGTTTGAATTCTTTGTATATTCTGGATATTAATCTCTTATTGGAGGAGTAGTTGGCCCTCTCTTCATGCTCTTAATTATTTCATTTGCTATGCAGAAGCTTTTTAGATTGAAGCTTTTAGTCCTACTTATTAATTGTTGGATTTATTTCTTTATCTTCATGGTTCTTTTTAGCGAAATTGTTGCAAGCACTTATGTGATTGAGTGTTGACCATAGATTTTCTGCTAGTAGTTGTAAAATTTCTGGTCTAATTTCTTGGTCTTTAATCCATTTTGATTTAATTTATATGCAGAATAAAAAAAAGGTTGTTTAATTTTCTTTTTCTACATATAGCTATCCAGTTCTTCCAGCACCATTTTTTTTAAAAAGGCTCTTTTCTCCAAGATATATATTTGGCACCTCTGTCCAATATCGATGGCTATCTGTATGTAGGTTTGTCTGTGTGTCATTTATTCTTCTCCACTGGTCTTAATGTCTATTTTGATGTCAAAACCATGCTGGTTTTGTTGCTACAGTTCTATAGTGTAATTTCAGAGTAGGTATTGTGCTGCATCCTGCTTCTTTTCTTAGCATTGCTTTGTCTATACTGGGTCTCTTATTCTTCCAAATGATTTTAATTTGTTCTGATTCTGGAAAGAATGTCATTGGTATTTTGATGAGGATTGCAATCTTTATATTGCTTTTGATATTCTGGGTATTTTGACAATATTGATTCTTCCTATCCAAGAACATGATGTCTTTCCATCTCCTAAGGACTTCATCAATTTCTTTCTTCAGTGCTTTATAATTTTCATTATAGAGCCCTTTTACCTCTTTAGTCATATTAGTTCCCAAGTAGTTGATTTTATTTGAGGTCATTGTGAATGAGATGGTTTCCATGATTTCTTCCTTGGCTGAATCACTATTAGAGTTTAGGAAAGCTATTGACTCATGGGGGTTAATCTCATGTCCTGTTATTTTTCTTTTATCCTGTTATTTTGCAAATTTTAGAAGTCTTCAACGGAAAGGGAGGGGAAGAGAGGGAGTAAGGAGGGACGGGGGGAGGAAAAAAATTGGTGGTTGAATGAGATGGATATCATTATCCTAAATGCATGATTGAAGATCTGAATGGTACTTATATACTTTGTATACAAGCAGTTGTATGTAAAAAGATACTATACTCGTACATGATGAATAAGTAAATAAATAATTTAAAAAAAAGAGAATACACAAAAAAAGGAATAAACTAAACATAGAGAATACACAAAATATTGTTAGGGATTCAGTTACTATAATTATGAGAATGCTGTTGCAGGCACTCTTTTTTTATTAACTCACTCCATAATTTCATGAAATATAATTCCATTTCTTATGGCAATTAGATTGTAAATTTTAATGGGTTCAAAGATATTTTTTGTTCTACATGCAATAATAATGTCAAACATAGTGTCTTCATTATTCTAAAATTCCTAAATGAAATAAAAGTTACTTATACATAGAAAAAAAAAAAGAAGTCTTCTGGTTGGGTTTATTGAATCTTCTAGATATAGGATCATATAATCTGCAAACAGAGATGGTTTGACATCTACTTGTCTTATTTTTATTTTTTTGATTTCATTTTCTCGCCTGATCACTATGGTTCATGTTTCAAGTACTATATTAAATATGATTAGTGAGAGTGGACAGCCTTGTCTTTTTGATTTTAGAGAAATGCTTTTAAGTGTTTCTCTATTTAGTATGATATTGTCTTCAAGTTTGTCATTAATGGCCTTTAAGATGTTGAGGTAAATTCTTTCAATGTCTAGCTTCTTCATTGTTTTTAACATGAATGGGGTTGGATCTCATCAAAGGCTTTTCTCCATTTATTGAGAAGATCATGTGACTTTTTATCCTTACTCCCATTTAGGTGGTGAATTACATTTATTCATTTGCATATATTGAACAAAAATTTCATTCCTAGAATTAAAGCCACTTGATCATGGTGTATTATCTTTTTTGTGTATTTTTTGAATGAAGTCTTCTAACGTTTTATCAAGAAATTTTGCATGTTTGTTCATCAGGGATATTGGTCTGTAATTTCCTTTCCTTAATTCATCTTTGTTTGGTTTTGGTAAAAAGGTTTTACTGGCTTCATAAAATGTGTTTGGCTGTGTTCCCTCTTTTTCAGTTTTATGAAATATTTTAGGAAAGACTGGTGTTAGTACTTCTGTAAAGATCTGGTAGAACTCAGCTGAGAATCTGGCAGGACCTGGACTTTTCTTTTTTGTAAGTCTTTTAATTGCTGTTTCAATTTCATTACTTAATATTGGTCTGTTTAGATTTTCTTTTCTTCATAATTTGGAGATACTACTTCTATCTGATCTCTATTTTAGCACATATTTCCTCCAAGAATTTCTTGTCATTTTACTCTTCTATAAGTGTAATATGCAGCATAAAGTTTTCTAATTTTAATGAAGTCCAGTTTCTCATTTTGTTCTTTACTATATCATATTTTTGGTGTTATTCCTGATATCCTCAAAACAAAGGTCAGGTTTTTTTTTTTTTTTTTTTTTTTTTTTTTTCCCATGTTCTGGGACTTTTTGTCTCTTTATAATTGCATTCACATATATGATTTTCTTTGAGTGAACATTTTGGTCAAATGTAAGGTCTGTGTCTAGATTCATTTTTATGATTTTCTTCAATGTGACTATCCAGGTGGTCAAGCTTATTCCATTGAATTTACTTTACATCTTTGTAAAAAAAAAATAGTGTATAAATTATGTGAATCTCTTCTGGGACCCCTACTTTATTCCATTGATCTGTGTCTATTCATATTGTCTTGATTAATGCAACATTATAGGTCTATAAATTAGTTATATCAGACAAACTTTGTTCTTCAGAATCGTCTGTGATGTTCTGAGTCTTTTGTTTTTCCACGTAAACATTAGAATCATTCAGTCAATAGCCATGGAATAACTTGCTTCGAATTTATTGGAGACTGACTACAACAAAATCAAATTGAGAAGAATATTATATTAGGAGTACTGAATCTTATTATCCATCAACATGGACTTTCCACTTATGCAAATTTTATTTTAAGTTTCTCTTATTATAAATTTCATTTTTTCAAATAGACACTAGAAACTAAACACAATTTGGTAGATTTACACCTATATATTTCAAGCTGTTGTGACTTACTGTTGTGTTGTAACTTATTTATTACTCTAATTAGTCACCATTGATATAGAGATTTTGCATGATTTTATATTGTTATTGGTTCTTTGAATTATTTTTGTAGCTTCTTTGTGGTTGTCTACATAGAAAATAATATCATTTATGAATAAAGACAGGGTTGTTTTTCTTTATCAACTTCTGTACCTATATATTTTTTTTCATGTTGAAAGAGGATTGTTAAATCAAGTCTTTAACTATCTTATATGAGCAGCAACTCAGTTATATCAGAAAAATTCCCTGTATCTCCTGCACCTTTTCTGAATTAATCATTTTTCTATGACACCTCACCTAAAACCTTACTCCCCAAAGACTTTCCTTCCTCTATGCCTATTCCAGATGGTGATCATTTTCTCTTTTATGGTCTTTTACTTTTGATATACAGGTGGATAAGCTGTCCTTCACGTTCCTTATGGCAGCTTCCAAATTGATAGCTATTTTTCATAGCAAAGAACCATTCTTTTGCTGAAACTTGTGATACTGGAGTATAATGTCTCTTATTTCATACTAATGTTGCCATCTACAGAACTGCCTTGTGGAGTCATTCCTATCTTTGTAATATTACCCTGACCTTATTCCTTTTTTATTTCCATATACATTAATTTAATCCCTCCTGTAGCAAGGCTTTTCATTAATCTGTTCACTCACAATACTTTAATATTCACTCCACTTCAACCATACAGTTTTTTCCTTATTTGCCCTGTTAGGCTTTTAAAATTTTTTTTCTATAATATCAACTACAATTTCACTTTATGATAACCACCTATTTTCTTTATTTTTTTCTTAAAAGTTTTCAACCAGTACTCACCATGATCTTTGATGTATTAACCCTAATTTATTTTTATTATTTCTCATTCCCTTAATGTTCTCGCTTTTTTTTAGTCATGTTAGATTATCATCATTTCACTGAATCATTTTCAAAATTCATGACCTTACCAACTATATCACACTTGCCTGATGAAACACAGTCATTTTTTTACAATCTGTTGTAGTATGGGAAATGGATGCAAATGAAAATGCAAGAAAAATAGAGTCAACTCCATATTCTATGTTTTGGATAATTAAGGTTGATGAATAAGTTAAAGTGCATAAATAAACAGAGAGGATGTTGTTAGCAAAAAAATATGTATAGCTGATAAATAGTCATAATAGGGAAAAATGTGCATGTGCACAGATGCAAGAACTAGAGAAATTATTGCAATCCTTTGTAAGAAATGTGATTGGAGGCAGATTTCTAACAGGTTTACTCTGAAATTAAAGAGTTAAGTTACATAGTAAATCTAATTGGCATTATCTGTAATGTATGTTGACTTAAGCACATAAAACCCCAAACAAATTGTTGTGGCTGAGAATTTTTGACTAGAAAGAAAAGATATAACAGGAGTTACAAATATAAGTAACTGCAAAGAACCAGAAAAATATAATTTGGGGTTGACCCATTAATTCCAATTTTTTTTTTTTTTTTTTTTTTTTTTTTTTTTGGTACCAGGGATTGAACTCAGAGGCACTCGACCACTGGGACACATCCCCAGCCCTTTTTGTATTTTTATTAGAGACAGAGTCTCACTGAGTTGCTAAGTGCCTCCCCATTGCTGAAGCTGGCTTTGAACTCGCGATCCTCCTGCCTCAGCCTCCCAAGTGCTGGGATTACAGGCATGCGCCACCACGCCCGGCTCAAGTCCAATTTTAATTGGGAGAAAAATTATTCAGACATTGATTTGTGGACATAAATAATGATTAAATAATATGAAGTTACAGCATTCAGAATTATAAAGGTCAAAAGTATGTATTCTTGCAATAATGCAAGTCAATTCCAATCTTTCACTCACTCCATTCTTACATTTACCTAATATCTTAGGTTAAGTCTATTCTTTATCATGTGGATTTTGAGTCTTCATCAATGATTTATACGATTCAGCTTCAATCAATTTACTGAATGCCTGGTAACATGGTTTTATGCAGTAACATCCCTTGAGAGGAAAACATTTTATATGACTGTGAAAGTAACTTACAATATTATCTTTCTGTTAATGTTTTTATTCTATGCAGACAAAACAACATTGTCTACAATTTGACCCCAAACTACCTTAAATATGTATATCTTATATAAGCCTGGGTTTAGAATTGGAAACAAAATCATGGTTTAACCATATAACTTGATAAATAAAGTTTTTCTGAAAATTGTCAAATATATTAAATGTTATCTGATCAATATTTGCAATATCATTTTCATTATGAACCTCATTGAATTAAGGGTAATCATCTTATTTATGTTTAGACTTACAATAATAATAGAGAAATAAGAACTCATAGTAGCATTCATAAAACTTTTAAAAATGGCCATGATATAACAAATTAATATATTTTTTATGGTGACTATACTCCAAAAAAGTAACATATTGAAATGTAAGCTTCCTAGAAGATTCATATTATCCTAGATGCCAGGGGTAATTATTACCTAGGAATCAGTTAACTGGTCTATAATTATAATACCAATGAGCCAACTGTATTAGAAAAATTCCCTATTGTAGATAGACATGTCTTCAGTTTGAATATTTTAGCCATAAAAATGCTCTCTCTCCATATAAGAAATAGTGTCCATTGTGACATTTCCTTTTTCATCACAGATATTGATAATTTGAGTTTTTTCTCTCCTTTTCTTTGTTAACATAGCTAATGGTTTATCAATTTTATTTATTTTTTTAAATCGACTTTGTTTTGTCAATTTTTTTTTGTTTCAATTTAATTGATTTCAGCTCTGATTTTAATTATTTTCTGACTTCTTTTGCTTCGGGGGTTGATTTGTTCTCCTTTTTCTAGGGCTTTGACATGTAATGTTAGTTCATTTATTTGTTGACTTTTTATTTTTTAAGGAATGAATTTCATGCAATGAACTTTCTTCTTAGTACTGCTTTCATAGTGTCCCAGAGGTTTCGACATGTTATATTGGTGTTCTCATCATTTATTTCTAAGAATTTTTAAAATCTCCTTGATGTCTTCTGCCTCTTAATTTTTTTTTTTTTTTTTTTTTTTTTTTTTTTTTTTTTTTTTTTTTTTTAGACAGGGTCTTGCTAAGTTGCCAAGATTGACCTTGAACTTGTGTTCTTCCTGCCTCAGATCCTGATTATCTTGGAGTACTGGTATGTACCACTGCTCCAAAGTCTAATTCTTTTAAGAGCTCCCCCCCTTCTTCCTCTAATATAAATGTGCATGTGTATGTGTGTGTGTTTTGTCTGCTTATATGAGTAGATGTGTTCTATTTTTCTCTTGTTCTTTACTCTTCAATAGAGTGAAACAGGGACAGATGAAAAGTAGCTTGAGTTCATTTATTCTACAGGTGGAACCAAATCAATTTACCAAGACTATGTGATGAGCCTTGTTTTCTATGATAAATCTGGGTTTTTTTGCATGCATTTCTCCACTGACCCTTTTATACCATCAACATTACCTTTATCATCATTAGGAACAGCATCTCTAAATATATTTTCCTCTTAATTAAGTTAACTTGAGTCATAATTTTTCTTTTTTAATAAACAAAGAGTCTGAATGACACAAGACTCTGACCTGTTTGCTATATTTTAAAATAATATACCAAATAAATATGTGTGTCTAAAGGCATGGATTAACATAACTATTTATAAAAAACAACTTTTTATAATTTGAATTGTTATAGATAGAATGAGGCATTACATAATTCAGGAGTAGGTTGTTCAACAAAATCAATGTCTCATTTTTATTATGTTCTAACATTGTTAGGGTCACTCAGATTATTTGTCCTACACAACTATTGCTACTCACAGTGCTTTAGAATTATTACTATTTTAAAAAACTGATCATTGAGATATTTTATTTGATTCAAAATTACTTCCAACATAAAATACATTTTTCTATATAAATAGATACACCTAGTTAAAAGGGGTGAAAATTCTATTATCTTTAAGTAGTTTCATGCATGAGAAAGTCAGAAAACAATCTATAGTTCTAGAAACTGGAGAAATAGTTCTAGAAATGTCTAAGGAAAAAAAAAAATCAGACAAAGATTTATAGAGAGGCAAGCCTAGTAAAATCTGGAATAATTGTGTACTATTTCAGTGTGTTTTTCTGTCTTTCTTCCCAGAGGGTTTTGCCACAGTATATAAAATACTATAAGGTCACTATTTCTACTTGTCTCCTATCTCAGAAAAACTCAGAAAAGTTGACTTTACAAGGGATTCTTTTGGCAATACACTCTATTTCAATTTATTTATCAAAGTCAAATTCCTTATGGTGAATGTTAGGCATACACCCTTATTTTATTACTGTAATACCAGGAAAATTCCTGAGTATACTTCTTTCAAAAATAGTTGGGTATCATAATGGTTAACAGCACCTGTTTCAGGAGTCAGAATCCTACTACTATCACGTGTTATCCTTGTGATTTTGTGCAATCTGTTTCTGAGATCAAAGTCTCCATTTCATATATATATAAGGCAAGAGTGTTAAAGTCAACTACACATTTGAGGTATTTTTTTATATTGGTCTGATGTAATCCATGTAAAATTATCAGCACATAGTCTGACACTAGTATGTACTCAAAAATTATTGCTATAAACCAATTGTGTATATGAATCCTGTTTGTAAAATGGTTGAATTGCTATGTTTCCTAAAAAAATATTTCTGATAAAGAAAAACTTTTAGAAAAAGTTTTATTATTCCACAACACAAGTATTTAAATGTCTACTTCTGCCAACCCCTATAAGAGCTAATAATAGTTCATAGATGGAGACTAGATTATGAGTGAATATATCTAATACAGTAATTGTTGGTGTGTGACTAAGAGGAGCATTTTTAAATATCTACTTGGTCATACTAATTTTCAATTCTTAAGCCTGTAGGAGGAGATTCTGAAGAGAGAATTGAACAAGAAGGGTATAAATTCCTATCCCAACTATTCTCTACTAAACCAAAGGATATTACACATTTTAGCCCTATAACACTGCAAAACCTTTGAATACAAAAGCCCCTGGTGCATGAAATGATTGATGATGATACTTCTGATGCTATAAAGTTGTAATCTGTCTCTTTTTCAAATGGGATGCCAAGACGACTAATAAATTCCCTAACACTAGAGAGAAAGGCCTGTGGCATGTGGAGGGTCAGACAGAAGAGAATAGATTCCTATTCTGAGCCTGCTAAAGTACAGGTCCAAAATCCCTTATCCATAAAGTGTTTTTCTTAAGGTTGTTGCAATTTCTTTTGGCAGCTAAACTGAATGTGAATGATGAAAGGATATTATAGTCTTTAGTCTGTAGTCATTTTGGTGAATATCCATACTGATATATTTGACTGGAAAGTGCCATTATTGGTTCCATTGGGTGTGTTGAACAAAATGCAGTCTATGTACTGCATTGCTTTTAATGGTGAAAAAAGCTAAATTGTGAAATATATCTGGATTTGAGGGTTCCAGACAAAAACTCATAAAATTGTCTCCTCCAAATTTTATGTTTCCTGTTTTTTTTTTTTTTTTTTTTTTTTTTTTGGTACCGGGGATTGAACTCAGGGGCACTGGACTACTGGGCCACATCCCCAGCCCTTTTCTTTTTTTTGTATTTTATTAGAGACAGGGTCTCACTGAGTTGCTAAGTGCCTCGCCATTGCTGAGGCTGGCTTTGAACTCGTGATCCTCCTGCCTCAGCCTCCCAAGTGCTGGGATTACAGGCATGCGCCACCATGCCCAGCTTATGTTTCCTGTTTTTACAACTCATTATGTATCTGTGAGTTTTCTAAATATGTTCTAAATATGAATATGTTATACATATTGCTAAGTCAAGTTTATATGTAGAATATTATAAAAGATGAACTTATAAAAGTAGAGAATAGAATGGTGGTTAATAGGGACTATAGATGAGGGGGGAAGTTACCTGTTAAAGAGTACAAAATTCCAGATAGATTGGGGAATAAGTTCAAAAGGTCTATTTATTATACAGCATAGTGACTATAGTGACTATAGTAATTATTGTTTGTATATTTTAAATGTATTCAATTCCTGAAAATTGTTGAGATTAGATTACAAGTGTTCTCACCAAAAAGAAAAGAAAAAAATAAGTATACGAAGTAAAACACACAGATAATTTTAGATACTATGAAACACAATAAATAGCTTTTCAAAAGACTCATGTAATTATTTGCTTATTCTATTTTAATTATAAAATGATTAATAAATTGTCCTTTCTGTGTTTCTAGCACAGCAGAAATATTTGGAAGTCCTGATAGATTTGCATCTTGTCTTTTCTAACAAATTAATTCATATCATTTGCCCAAAGGTAATTTTGTACCCTATCAATTCATAAAATCTCTCCATATTTAAAGTCAATATCAATTTCCCATCTTAATTAATTAGTTATTTAAAAATATTTTTGATACAGCTTATTATTGGTATTTTCATTATGATTAATAATTTAATAAGATTCACTATAAATATTAATTAGAAAATACATTTTAAAATAAATTGTTCATTTTCCCTTAATGTTACATTTTGTAATTTCTGCATGAACTTTAGTTAAAAATTCACTGATAGAATTTTCACTTTTATTGTGAAAAAAAGACAATTTTATTGAAATATTCTCTTGTACACAACATGAAGTGATATATATATTTCCTCTAATAATTAAATTTCAAGTGGTCTTTTTTACTCTTGATTTAGTTGTATTTATTTCATTAAATGTCTAAATTAAGTAAATTAGGATAAGCAATGCTACTAGACAATCTTCACTTCCAATTTTAATCAAAGGGAAATGGTACAAGTAAACAATATGTTGAAAACAAAGAATCCATAGGATGATTTATATGGAGGGAGTATTAGGATGGATTTTCTAAATACCTGATTGATTTAAAGTCTACAAAATTACATGCATATTTACCTATATTTAATGACAAATTCAGGAGTTTTATTTCTGTATTATCTTTTCTGAAACCCTGATTAGTCTAAAGTCACATTCCAATATTATCATACTGAATGTTAAATGCATATATTTTGTTTTAGTATCTATTTCTGAATTTATTTCACTGTTTTTTATTTCTTTTGGTTTTTGTTTTAATTGGAAGCATTTCATAGTTTCTTATTAGCCTTAGAATAATAAAACTTGTAACAGACAATTTGATTGAGATATCTTTAAATTTCTAAATTAATTCAAAGAAAACTAACATATATATATATATATATATAAGGTTTCATATATAAATATTTATGTTATTTATTTTATCAGAAAATATTACTAGGTGTTTTAAGATGCTATAAATTTTATGCAAAACATTGGACTCACAATAATATTTCTTTTATTATTTTTTGAATTAATATATGAAGGTTATCTTTTTGCTATCAATACATATAGAAAATTTACAAATTTTTTGTATGGTCATTTAATTTCTCAACAATTTTTATAATGTGTCTTATTTCACTTGAATAGTTTAGTTTTCTAAGTAAGTAGATTTTCTGTAAAATTTTATGTTGCCACTTTCTGTTTTGTATCTATTTTACTTTGTTCAATGTACTGATTATTAGAGCTAAAATCTCTATTTTGTTAAAAAGATAACAACAATGTTGGGCATTTTTTTTTGGCTTAAATTAGACTAACATGATGTATGGTAAAGGGTACTAAATTCAAGGATATAATATGTTTTCATGCTGAAAAAAATCAGTAGAAAAGATTTAGTAATTTTTTTTGAAAAAAGATGAACAGGATGTACATCATGATACTGTATCTTTACCCCTTAGTAACTTAGTGCTGCTACTGTACCTGTTACTTTTATATAAACACACAAGAGTTTCTATATGGAGATATAGAGAAATCTAGTTATAGCTGCACTTTTGTTATCCCACTCATCACTCCCATTTCTGTCAAAGTTGAAACAGTTTGTGTATTCTGATTTTTTTTCTCAGAGGAGTTGAAAATTGTTTGAAATGAGCCCTCTTAGTTAAATAGCTGCATTAGGTTTCTGATGGGTTCAGGTGTTTATGTTTTATAGATTAATTTGGATTTTGTTCATTGTTATAACAGATGAAATATTGTTGGTGTTTTGAATCTGAATTAGTAGAGCTTCATACAATTTCAATCATCATTTTTCTTGCAATGTATTGTAAAATATTCCCTAAATAGTTCAGCTGGATACTTTTTGACCCATGATCACATTAAACATCTACTGCTTAGGGCTGGGGTCATGGCTCTGCAGTAGAGTGCTCCCCTAGCACGTATGAGGTGCTAGGTTAGATCCTCAGCATCATGTAAAAATAAATAAATAAAATAAAGGTTTTGTGTACAATTATAACTCAAAAAATATATTAAAAAGAAATCTACTGCTTAGCCGAGCACAGTGGTCTATGCCTGTAATCCCATCAGCTGGGGAGGCTGAGGTAGGAGGATCATGAGTTCAAAGCCAGCCTCAGCAAAAGCAAGGCCCTAATCAACTCAGTGAGACCCTGTCTTTAAATAAAGTACCAAATAGGGCTGGGGAGGTGGCTCAGTACCCCTGAGTTCAATCCCCAGTACAAAAGAAAAAGAAAGAAAGAAAGAAATCTATTTCTTAATTCCAAAATATATTTGGATTGGATATAAATGTGCAGAATAGAAATTGTATATATAAATAAAATATATAAATTATGTATACAAATGTAATATAAATGGTATACATGCCAGAAACTATCAACTATGCTCATAAATATAACAATATATAAAATACAAATGATTTCCAGCTTACTTAAAACATACATTTCAGTTCTTTTATATTTGTTCAGATAATCTTTCTATCAGCATACAGTAAATTCCATAATTGTTTGTGTGTGCTGAAATAATAATTTTCTGTGTATATATATGTATATATATGCGTATATATATATATATATATATATGCACACACATCTGTATACATTCATAATTAATCCCTTCAAAGGTGGAAATATATAGCTCTCTGAATAGAGAGATATATAGGTTATATAGCTTGAGATAGAGATTTTCATAATCCAACAATCTATTAAAATTTGATATGTAAATGATTGCTGTTTCTTGCATGGGTTTTGCCTTAGAGAGAGTTAAGTCTGCATATCATGTCATTCAATAAATTAAACTTTAAAACTCCTTTTTAAAGTATATGAGAACACTTATACATTGAGCAAAATAATGCCATGATTACAAATTTAATTTAAGAGTTCTCACAAAAGTTAAGAAAAAACTCTGACAATTAACAACAGAATTTCAGTTTACACTTAGGACACATAAATTAAAAATCAAAATAATATGAATAGCCCTTGAAACCAACTACACTCCTTAATTTCCTGTGGTTCAAGTTTAAGAGCCTGAAAATCTTCTTTATTCCAAATATAATTTCAATTGAGTTTATCTGATTTGCAACCAGAACTCTTCTTAGTCAAGTGGCTATACAACATGTGAAAACCCCTTTGTAATTAACATAACCATATAATTTATCATCCAAGCAGGGATACTTTTGAGAATGAAAGGGTATGCCATTAGTAATTTGTACTTGAATATAGACATAAACCCAAGTTGTTCAGGGAAAACTGGAATGGCTATCCATTCTATCGGTAATCAAGGAGTTGAACATTCATTGTCAATTTGATATTTTGCCATCAGCTCCACCAATAGCATTGCATATAACTAAGCATAGATAAGTACAAGTAGAAATTGCCTAACTTACTAAGAATTAATGCAAATTAACTCACAAATAAGACCATTCTTTTGTGGTTCCTATTTCTTCTTCCTTCCTATTGAAACAAGTCAATCAATATTCTGTATGATAAATTTCACTGATTGTTAAAATTCCAGACCAAGGCTTTGTCAGCTAAACATTGTTCAAGTGAATATTTCCTTCATATGGAAGTGGGATAGAATGCCTTTAAGATTTGTTCCAAAGCTGAGAATCTTTTAACAAGCTGTATTGAGTAGGATAAAATTACTCTGAAATTAAACAAAAGGAAACTATATAATGGGAATTGATAATATGATATAATTTATGTTTAATCAAGTAAAATGTAACCATATATTTTTATACAAAAAATGGAGAAACATAATCACTGAACAATCACTTTCATTATGAGAGTGAGGAATTCTTGTATTCTAAGTACAATGACTGCAGTTAACAATAGTTTATTCTGTGTTTCAAAAGAGGTAGAAGAGAGGTTTTTGAATGTTTCTGACAAAGAAATGATGTTTGATGTGATTAATATGCTAATTGCTCTGATTTGATCTTTGCACATTGTGTAATGTATCAAAATATGGCAATGTGCTCCCAGAATATGTACAATAATTTTATGTCAACTTTTTAAAAAAATTTGTTTTGTGTGAAAAACTCTATATACTCTATACTCTATATACCATATATATATATGTGTGTGTGTACTTATATTATTGGTATTTGAAAGTCTCCACACATATATCTATTCAATCTCAGAATCACTATCTTTTATAGTTTTAAGAGACCATTCACATAGGTATACATGACTGGTACCACTAGGGCTGGAAAATGCTGTGGTCTTACTTAAATCTTCCTAAAAGTTGTATGTATTTTTGCGCCTATCATTCCCACTTTGCAGACTAGTATAATGAAAGAAACTTGAGTAACCTCCTCCAAGTAGTTTATATATATATAAATTAAATATAAATTATGTATACAAATGTAATATAAATGGTATACAAGCCAGAAACTATCAACTATGCTCATAAATAAAAAATATATAAAATACAAATATTTCAATTTGTAATATAAATGGTATACATGCCAGAAACTATCAACTATGCTCATAAATATAACAATATATAAAATACAAATGATTTCCAGCTTACTTAAAGCATACATTTCAGTTCTTTTATATTTTTTCAGATAATCTTTCTATCAGCATACAGTTAAATTCCATAACTGTTTTGTGTGTGCTGAAATAATAACTCTCTCTCTCTCTCTCTCTATATATATATATATATATATATATACACACACACATATCTGTATACATTCATAATTAATCCCTACAAAGGTGAAAATATATAGCTCTATGAATAGAGAGTTAAGGAATTGTTTTCAAAGCTTACACTTATAAACACATTCATTCATCCAATAATGGTTTATCAGGCAACTTCCTCTGGCCAAGGCACTGTATTAAGTAGCAAGAACATAATATGGATTGGTGGTCAGAATTGGTGATTAGAAATTATTTCTGGGATAAAATGGGAGGATAAGACAAATAATAATGGAATTTCCTGTGTAGCTGGACCATGGCAAAAAGTGTGGGATAAAACTAAATTCATATAAAGAATGTCCTTTTTGTCATTTTGTTATTTGTTGTTTCTTTGGCAATACAGCTTGCCTTTCTCATTAGTGTCATTAGTGGGAAAAACCAATGTATAGATGTTCTAATTGGATGCCAAACCTGAGTGAATCAATTTAGATATAAATATAGGCTGTGACAATGTTCATTGTTCATCTAAGCTCCACATCAGAGTTCTGCACTCAGAAACTCACAAAGGGATCCCAATCTGTATGTTGATATATGACCAGTTTTATTTGTATTCTTCCAAAGAAGTCTTCCCAGAAAATAATTTTAATAAAATATTTTTTAAAAATTATAAGTATGTTTAATAATCTTAGAAAATACAGTCCCTGAGCTGCTGAGTTCTCCATTCAAAATATAAATATATAATATTTAACAATATATTTAATATGAAATATAAATTTATACATAGATTTATAAATAACAAATTTATAAGCAGGTTTATGAATATAAATTAGCATTATGTGAAGTATGAATACATGATATTTAAGACTATATAATATTTAAAATTTTTATATAGAAAGTACATAGAATTTAAATATATGTGAGAGGATTCCTACTTTGGGTTTTTTTTGTTTGTTTGTTACTTCTATCTGTTTCTGCTTGTTGCAAAAATTAGCTATTAAGAGGAGAAGAGAGATACATTCTGAAAAAAATCATTGTAATGGGGGAAGAGGCAGAAAATAATTCATGTAAGCTTTGGTTTTAGTTTGTTTTGGGGGGATTTGATAAGGACTGTATCTAAACATAAATGAGATTCCAAGATTGTTCATTAAGAGAAAAGAAATGTCATGTGAATTATTTGTCATAGATGATAAATTATACTGAAAAAATTTACTTCTTGAAACTATAATTGGAATAAATCAATTACTTCTAAGTAATGAATAGTTCAAAGGAACAACTGCCAAATACTTCCACTCCATGTAACCATAGTCTTAAATTTTCTAATTTACGTGTTTTTTCTATTTAAAAAAAAATGAGAAAAACAAGGATCTTTTGCTTCTTTATAATAACTGAATATTTTCACAGGTTCCAGATGGGTAATATGAAAACTAAGGTAATAGACATTAGCCTTTATTCCTCAAAAATAATCTTTACATTCTGAGAATTTTATTCTAAATTTCCTTATTATTGGTATTTGGAAGTCTCCCTATGAAAATCCATGAAGGATTTTTCCTGCTCTTTAAGCATGTATTATTGACCTTTGTATGTATGATTCCTTGCCTGAAAGCTTATTAACCACAATACATTCTGTGATTCATTTTTAAATACATTCAATGACTCAGCTCATTTTTCTTTTCTAGTACAAATTAGAAGCAGGCAATTTCCAGTTATTGCACTTTGTCAAATCCCTCATTGACTATAATTTGTTAAATTTTCACTTTAAATGTTGATAGATAGAGGAGGACTAGAAAAATAGTACACTGATTATTATTTTACAGGAAGATTATGAACAAAGTGTGGTTTATAGACACAAAGTGATTTGAGAGTCTAAGTTGTATAAGCTGCTTTAGGTAATTTATTAAATACCATGTTTAGAAGAAATACTATGTGCATGATATATAAATTTTATACAATTACATTATTCTCAATGTTATCAATAATGTATTCACAATTTTTCAATGAATATGTTTGTTTTGGAGACTTGTAAATATTTAAAACTAACAAAAGTAGTTCTTACCATTACTATGTGGAGTGCATGATAATATTTTCTATGTCCTTTCCTGTATCAAATTTTGAAAAGCTACCTATGAAAAATTCAATTAATTTCATGATGAGACCTGGGAAAGTTATATCTAGTGCTAAGAATATAGCAATTCTTTGATAAATATATTTCAAATTGAATTGAATTAAATTGGATTGTAACAACAACATAACATTCTGAAATTCATTTCCTGGAGCAAAAATATTAATAAAATTTTGGCTTCCCAATCACTCATTCATCTATTATCCAAAGGTATATTTATTGAACAACCATTATCTATAGAGAAAGCAGATTGAAATTTGGGGAATTGTGAAAATATGTAAGATAATGCCCTTATGCAAAAAGTGCTGATAAAGTCAAAAGAGGAAAAAGACCTGAAGCATGAAAAGGCATATTACAGCAAAAGGAAACATGCTCTAAATATTCATTTTCTGTGAGCACATGGGTCTTAAGGAATTAGGGTTGGAGTTCTCTTAATTGAAGTGAAATTCATTAGTTAAAACTGTTGTCATAAAAAGAGTTACAGTTGAAAAGGTGTCAATTATTCAACATTCAACAAATATTTAGCCATCCTTAATAAAAGTTTATGTCTTCTAGTCTATGTCAGTAATTGCTTTATCAAGTCTAGTTAAATAGCCAAACATTATTTAATAATTTATTACTCCACTGTTATCCGAAATACTTTTTATTCCTTTTAAGTAAATTATTTAGTTTATTTTGGCTCCCTAATTATCAAAGAGTCTTGGCTAATGTTTCTGTAAACTATGAATGCCATTGGTCTAATGATTGAATTTTCCAGACACTTAACACCTAAATTATCTAAAAAGTTAAAATTACTATTAGAAATTTAAATAAGAGCTATTATAAATTGGTTTATTACTTTTCCTGATTTATTTTCTACTTCGGGACTAAAATTCTGATTTTTTCAATGAAACCTTTCAGATTATACCATAGTGCTGCAATTTCAGAAGTGTAAGAACATAAACCTTCTTAGGTTATCAACACATTCATTGAATAATATAATTGGCCTATTTCTAAAGATTCATTGGCTCCATGGATGATTTAATCTCAAATCTCAAGCTCTCTGTGGAAGTTCCCAGTCCTATTGCATAATCTAATTGGTCTCACATTAACTTAGCTCAGATATTACCTTTCCTATTTTCCTTCCTTTCTAATTTTGAGTTATTTCTCCTTTGAAGATATTTAAAAGAATTTTACAACATATATATGCTTCTTCTCCTCTATCGGACTGTTGATTTTGAAATAATATGTACATAAGCCAATTATGAATTTAGTTATTCTCTCAGAATCTGAGCATGAAATAAATTCTGAAAGAGGATAAGTTGATAGAAATCAAAACTTACCATCCAAGAGAACCAGATTCAGCCACATGTCTAAAGGAGAAGCACCCAGAATACAAAACTAAATATCTTGACCTCAAAGAGAGAAACCTAAAGGTCAAGGACATCAAGGAAGTATGAAAAGACTGCTGGAGAAAATATTTGCTTACCCTCTAATAACTTCAAGTCTCTTCCAATGAAAACTAGTTACCCCTAACATTGTTCTTCCCTTGTTCTACAAATGCATAATCATAGGAAGAAAAAGTCTTAAAAGCTTCATGCTCTAATTTAATTTTATGTGGATTATTAAGCAGTAAAAATTATTTTAAGATCCAGTGTTGGTTTGATTAATTTCTATTGAGTTTTAAACTATTCATTTTTAATAAGGCAGTGTGATTAAACCAGATAATATAAATAACACAAAGATTATTAATCCTTTAAGTAAGATTTATGTTACAAAATGTGTAATATGTGTTTTAAGACATGGCAGTAAAACCATATCTGTTTTTGCTCCCCATCTTTTGACTTCTCTTTGGTGTATTTTGTCTAAGTTTATTATTATTATTATTATTATTATTTTTCTCTGTTGAATTCAGTATAATTTTTAGGTCAGTTGATGAATTTCCTTTAACTTTGCTCAAATCTTTGATTAAAAATACCCATCACTTCTTACTTTATTTCATAACTCTATAAGTCCTACTAGATTCTTTTTTATTTTTGTATCTGCTATGTCACTTTCTGAATTTATTGCTTTGGGCAGGTATGTTCAATTTTTTTAAAGAATATTTTCTTAGGCTAAATGACCTTAGTTGCTCAGAGTCTGTGTCAGATATTTTTATTATTTGAAATATGTGAGGAACACTCTGACATCTGTTTTACTGTTGTTTGTATTTTTGTTTTCTCACTTGTGATGTCTTTTTTCCCATGTGCTTAGTTGCCCTATCCTGTGTTCTGCTCATTGTCATGTTCTACTGCCTGTAAGAATTCCCCAAATCCTGCTCTGAAGGTGTGAGGCTGTCTTCCTAAAGGAAGAATTTGCATTTGTTCTTGTCAAATACTTGAAGCAGTACAAATGTAGAAGCAAATCTAAATATCCATAAGAATGATTTTATGATTTTGTTAATATTATGTATGACACCTTATTTTTTTATTTCCATTATCTATCTACCTTATGATCCACTAAATAAAACATATATTATAATATACCTATATCACCGTATCTATACATGAGTCATCTAAATTAAGCCTTCTTATAAAATTATTCCACTTTCTGTATACTTATAGTATAGGTAAATTTCTTTGCATTTTGCCTCTATTCTATTCTGTGCATTTTTATTTCATAAACGTGCAGATCTGTACTAAAATTTTGGTGTCATTTTATCAATTAGTACCTTAGAATAATGTTGAGAAACAATGTTTCAGTGTGCATGCTACACTGAAATAATTAGATTCAATGGAAATAATTTCTGTACATTAGAATTTAATTTGATATTTGTAGTTGAATTTTTAAAAATACATTCTATTAGTACTTGACTGTTTAAAAAAAATCACAAAAAGCTACTGCTTTTTATCAAATAAATATCTTTTCAGCATTCTTCATATGATTTTGTCCATGGTATGTTGTTATAAAAATAGCTAAATCTTTTTTGTAGACTCTTTTAATATAACTTTTCAACATAAATTCAGTAGTTGCTGCTCTTTTTTTGTGTGTTTACAAAGTTTTTAGTTTAGTTTAAGCTCACATCACAAAGTGAATTTTTTCTATCTTAATGTCTCCATGCTTTACATTCCCTTCAAATTATTCTTGAGAGAAGTTACCTCTTTGTCTAAATACATGTGTCACATTTTAAACAATCTCACAATGTTTATTTATTTCCCTTATGCATTTAAACATTTTATCTTCTCTCATTATATCATATAGCTTAAAATTTTATTTCAACATTAATAAATTGATTTCTGTGCTATAAGATTGATTTTCTAAGGATTAAGGGTAAATTTGCTTGATTTAAAATATGCGCATACTAATTCTTGAATGTATTTAATTATCCATATAACTAAGATTTATTGAGCATATGGTATGTGTCTGACAATGCTGAGTTTGGGTACAGTGATTAAAAAACAACAACAAAAATCAACAAAACAATCTTTGCCTGTATTAGAACGAAAATGCAATAAACAGTATTCAGCTATGAAGAATTTAAATGATTTTTCAATTTTAATATTTCACTTTATGAATTCATAGAATGTCTTTTCTTATGTAATATTTCATCCTAAAACTATTACTATATATAAATTATTATTTACTCCTCATTTTATTCTAACTATAATAAGAAAATTAAAATTTACATATATCTTAATAACAAGTTATATAAATGATGACAAATTGGTTTATGTGTATTTACACGTTCTAAACTGAATAAAATATCTTATTTCCTAAAATGATTTCATGAATAGAATTTTTTCCATGTAGCTAACAGATGTTGTATTTGGAAGTGGGATAATAAGGATAAACAATACTATGTAATTTTTCCCAAATAGTTTGTAATATTATAAAATACAGGCAAATGGAAACAGATTTATTTACTCGAAATGGTAAATTTCATGAGCCTAAAACTCAAATTTCTAAGCTTGGCATATGTGTATTGCCTCTAAAATCCATGGTCAATGCCTCTGAAAGTTTGGTTAATAGGTAGACTAGTTTGTCAATAAATATTAATAACACATGAACTTTAAGATGTATGTACTTAACTATAACTATATTGGATTAAATTGATTATAAAGTTTAGGTCCCCACGTTTAGGCTGTTGTCCACTTAATGAGCTACTCAGATATGACATATTTGAGAGAACATTTAACTATTACTTTTCATAGTTGTCATGGTTGATTTTGGTTAATTTGACTGGTTTAAGGATATTTGGATAATTTTAAACATAAATGTTTAATCTCAGTGCTTTTGTGGGCATGGAGCCCATCTCTCTTCTGCTGAAAGGGAAACCCAAGTGTTTTGTTGTTGTTATTGTTGTGTTTGGTTTAGATGACAATGATTGGACTGTCCTGGGTGGCCTGAGGTTGCTTCCAGAGGAGACTGGCATGTGAGTGCATGTGTGGAATAGAAAAGATTCAACCCAATGTGGAGAGGGATCGTCCATTTGGCTGTGCAGTTTGATGGAAGAAAGACATGAAGATAAAACTAAAGTTCTCTCTCTTCTGAGCAGAGTTCACTTTTTCTCCTGTCTTTGGACTCCATGATTCCGACAGCCTTCTGGGATCTTGAGCTTTTGGCCTTCCATGAGAATTGCACCTGAGGATTTGTTAGTACTGGGGCCTTTGGCTGTAGAGTGAGCCATCCTCCAAACTTTCCTATTCTCTAGGTTACAGGTAGTTTATTATGAAACTTCTCAGCCTCTGTATTCAAGAGAGCCAATTCTCCTTATAGATCCCCTTTCATACATCTCTATATATGTCATATTCTCTCTGAAGAATTCTGATTAAAACAATGGCCAACTGAGATTTTACTGTCCTAGTATCAGAAACTTGGATTAAAAACAGAAGTAATACTAACAAAGCAGAATCTACGCTTAACTAGAATAACAAAGCCAGAAAAATAAATATTATTGCTGAGAAGACCTAGGAAAATGTGGTTGCTGCAGCTCAGGAGAGGTGAGAGGAGAATAATAGTTCTTAGCAATAGGGTCATAATGCCCCATCATCTTGATGTCAGTGGATATACATTCAGTCACATTTAGCTACTTTACTACTCTTGACCCAAGTGAAGCACATATTTTTCATGGAATAATAATGTAAGTTAATATCCTCTTATCATTCATATGTGATTACATATATAATATAGGATTTGGTACTTCAAATAGTGCTGAATCCTATATTACTTGAAGATATGGGTAAATATGTATTTTTGTCTTAGAATTTGTCACATTTTTTTCTTATTTCCAAATATTCTGAAATATAGTAAAAAGAATTTATGAACTGTTAGCTAATTTATACAAAAATTTATATGATAAAATTTTGAGTTCTATAAATATGATATAATAAAAGTAGAGGTGTTACTCTATTAGTTTTCTATGGCTGTTATAACAAGGTACCAAAAAGTGAACACTTTAAACAACAGAAATTTATTCTCATAGCTTTGGAAGCTACAAGTGCAAAATCAATTTATCATCAGTGTTGAATCATTCTATACTCTTTAAGGAAAGAATTTGTGTCTCTTTTTCATGTAAATGGCTTTCCCTGTGTCTTTGTTTTGTCTTTACTGCATACATGATTGTCTTTTGTCTCCAGGTTTATCCTGTTTGATAATACTCCTCAAATCAGCTTAGGGTCCATGTTGAGGACCTCATTTTAATTAACTAATGACATTTACAATCACCTTATTTCCAAAGAAGGTCATATTTTGAGGCACTGGAGTTTGGGATTTAAACTGATGGATTTTGAATGTTTGAGTCTTATGGTTTGAATGTGCCTTCCATAAAGCCTGCATCATAGTTTTAAGCCCCAATGCTACACTGTTGGGAAGTTTGACAGGGTCTGTTGACCAGTGGGTGATCTGATCTATTTTTCAGGCATAGAAAGAGTAGCACTCTCACCTTCTGGGCCTATTAGAAATTAGTAATATCCTGACCCACTCGAAGTCAGAGCAATATTGGCCTGCCTCTTGGACTTCTGTGCCTTTGGAAACACTTGCAATCCCTGGCTAACCTTGTCTCTGAACCAACTTCAGAGTCTTTCTTTCACTTTATCTGTTTTTTTTTTCCCTTGAGGAATAATGAATATTCACAGACAGATTTATATCTCATTCCGTAGAATCCCAGAAATCTGGCTGCCTGTTTGTTTGTTTCATTTCAGATACAGTCAAAGCTGGTGATAATTCTGCTGAAGTTGTTGATTGATTCCATGGTTATATGATAGATAACTTTAGAAAACTATTGTAGATATTTGTGGTGTTGATTGATTTTGGAGTATGGATAGATTAAGAATTTATAAACCTTTGGGTGGGATCATGAACTGAAATCAGTTTTCATGTATGTATGTGTTTGTTGAGATAAACCTAACTATCAAGTACAACTTTCAAGCCCTAACAATAATAATAAGAATTTCTAAATCATCAAGTTCTATTTCCTTGTTATTTAATATTTCCTTGCAAATGTACCACTTTCCTCTGTAATTTTACTATAAGCAGTAAGGAAAAATTAGACAACATTTTCAGAATTTTGATTAGAAATCTTCTAGCTAAATATTCAAGTTAATCACTTATAAGTTTTATTTTCCATCCAATGGAACACTGGTAATGACTGACCTGAAGAGCTATTAGTTTTTAATGAGACCTAAAGGCTCTGAAATATGTCCACAATTTCAAGAAATCTTCTCCACCACTTGGACCATATGATCCAGAAGGTCCGATGATTCTCAAAGAAAGAGTGGTAGATAGAGATGCTATTAAAGATTTTGACAGGTGTGTATAGCTGAATCATAACATATCATAACATATGCCTTTAGAATGTTAGAAAAGAACCATGTTATCATTTGCACATAACTGCTCTTCTTTTGGAAAATAAAAAAAAAATTTGTTTCACTACTATATGTCATTAGAGAATGAACACATAACTATAGGCATACATAACCATATGACCTGTGATGCTTATTATGAACTGGGTGTTTTTGACCCACCAAACCATAAATTTTGATGCATATAGTAGTTTGTAAGTGGATGGAAGTGGGAAATATAAGTTTTAAGCACGTCCTGAAGCAGCAAGTAAATTAATTATATTTAAAAAATGCTGTTCTTAAATACTTATGACTCTCACTCCTAATAATCTGCCTTCTGAATCTCAGCCTTGACCAGTAGGGACAGAATTTCCCTACTATCAGGTGACAGAGGAAGATAAACTCCAGTCTCATATATGCATGGTTCTGTGCAATATGTAGCCTTCACAAGGAAGTGTAAAGCTATATCCCTTCACTGAACATTACTGGAGAGCAGTAATGAATGCACCTGGGTGTTCATTTTTCTTAGAAGAAATATCCAGATGTGTGATGATATACAAATTAAAATGCTCAGGAATTTCAAAGGAACATGATAAGAAAAGACAAAAAGGTCTTGGGAAGATGTATACAGATAGATTGTAAAATAGAAAGGTGTAAAATAGAAAGGTAATTGTTTCCCGTTTGAGAACTCACCAAAAGATAACTTCGACAGAGGAGATTTTTAATAATCAGAGGGATAAGATGATTTTTTTTCTGTGGATATCTGTCAACCTTTTTCCCCAGCTGTGCCTATTTTTGCCCAATGGGTCATGAACAAAGTGGCTAAGGTAGCAGGGATGGAGGTTATGCAGAGGATCTACAGCATGTACTTAATGAGTATGAGTTAACTGTAGTCACTGCTGAGAAGCTTATATGCCAGCAGCAGAGACCAATGTTTAGTTTCCAAATATGACACCATTCTCCAGGGTTAACTACCAACCACCTGTTGATAGGTATTTGGTTAACTACTAACCAAACAATAGGTTGATTGCATAAGACCACTTCCATCAGGGAAAAGGCAGCATTTTGTTTTTGGAACAGATACTAACTCTGTATATAAGTTTGCCTTGCTTGCAAACAATGCTTTTTCCAAAAACTACCATTGGCAGACTTATAGAATGTTTATCCACTTTCCTTATATTCCACACATTTCAAAGCTAAAGTGATGTGTAAATAATATTATGGTCATGGACTCTGCTGCTCTACCATCCCAAAGCAACTGGTTGGACAGAAATATGGAATGGCCTTTTGAAAACTAAGTTGCAGTACTAGCTGGGTGGAAATATCTTGCAGGACAGGGACAAGATTCTCTCTAAGTCTTATGTACACTAAATAGGCAACCACTATGTGGTGCTGTTTCTCTCAGCCAGAATTCATACATCCAGGAATCAAGGAGAGGAGGAATCCCTTGCCCCAATTTTTGCTTCAGGTCTTAGTTCTAAAAAGAGGAGTGTTCCCTTAGTTTTAGAAAGAGGAGTGTTTCCATCAGAGGACACAGAAACTATTTCAAAGAATTGAAATTTAAGACTGATTTCAGTCACTTTGTAGTTGCTCATGCCTCTGAACCAAAAGCCAAAGAAGCAAGTTATTGCAACTTACTAAGGGTAATCAATGCTGATTATAAAGGGAAACATTGGACAAATGCTCCATGTTGGAGATAAGAATAACTATGTCTGGAATGCAGATTTATAATGTTATCTCTGAGTACTACCAATCATTGTGATATAAGTCAATGGAAAACTACAACTCAATGTAGGCCTGTCCATTAATGGCACAAATTCTTCAGAGGTGATGTTTTGTGTCATCCCACCAGGCAAAACTAAGACAGCTGAGATACTTGTTGAGGTCAAAGGAAATATTAAAAAAAAGGCAGTGGCAGAAGATAGTTATAAATATTAGTTATGATCACATGAACAGTTGTAGAAATAAGGACTATAATTGTTAATATTTCTTCTACATTTTATTATTAATGTTTTGTGTGTATATATATGAATACATTTATAATGAAAATACATTTAATTTCCTTGTTCTTTTATTCCATTAAATAGATCATCAGTTATATTAACTTTCTTAGAGTATTTAAATTATTTTAATTGTGCATCATTGTATTTAAGTTTCTTCATTCAAAATTTTTGTATTTTCTTCTGAAGAAAGAATTTGACTGTTTTGAGCTGTACATATGGTTGTTGCATCCTTTTGAGCTGAAGAATAACATTGATTTTATCATCTTCATTTGTAAATTATATGTGACTTAGGGATATTTGTAGAGGTACCATATTGAAAAGAGGTAGACTGTGTTAGTTAATGTCATATATCAATATTGTTAAGACTATAATGACTAAATTTGTGATCAAACAGAAGTCTAGATTTCACTGTGAAGATATTTTTAGATGTGATATTTAACATTTAAGACAGTATCCTTTGATAAAAACTGAATATTTGCATCCTAAGAATGAGCTTGATCCAAAAATTCGAAGACCTTCAGAGAAAAGACTAAGATCTCGCAACAGGCAAAGAATTCTGCTTTAACAGTACAACATAGAAATTCTGGCTGAGTATCTAGCCTTCAATTCAAGAGTGCAATATCAATTCTTGCCAGAATTCCCAGCCTGCTGCTTGTCTTGAAGATTTCAGACTTTGCTAACCTCTACAATCTCATGAACCAATTGCTCAGTTGCTTAAAATTTCTTAAAATGTTTCTCTCCCTGCCCCCCCACATGCATGTATACAGCTTTTTCTTGAGAACACTAATGCACTTACCATATTTAAACACATCCTTATAACACACCCACCCCCCCCACATACAAAAATATGTAAAAACTCCCTGTCAAATACCAAATTATGATAGCATTTGAAAAAATAGAAGTTATTTTTGTATACTTCAGTAGTCAGAGGTATATTGTTAAATATTTAGTCTATAAATTTAAGAGAAACTATTAAATAGAAGATAAGGTGAAATTAAATCAGCACAGCTACATAAATAAAAAGCGAGAGAGTTGTAATTAGGAAGTTTAGATGCAACAATATTCCTGATTTTGGAATGATATAGTGTCAAGCCTGAAAGCAATGTTGTGCTGTGAGTTTAACTGCTTGTGATCTGCAGTTCCCTTGGTACATCTTAAATGTGAGATCAAAATCAGATAAAAAAAATCAGAAAGTTGTTCATCTGTAGTGTAACTAATTTTCTGTTTTCTGAAAAGTAATGCATTATTCATTAGGCCTTTTGTTTAATAAATTTATTTGTGTTGTTTTGTAATAGCCCATGAATAAAAATGACCAAGAAGAACATTTTCTAAGTAAGCTAAAAGCAAGATATATGATGATTCCTTTAAAAATAAATATCCTACAATTAACACAATATGTCCCTTCTGTTTAACAAACAAATCACAAAAATTCTGTTTATGCTATGGTTTTTCTTAAAAGTTTTGTTTGAAAATGTTTTCTGCCAAGCAGAGTTCAAAGATACATTCTCAAGTTCTGTAGAATTTTCCTCTTATTTTAATTGAAGTCTAAAATTATACTATTTTATCAAACAGAAAAAAAAAACTGTATTAAAATCATATTTCCATGAAATGTCAATGCCCAGAAATGTGTTCTCAGTTACTATTTTATTTGTGCGAGGGATACTATAAACTAACAGTTTTTAGCATTTAACAAGCCAGCAAACATGTCCAACAGCTGTCATGAAGTCACATCCTTTATCTGAATGCCAATCAGAGGTCTTCATCTGTCCCCTAGGCTTATGGTGAATACTTATGTGGTTATAAAGTCCTTTCTTTGCAGTGATTAATTTCACTACAAGATATTTCCACAGAAGAGACCATATTCACAATTTTTATTTTGGATATTACAATTTACTTGACCTCATGAAAATGTGATTACATGTTGAGAGAAATTAAGGCAAAATAAAAGGTGGATTTTAAAAAATGCATTCATTTTGTAGAAAAAATATCAAATGATATGTTGGAATGTTGTTAAGAAAATTTTGTAGTTAAATTAATGAAAATATATAGTTGTACAATCTATACTGTATTCATGTAGGAGTTTGTCCTATATTTGCTTGTAAAGACGAAATCATTACTTATGCAACCAAGTGATGTGTCTAACTATGCTATGTAGTTATGTCTACAAATTATTTTTTCCCTCCAAAATTGAGCATCGCGTTTAGTGATGGGACATGGCTATTGGATTTGGTGTTATTTTCCAACTGCCAAGGATAATCTTCTACATACAAAAGGCTTGGAGTAAGTATGATTTTATCAATAAATTCCACATTTATATCTATTTTTGAAAAATAGCTATTGTGAGAAAGTAAATATAAAATTAAAAAATTGAAATACATGGAATATTTATGTCAACCATGTGTACCTAAATATCTAATAATATTTGCATATTATTCACAATATGGATCAAGAATTTTAAAATCTATTTTAAAGATTGAAAGTTATTTTAATGTAAAAAAATAGTGAAACAAAAGATGATTTTCATAATAACTGAAAGTACATACCAAACAAAATAAACATGTAAGTGCATATATTTATTTTTTTAATTAAATAATGATTCTTCAGTGTCAGATGATATGCCCAAATCTATATGAACTGATATAATTAAATAATTAATCTCCATATTTTATGATTTTTATTTTGTAAGGTTATAAATATAAATAAAATACATCTAGCTCTAAATTTATTATATTTAAGAAATCTTGGAATGAAAATGATATAAAGAAAAAATAGTTTCTAAAATAATATTTTAAATGCTAAATTATGTCTTATGTAATAAAATACGGTTTTCTTAATTTCTCTCTTGAAATTTAATTTCAAAATTAACTCAGTTATATTTTATATATCATGAAGTCTATGACTCATTTTAGTAAAATTATTCTGCTTAAGCATTAATATATCAGTTATATTTACAGTTTCCTCATTGGTCATTTTTGATAGTTAAATGTAGTCTCCAGGGTAGAGCCATATCTGAATTGCTAAGTAAATCCAGAACAACAGACTGATCACTATCTCCTGGCATTAATTACCTTCTATTTTCCTTTGATGTGCCTAACATCATGGTTATATGTAAAGGTGGGTAGAATAAGTGGTTTCCCAAGCAACATGCTACTCTATTATTACAAAAAGAATTTTAAATTTTCTGCAAATCATACAAAGATTTTTAAGAAAATATTTATTTACAGGGGAGGTCCAGGGCAGTTCACATAGTATATTCTAAATTAATAAAGTTCCAGTTAATTATAATCCAAACACACCTTTTATGAAAGGTTTTTTTTTCCCCTGAAGAAGAATGCACTGAATGATCATACATAGCAAACTATTTTGTCTTATAGCAGTACTGAGTAGTAAGTTCTTGAAAGGAATGTCTAGTGTGAATTTAAGATCATTTAAGAAGTAAAGTTTAAATGCCATTCTTAAAAATATGAGCTATAGGTTTCATTGGATTCTCATTTCACGTTCTGAAAATTTGGATCCTACCTAAAACATCCCAGTACACATATTATGACTACTCTTAATTTCAACAGTTCCCTATTTCTGAAGTTGATAAAAATAGCCAATGAACTACTGGTTTTAATATCACCAACATTCGTATGTTACATTTACTAAGCTAATTATCAAATATGTGATTTTGATAAGAATTAAAGAATGCCGAAGTGCTTGTAATGCCAGCCTCTAAAATACGTCTTTTCTCATAAAATGCTAGATGAAATCTTATAATGGTCAAATAGAGATTTCTGTTGAGAAAGTAACAGCAGCTGGGTGTAATTTCAATATCACACTAAGAGACTTTAAATTGTTACAATAATAATTAAAATTCATCAAAGTTTGGTTAATAATAAAACAATAGGAGATACTGGGGAAGAAAAGTACTGAAAAGGGTTTATTTTATGAGCAAAAAATGGAACAGTAGCAATAACAACATACTAGACAAGACAAAACTAAAACAGATTTTAAAATATATTTATTAGTCTCTCTGTGTATATAACTTAGACTTAAAACAGATAACTACCTAAAAATAAATTTTACAACATTCAATATGATCCAACCACTTTATGACATAGTTTTGACTTTCCACTTTTGTTGTGGCAGTAAGGCAATTGACTATTTTGAGAGGTTGTACAACCTTTCACCTGCTACCAACATTCCATATATACTGTCTTCCATAAATTTAAGCCTCTACTTCTGAAAAGGAATATAGTTTAATCCCAAGACACTGGTCACCGTGAAACTATTTTTTAAAGTTAAAGTGTGTCATGTTTCAAATCAATGCTTCACTAAATATGGGTGCCCTTTTGCCTGCAGTCTCAAGGTTGCAGTTTGTAACATTTGAAATTATTTTGCTGGAAGCAAGGTTATTCTTAATAATGTCCAGTGCCTCTGTTGTTTTTTGTTTGTTTGTTTGTTTTCACCATGAAAATGAGCATTATATGTAGAGAAGGGGATGTGAGGCATTTGAAAATAGCTTGTGTGAATACCTATTTAATTAATTATGACTGAACAATAATTTAATATTAAAATATTAAAATTATTAATATTAAAATAATAAAATATTAAAATTTATGGAATATACAGATGGATGAAAACTACATGTAAATTAAATTGTATATTTACAAATTATTTTATAAAATAATGAGAAGTGACAAAAAATTGTCTAAATGAGTGTCTAGACTTTAAATTGTCTAAACTCATCCCTCATGTATCATAAGACAAGCTTTATATTTCTATGACTGACAACTATATAGTGACTATAATTCAATAACACACTTAGATCTTCATATTGTTTAAATTTAAGGAAAGATTAATGATTGTATGTGATTTTCAATTAAATTTTTATGCAGAAAATTTATATTCATGTATTAATGAATTTTAAATATGTATAACAATATGATCAAATTTCTTGGTAGTGTGTAAAATACTACTTTTTTCTTAAAATGTTTTCATTATAACTTGCTTTCTGAAAAGAAATATAGGGTTTATTCTTTTAAAGGTTTGTTTTATGTAAATGTATGTTACCTTGCACAACTACTAGGTTCAACTCTATCTTTAATTATATAATTTCTGTAATAAATTTCTAGCCATAGTCTTTACTGTCACAAGCATGAGAGTATTTAGGAATACATGATATAGGTTGGATATCATCATCTATCGTCTACTTATCTGTATATATACCTATCAATAATATCTCCCAGACATTTAATATGGTTTAAATTTTAAATATACAGAGGAATAGAATCAAATAACATTAATTTACATCATTATGGAGCTAACCTTGCCTTAGCAACCAAAATATTCAGGATGCCAATTATAGAAATTAGACTCTTTATTAAACAGACCATAAATTAAGCATACTTATCAAAGATCACATAAAATTCATACATTGATAATTATTTAAGTATTTCTATAAAATTAAATAAATTTTGTATTGTATATTATTAAATATTAAAATTACTATATGAACATTCTTGTCTTTTTTCTGATTTTAGAGGAAATTACTTTAGTTTTTCTCTATTTAATATGATGTGGGTTTCAGGTGTGCCATAAATATTTTGTGATATTGAGTGAATTTCTTCAATCCCTAGCTTCTTCAGTGTTTTTAACATATACGATTGTTGGATTTCATCAACAATCATGGCCTTTCTCCATCTATTGAGATATTCATGTGATTTTTGTCTTTAAATCTGTGTCAGTGGCGAATTGCATTTATTCATTTGCAAATGTGAACCTTGAATCCCTGGAATGAAACCCACTTGATCATAATTTATTACCTTTTTGATATATTTTGAATGCAGTTTGATAATAATTTATTAAGTTTTTTTGCATTTATGTGGGGCAGGGATTGTTCTATAGTTTGCTTTATTTGATGGATCTTTGTCTGATTTTGGTATCAGGTTTAAGTTGGCTACATAAAACTTATTTGGGAGTGCTCCCTCTCTTGCAGTTTCATGGAATAATTTGAGGAAGACTGTTGTTTGTTCTTCTGTAACAGTCTGGTAGAACTCACCTTAGAATCCAGCATGTCCTGAGGTTTTTTTTTTTTGTTTTTTTTTTTTTTTTTGTTTTTGTTTTTTTTTTTTTTTGTAAGGCTTTTCATTGCTGTTTCAATTTTGTTACTTACTATTGGTCTGCTAAGGTTTTCTATAAGCTTCTGATTCAATCTGGGCAGGTCATATGTGTCTAGAAATCTGTCAATGTCTTACAAATTTTCCAGTTTATTGGAGTATAAATTTTCAAAACAGGTCTAATAATCCTCTGGATATCAATGGGGTATATGCTGATATTTACTTTTTCATCTCTGATCTTGTTGATTTGCTTCTTTTCACTCTTCTTTTTGGTTAGTTTGGCTACAAGTTTGACAAATTTATTTGTTTGTTTGTTTGTTTTGGGGTACCAGGGATTGAACTCAGGGGCACTGAAACACTGAGCCACATCCCCAACCCTATTTTGTATTTTATTTACAGACAGGGTCTCACTGACTTGCTTAGCGCCTCTTTTTGCTAAGGCTGGCTATGAACACATGATCCTCATGCCTCAGCCTCCCAGCCTCTGGGATTACAGGCATGTGCCACCACGCCCAGGTTGACAATTTTATTTATTTTTTTGAAAATCTCTTTATTTCATTGATCCTGTGTATTACTTCCTTTAGCTTAATTTCATTGATTTTTTTCCAACATCTTAATTATTTCCTGTCTCCTATTTATTTGAGAGTTAGTTCATTCTTTTTTAAGGCCTTAAGGTGGGACATAAATTTATTTAATTGGGATATCTCTAATTTTTTAATGTAGGAATTCAGTTCTAAATTTTTTTAATCACAGAACTGCTTTCTACTCTACCAAGATTTTGATATGTTATACCTTAATTCTTATTCATTTCTAAGAATTTCTTAATTTCTCTTCTGACTTCTTTATTGATCTCTTCTTCATTGAAGAGCGTATTGTTCAATCTTCTTGTGTTTATGTAATTTCTATTAATTTTCTTGCTTTGATTTCTAGCTTCATTCCATTATGATCTGATAGGGCACATGGGATTATGTTGATTTTTATTTTTTTTTTTTTTTTTTGTATTTGCTAAGATTTTCTTTGTGCCTATAATATGATCTATTTTGGAAAAAGTTCCATGAGTAGCTGAGAAGAAGGTAAATTTAGCTGTTTTGGGGTGGGATATTTTGTAGCTGTCCATTAGATAGTTCTTGACACATTTATCAGAGCAATTATGCAAGAAAAAGAAATTAAAGGGATACAAATAGGAAAATAAATAAATTAAGCCATCTCTGATTGTTGTTGATATGATCCTATTTCTAGAAGACCCAAGAAATTCCACCAGCAGACTTCTAGAGCTTATAAATGAGCATAGCAAAGTAGTAAGATAGATGATCAACAACCATGAATCAATAGATTTTTTGTACTACAAAATGATTCAGCTAAGGAAGAAATCAGAAAAACGGTACCATTCCCAATAACATCAAAAAAATAAAATTAAATACTTGCAAGTTAATGTAACCAATGAGGTAAAAGAGCTCTACAACGAAAATTATAGAACACTAAAGAAATATACTAAAAAGAAGAATTTAGAAGAAGGAAAGACATACCATGTGCATAGATAGGAAGAATCAATATTATCAAAATATCCATAGGACCAAAAGCAATACACAGGTTCAATGCAACACCAATGATATTCTTCACAGAATTAGAAAAAAAAATCTTAAATTCATTTGGAATAATAAGAGACCCAGAATAGCCAAAGCAATGTTAAGCAAGAAAAGCAAAGCAGAAGGCAGCAAACTGTCTGATCTAAAATTACACTACAGAGCCTTACAGCATACTGTATTCCACTACAGCATGGTATTGGCATCAAATTGACATGAAGACCGACGGAACAAAATAGAAGACACAAAGGCAAACCCACATACCTATAACTCTTTTATTTGACAAAGGTGCCAAAAAATATATCTTAGAGAAAAGACTTTATAACAAATAGTACGGTGAAAATTGGATAGATATATGTGGAAAAAGGAAATTAGAACTCTCTTTCTCATGCTACACAAAACTCAAATTCAAATTCAAAAAGAAAAAAAAGGTGGTTGAATGAGATGAATATCATTATCCTAAATGCATGATTGAAGGCCTGAATAGTATGAATATACTTTGTATACAAACAGTTGAATGTATGTGCACTATGAATTGTACATACTACTATTATAAATTAAAAAAAAAAAAAAAAAGACTTAGGAATTACACAAAAATTACAGACTACTATTATAAATAAAAAAATAATAAAATAAATAAAAAGACTTAGGAATTACACAAAAAAAACCTTGTTATTGCTAAGAAAACATACAGTTAACATTCATCATGTTGGTATTGGCACTGATTTACTTAGCATTTACTTGCATTGTTTTAGGACTACAGACTAGTGAAACTACTCTGAAAGCAATATGGAGATTGCAAAAACCTATGAATGAAATCACCATGTGAACCAGCTATCCCACTCCTTGGTATTGTCTCCCCAAATCTAAAACCAACATACTATCCCCAAATACTTCAGTGTTTGTATCAGCAAAATTCACAATAGCTAAATTATGGAATCAACTCAGATACCCATCAATAGATGAATGGATTAAGAAATTGTAATACACACACACACACACATACACAGACACTCACAATGGAGTTAAAATCAACTATAAAAAATAATGAAATTATGGCATTTGCTGGTAAATGGAGAATATCATGCTAAGGGAAATAAGCCAAACTCAGAAACTCAAAAAAGTCAAATATTTTCTCTCATAGGTGGAAGCTAGAGTGAAATAAAGGAAAAGGGAATGGAGTGATATGATAATATAAAGCATGAATCAAATATAAATTAATAGATTAGTGAAAGAAAGTCAGGTAAAGTAGAAGAAGGAGAATGGGAGAGGGAAGAGGGTATGGCAGGTCAAAGATTTCCACCTATGTATGAGTTTGTTGGTATAAGCCTAACTACTATGCATAACTATATAGATTTAATAAAAACATTTAAAAAATCTATGTCATTCACATATCTTTAAATGTATTTAATACCATGAAAATAAAATAATTAATCAAAGGGTTAAAACAAAAAGCATTACTATGTTAGAAAATCCTGATAATGCTCTGGAATTATCTTAGGGGACTTAGGAGTATGTTGGTTTACATTGGCTTATTCTTTTAGTATATTACTCTAGAGTCATATGAGTCATATTCATATCCAATGCAGCCTGAAGTTTGAAAAGAATTCCTAGGTGCCATATTCTTGATTGAGAAAGTTACAATAAAGCAATTAATAGTATAATATAAATTTGAATTTCTTGAGATGGAGAAATAAAATACATATGAGAGTAATTCAGACAGCAGCGTTGGTAAAAGAGGCACACCAAGAAAGGTAATTACACATAGGAAAAAATGTATATTAGCATCGGTATATATAGACATATGCATTTATACATATATCTTAATTGCATTATTTTCATTAGACTCTAATACATCATATTAGAACAATGGACTGATGATTTGATTATATAGGTTGTTTTCTTTTGTCTATGTAAAATATGACCCTTTTAAATGTTTATTTTTAAAGACTAGGTTGAATTTCTATAATAAAAAATTGTGCAAAAAAGAAAAAAGAAAAGAAATAACAAAAGAAGGAGGGACAGAAGGAACTCCAGTCTATCCCCTATTCATCAGAAGATATTCAATTTGAGTTACGTATTATGGGTTTAATTTAGGAGAGTTAAAAAATAAAAAATTCCACAAGAACATTAGATTATGTTATACTTCACTAACTATATCACTTGTGAATAATGATAAATTGATTTCCCAGAAAAAGATGATATCTATACTGGCTCTTTTAAAGTCATTTTTGTAAGTACCAATTTACAGTAATAAATGGCAAATTGATTACTTCAATGTATGATACTATTCATAGGCAGATGAGACATTTTTCTGTATAGTCACCATTAAGCTGCCTATTTTAAAAATATTAACAAGCAATTTTTAAGAGCATTATTATAAGACCATGTTACAGATGAATAAAGAAAGACTTTATTTATCTAACAATAAAGGTCTCAAAAAGAGACTAAGCAGTTACCAAAAAATCAGGCTGACAGCTAGTATTGCTCCATCTGTCCTCAAGATCTCATCAAAAAAGTCTAAAATATTGTTTTTCTTTTGAAGCTATCCTTTCTTAACCCCTTGTTTACTCTTCAAAACACTGTGATCTCGATTTGTCATAATTACTCTAAAACTATTGCCTCAAGATCATTTACGTGCTCAAACACTGATCACCCAACTGACAAATTCAAATTATTTTTTCCTATTGGTAAAAAAAAAAAAAAAAAAGACACTTTGTTTGCGAGAAATCTTATGTTCATAGAAATATTGAATAGAAAATGCAGACAATTACCACATCCCCTCATTCCACATAGGCATGATCTCCCCTACTCTCAGCATTCCTCATCAGAGTGGTGTAATTCTTACAATTGATGAACTTCATGGTTACATTGACACTTCATTATCACCCAAATCTGTATTATATTTTTCAGAGTTCACTCCTGATCCTTAATATATTCTATACATTTTGGCAAATGTATATTTTTACATAGCATTTTTCTGCTGAACAGCTTCATTGGCCCCCAAATACTTTGCACTCCACCTATTCATCTCTTTCTCTCCCATAACCCCTAGAAACCACTTATTTTTCTTTTTTTGCCTGAATAGTTTTGTAGTTTCCAGAATTTTGAATAGTTGAAATCTTACAGTACTATAGTTCTGTTAGTCATTTTTCCATCACTGTAACAAGTACTGAGGTCATTAAAATCTGAAAAGAAAATATTTATTTGGGCTTTTGGTTGGCCCTGCTGCTTTGGGCCTGTGATGAGGCAGGACACCAGGACAGGATCACATGGCAGAAAAAATAGCTTACATAGTGGCCAGGAACAGAATGGCAGTGAGGGTGGGTCTGTGTCTTTTTCAAGGAAAAGCCCCCAATGACCTAAAAAACTCCTACTAAGTCTCACCTCTTCAAGATCCCACCGTGTCCCTGGGGACAAAGCCTTTAACGTGGGAATTTAGGGGTCACTCAAGATCCCAACTATGACTAAAGTCTTTAAAGATTGATTTATTTCACTTACTAATACACATTTGTAAGTTACTTAGTCTCATTTTTTTTTAATTTTGGCATTGTTGCTACTCCATTTTATTAAAAAAAAAATAATAAATTTTGGGCTGGATTTGTGGCTCAGTGGTAGAGTGCTCACCTAACATATGCGCGGCCCGGTTTCAATTCTCAGCACCACGTAAAAATAAATGCATTGTGTACAACTAAAGCAAATAAATAAATTATTTAAAAAAGTAATAATTTTCTTACAGTGTTTCTAAAATACTATTCTTGGTCTTCAATTGAAGTTTTTGTTTAGTCTCCTTGGTGGACACCATTATATAGTGTCAATGATAGTGGATAACATTCCCTCTTTGTCTCTACTCAGTATCAGAAGTCCTTTAGTTATGTGACATTTCAAGCCAGGCTGAACTAATAATTTATATTATAATAACCCAAGTATTAATGGTGATTTTGAAGTATCTCATTGAGATCCATATATGTGTATGTCTTTATCTCTACATAAATCCAAAAAATTACTAGAATTAAACCCACTTTTGTATGTAAAATTAAATTGAACAGTTTGTCCTGATAATTTTAAAGTCGCTTCTGTTCTTTTCCACTGGCTGGATTATATTACCATCTACCAAATCACAATTTACAAACCTACTATTGTCTCAAAACATTGACATCAAAATTGAGATGATTGGCTCAGGAGGCTGAGGTAAGATAATTATGAGTTCAAAGCTAGCGTCAGTAATTTAACAAGGCCCTAAGAAACTCAGTGAGACCTTGTCTCTAAATAAAATTTTTAAAAGTGGGCTGAGGATGTGGATCAGTGGTTAAGTGCCCAAACCAAAAAAAAAAAAAAAAAAAAAAAGATGATTTTAATGCATGCACATTTATTGTAGAAGAAAGTTATCATCCAGAAATACTGAAATATCCTTTTAAAAATGTATAACTGTCACCCATTTACTATTATAATATTCATCAGTATATTTGATATAAATATAGACTATATAATGTGCTCAAATACAACTAAAATTTAGAAAGTTAAAATGGAGCTTTAAGTATTACATTTTAAAGATATAAAACCATAGATTTTAGTTAAAAACCATCCCATAGCACAAAATTGACTAGTAATGGGTGAAAAGCCACTAACATTAGCCTTTGTACAAACTATTTTCTTCTCATCTAAGACAGAGATAATTAAGAAATATGTCCACTGATTTAATGGTTAGGATAGTCCTTTTATATATAAAACAAAGGTGAACACTGCTGTAAAAAGGCACTTTTATGCCCCCGAAAAGTCATATATTTTGACAAGCTTGACATTTCCTATTGTGGAAACTGTATTTCTTCAGACAATTTTAAATACTCAGTTTTAGTTTAAGTCTACTTGCATGTCTTAAAACCAAGTTTAAATCAAATGGTAGAAAAGGCAATCCCTGAAAAATGAATTTTTTTTCCCTATCTATGCAGATGTTATATTTCACACTGCTGCATACTAAGAAGGCAACAGATTAAAAAATAATCAAGGGCATGAAGACCCATGATATACATTGCACAGATAGATGTTTAAGAATTGGGTTTGTGAGAAGTTGATGAATAGTGAGTAACGTCCCTTTCTCCTGGTTACATCACAAATTTTCTCCTAGCCAAAGTTCCAAGACGATAGCAGATTAGAGTAACCTCAGTACTATGAAATGAATTATTTAAGCCATAGGACAAGCAGTGATTTTTTTTTTTTCAATTTTCCTAAGTATCTCTGTCCAATCCATCCAGCTTGATCAGGTCTACCTCCATAGCAGTCACAAACAGGCTCACTTTTTGTCAACTTCACTTCTATCTTCTAGTTCAAACCACCTTAAGTCCTCTGGGCTGCAGCAACAGCCTCCCAATAAGCATCCCTGCTGTCCTTTATGATTTCCACATAGCAGGCTGCATGATCTTAAATCAGTATGTGACTATCCGTTTGTGGATTCCAGTAGAATGCCCATGAATAGTATTGGGTCCAATTATTTAAGACATATATAAGAATTACACTTAATGGAATCCAAATTCCTCATGATAGTTTGTAAGACCATACTTGATATGGTCCCTTACAATCTGTCATATCTCACTTCCTATAATGTTCTTTATTTTTCCCTTGCTCAGAATATGTGAGGATCAAGAGTCTGGGCATGTTTTAGCTGGATGATCTGCTTAGATCTCAGAAGGCTGCATCCAGGTGTCAGCTGGGCTGCATTTCATATAGAGATGAGAATTCGTGAGTTTGATGATGGAAGTAGATACGTGGCGAGGAGCAGTAGGCAGTCTGTAAAATCTAAGTGTAGCTTTCAACTTCCGTGCAGCAAAAATTTAATTCTGCAAACAACCTGAATGAGCTTGCAAAGAATTCTTCCAAATCTGAACCTCCAGATGAGAATGTAATCTTGCCACCATATTGACTGTAGCCTTATAAGACCCTGACACAAGAGCCCAGCTAAGTAGTGCCTAAAACACTTACTAATGGTGGGAAACAGTAAACATGTTTTTGTAAGCTGCAAACTGTGTGATAACTTAGTACAAAGCAATAGAAAACTACTGTAGACTGTTTTATTGCTTTTATCTCTCTTCTTTATACTTTACATCCTTATTTTCTTTATTTCTTCATTTTTTAAATACATCCTTTCTAAAAATTCTTACTAAATGTCCTCAACATATCAGTCAATATTTTAGATCATGGCTGTGTCCAGTATTAGAGCAAATATTAGAAACATTTTCACAAATTCCTACTCAGTAATCTACTTATACTTCAACTATTTAAATAAATGAGTTAGAGAAAGCGGCAATAGAAATGTATTCTTATATATCACTGAATAATTATAAAGAAAATAATGGATAAAAAGAAAGTATTATGGTTATTAACTAAGTTAAAGAAATATCTTGAATAATTTATTCAAATTTATCAATTTGAAATTCTATAAATACATGGGTTTTTCAGTATCCAAGTCTTTAGAAAATTATATCTTTATTCTTTGGTAATGTTTTTCTGTAATTGAAAAACTTGAGTTGCTGTTTCTCTTTTATTTGGTATAGAATCTCAAGCATTTTGGTTTTAAAAAAAATGGTATATTTTTGTGCTACACAGTCTTAAAAGAGAAGTTGAGTTATTTTTTTAAATTATGAACCAAAACAGTTTTATGTAAATTAAATGTAAGAATTCATTCAGGCAATTACTAATTCTTTTATTCTAAACTATATTTAAGGTATGTTGAAGTTCGATAATTTACCCAAACAACATGAAATATTGAAAATATAAGGGAATATCAAATGATTTGTATTCTCTTTTAGTACTTGACACCTATTAGCACTGGAGATTAGGGAAAGCAGTTTTACTTAGACTCTTTTTTTCATCTGTAAGTTTCTGTATAAATGCAAAATAGAAGTAGCATAATACTGAAAATAAGATGTTATTATACAAGTCAGAATTTATTCAACTATGATTAATAAATACTCCTGAGCTATCTTCTTACAAGTGAGAGACTTCATTTAATTCTTACTCTAGCTACTAAATAAATGTCAACAATTGAGAAATATTTGAAGTCTAGTTAATAATGTACATCACTGAATCTATAAAGAAGGAAGAAACCTTTCTTTTATATAATTTGATGATCAATTTCTCAGCATTGAATGCTGGATTCATAAAAGTATTGGGCAATTCAAATTGGAAGAATAAACTCTTAAGAGATAAGAAGTTTGAGGTCTCATAGGGTTACCAGAAAAACAGGTATGGCAATCCTCAAAGCTACTGGCAATTTCAGTGATTTTTCTGGTTGAAAAGCTCTAGCTGATGACTACAAATCAATTACAGTTAACTTATTTTTCCCCACTGTTCAAAGATTGGACTTGAACAGCAAGGGGCTTGTTTCTATGAACAGAGGGTATCACAAACAATTGAGAAAGTTACTTTCCCACTAGGGAGCACTGGCAAATTGAAATAGTACGGGGGAAAAAAATTGGGAAAAATTCTGGACAGTTTATTTCAACAAATATCCAATCACTTGCTTTGCAATATTTGTAGATGAAATATCAGTAAAGAAATCAATCTCAAATCCCAGCTTTTTGGTATCTATATAACTTTACATATATTATGAAATAATGTCTAGTTATTTAAACATTTGTCACTATCAGAATATCTTGTTTTGTCAGTATGCTACTAAATAATATGGTACTGGTGCACTTAGAATTTTTAAAAAGAGTACATTGGGTATTGAATAACTCATTATTTAAAATATTATTAAGGAAAATGTTGGGATGCATTTTACTTATTGCTATGTTATTCCCTGATTTTTTTTTTTTTTTTAATTGAACATGCAACTTTTTGAGATCTAAGTTAAAATCACATGCATCTATGTAGTAAAGTTTGAAGAACAAAGAAATTTAAGGTAATAAGATGTAGGTTTGAAAAACCACTATTCCTTTTGTTTCAACTTTGGCCTGGAGATGGTTCTATTACGTTTACTCATTTCAGTTGTCTGTAACATAAAGATGCTGACAATTATTCTCCAATGTAATTATAATTCTGCAATGAAATAATGATAGTGTAAGGTCATTATTAACTAGAAATTATATTGTTAATACTAATTTTAAAGGGCTTTAATCATTGTGTAAAAATGTATAGGTGACATGTATAATTTCATTTTTATGCAAGATAACTCATAATTGATACTATCAAATCCTTGGTGCCTGTAGAGTGTGTTTTTGTCCTCATTACATTAGAAATCATACTCAATCACAATAATCAGAATTTAGGAAAAAGAGAGACAATCTGTAAGTCATTTATATGTAACTTTAGCAATACTAGTCAAAAATATTCATGTGAGTTTTAATAAGAAAAGGCCTTCAAAGTTTCTGCATTTATATCAATTTACCTGCATAACACCTATGCTTCTCCTATGATGAGAAAAGATGTAATTTTCTCTTATCATACTGTTTAACAAATTATAATCTTTAAAAAATTTACTAAGGAAATGAAGATAAATGATATTATTTGCATAAATACTTTTACAATATATTTGATATGAAATTTAGAAAAGCATAAAATCACATTTCAAATATGGTTACTGTTTGCTATCCAGAACATGATTTTTCCATAGGTAGTAGCTTTAGGGAATAAATGAAAGGACCTATTGAGCAACTTTTTCACATATTGGCTTTTATTAAACAACATTTAGATATTTAACTATTTAATTGTATCAAGATAGCTTTTGTTATTATATGCTTTTAATGATAGGAAACGTGAGTAAGCTGGAAACATTTGTTTTCTATGAAGCTTAAGTATCCTCAGAAGAAATGGGGTAGTACTATAAGTAAGTCTTATGATTTAAAGTTAAAGGAGAAAAATAAGATTCTCTCAAATATCATTACTCCTCTACTAGTCATGTCTCAATATTTCAAGTGAAAAATTTTAATAGATAATTGATACAGTATTACTATAGTAAAATAAATCTATAATATGGAATTTGAAGGGTTTATTTCTATAGCATGGAGAGCTATTGCTCACAGAATTTATGAATCTAAATGGATATGTTAATAGAATACACATCTGTTTAAAATCCTTATCCGTGTTACCTTCACATTCAAACAAAATTTCCATTCTGAGAAGGTAGAACCATGATATATGATTCACTGTCATATCTACTATAAAAATTCAAAATAGTGCATTTATAAGAATGCATTGAAAGCTGGGCGTGGTGGCGCATGCCTGTAATCTCAGTGGCTGGGGAGGCTAAGGCAGGAGGATAATGCGTTCAAAGCCAGCTTCAGCAAAAGCGAGCCACTAATCAACTCAGTGAGACCCAGTCTCTAAATAAAAAAGAGCAAAATAGAGCTGAGGATGTGGCTCAGTGGCCGAATGCCCCAGAGTTCAATTCCCGTACTCCCACAAAATGAAAGCATACATTAATATTTTAATTATTAATCATTTGTAAGTTTGGGGAATACAGATATAAATATATACGATAGAATACTGACAAAGTAGAGATAGAAATGAGTCCTGTCTCAGATATTTCCTGAAGTGTTAACAAATAAATTTTAACCAAAGAATACAGCCAGAATAATATCTGACTTATCACAGGGGAAAATAAAACAGATAACTAATTATTTGGGTTGCTGATATTCTATAAATGTAATCTGGTATGATGCATATTTATGGGTATAACAATTTTATAAGATCTACAACTGAATGCAATTCACCTGTAACATATTAACATATGACTAATATTTAGGAGATTTATAAGATCAGCTTTTAAATCATAATAACAGTATTTCAGGTTAATGATGAAAGAAATTTATAAATTTACAAATATATGATACAGCATGCTATACTATTATTGATTTTTATTATAATAATTATTAACATCATTTTTGAAAACTTTTATGTCTCAATATTTTCAAATATATTAGGGATTAATTTTATACTTAGGTTATTGTCATTTAATATCACAGTAGAAAGTTTTCTAAAACTTTATTAATAAATGCAGAAAATTAGCTGCACCTGCAAGACTTAGGTAGCATGCATGACAGATGGTATTAAACATTCCGGACTCTTGTCTTTTGATAACTAGAAATAATATGAACAATGGGCAGTGTTCTGTTCAAATGTCAAGGGTAAAGATGGTTAATTAAGCTGTTCAGATGTCCACAAAGCAGATGAAGTGAAACACAAGTGAATAGAATCATACAATAAAACATATCAGAGGAAGCAGTTCATGTGGCTACTATTCATCAACACAGGCCAAGGATAATATTTATTCATTATTCTTTTGAAGAATGATGTTTAAAAAATGACACCATAGAAAGGTTAGTAAAACAGACACCTGTTAATTAAATCTAAAATAAAATCCTTGAGAAACACTTAGTAATGTTTTTAAATAGATAAGAAATATGTGATAATAATGTTTAAAATAAAATAATGGAACATTTGAAACTCATTTTCTAATTTAGAAATCCTTTCTTATAATTATTGTATGGGATATATACTTAAGTATAATTTCCAAAGGAAGGAATTTAGAAACTAATATATAGAAAAGGAGCTTTATACGAAGTATTTTATTTAAAAGTACACCAATAATAGAAATCTATATATGTTTAGAATTTGGGGCAAAAGAATTTCTAAAATATGGTGTTAACAATTGTAGTATGATGTATTTGAAATTAATATAACCTTTTCTAACAGTTCTCTAAAGAACTGTTGTAAAGGCAGTTGTAGAAATTAAAATCAGACAATAAGAAAGAAGAAATAATTCACAAAAATCACAGCTAGTCAAATCAGTAACCAAGAAAACAACAACAGAAATTTATCCAACAAACATAACCCTGATTGGCTACTAAAAACTAGGCACAGGATTAGGGACAAAAACATGAGTAAGATATAATGGAAGCCTCAAGGATTATTCTGGCTAATGCAAGGAGTTTATAACAAGGTATTACAAAATAATATAGAAATGGATTTCCATTTCTGGGAAGAGTGTGGATGATTTTTTTCTCTATTTTAAACAATATGTGTGACAAAAAAATATAAACTTATATGTAGACACAAATACACCAAAAACTTTGAATGGTCAAGAGAAGCGGATAGAATGATCAATAACTGCTGACTTCAAGATATAACAAAAAATTGTTTTGGGGTTTCTAAGTTTTCTATTTGCCATTCTATCCCAGAATAGTTTCTGGAATAGTCAGCAACATAAAATGGGCAAGATAAAAAATCCTAACAAAAGCCCGCTCTGTTTAACTATAGTAGCAAGAAAGACACACAACATTTAGAAAATAATTTCTATATTATAGTCAAATAGCAAGGAAACACCTGCAGCCTCAGTTCTACCACAGTTAGAAAAACTATAGAAACCCAGACAGTTTACAAGTAGGAGAGGTGAGAAAAAACTTATTCCATGTGTTTTAGTCAGGGTTCTCTAGAAGAACAGAACCTACAGGATATGTATATGTGTGATTTATAAGGGAATTTATTAAGGTAGCTTACATGAGAGACTGGATAGTACCACAGTGGCTATCTGCATGCTGGGGAGTTGGAGGAATTTGTAGTTGTTCACTTCAAGAAGCTGGACCTGCAGAAAAAGAGGGATAAGTGATGAACCCCAGTGCAGGACTGAAAGCCTGAAAGCTCCTTGGAGAACCTCTGATCAGAGTCCACAGTACAAGAGTGAAGGAGTTGGAGTTCCACGTCCTCAGGCAATGCAGCAAAGCATCCACTCAAAAAGAATCCAGTTTACATCTACAAGACTTTCTCCTTTTTCTGACTTTTGTTTCATCCAGGTCCCCAGCTTATTGGATTCTGGCCCTTTGGTTTGCTGTCCCTCATGTCAATCATCTCTGGAAACACCCTTGTGGATACAGTCAGGAGTTTCTAAATCCTAGGAACAAATCAATCCAACTTGACAATCCAGATTAACCAATGTACCATGTAAACATTCAGGAAAGAAAATTGGGAGTGTCTATGGTAGCCAAATAAATTAAAAGAAAAAAAGAAAACTTTTAGGAGAAATTTTATATAACAAAAAAAAGGATCAATCCACCAAATAGTTCTGAATGTTAATGCACCAAACAAACTATCTACTAAATGTGTGAAGCAAAAACTAATATAATGAAAAGAAGAAAAATAATTCTTTTACAACTATCATTTTAAAATTCTCCCTTTTTATTTTGATTTTGTTATAATCGCATACATGAATTAATAAATGCTGTTATAACAAATCAAAATGAAAAGTGAGAATTTTAAAATGATAGTTGTGAAAATGATTATTTTCAATGATGTCTATTTATAATCAGTGTTACCAATTTTTTTTTCCCAAAAAATATTTATAGTATGAGAATTGTTACCCAGAGTTTATGAATAGAATTGAAAGGCAAGATTGAACAGGACTTAAACCTACTAGTTTCAGAGGACATCTCATACCATAATTTAGGATATCAGCAGAGGGAATAAGATGCATAAATATTTTGGATATAGTAAAAATAACTGTGGCATTGGTTCATCTTTTAGTAAGCTTAATAGAATTTAATAAAATTCTGTCTGAAACTTAATATTCTCATTCTTTTTAAAGTTTAGCTTATAATGTGTGGGTCAGTTTCTTGCAGTGGTCTTAATTTAAATTTTCTTGATGCTGAAGAAGCACTTTTTCATTTGCTTATTGGCCATTCATATAATTTATTTACTCACATATTTTGCCCAGTTGTTATTAGCATGCTTTCTCCCTAATGTTGGGACAAAGTTATGGTTTAGGTACAAGTTTTGTCAGAAACATGTATTACATCACAATGTCTATGTCATACATCACAATGTCTATGTCAATGTCTATGTGTTTCAGATTTAGGTTGCTGTTGGGTTTTAGAATATTTTCATATTCATGAGATATCTTGGGGATGGGACCCATGTCAAAACATGAAATTTATTTCTGTTCCATATATGCCTTATATGAACAACTTAAAGGTAATTGTAATAATTTTGTGCATGAATCAAAGTTTGTGTAAATTGAAGGTGTCACTTTCTCAAGCACCCATTTGGACAATCCTTGGTGTTTGGTATCAAAATAATTCCTGACTCTGAATTTATCTGCTATTAATAGGCAATCATTTTCTTATAGTTTTTCACACATAAATATTTAATAATAAGTATTATATACCATTAATACAGTGCCAAAATAATGTGTTCAGGGAAAATAGGCAGTGGAGTGGCCTCACCCATATCAGCTGTTAAATATCAGCAATGACAAACAAGGGGAAGCTTTCAGTCTTTTGATTAAAATAATATTGTGCACTGTATTTTATTGTTTTTAGATAAGAAAAGACATCTGGTACAGTTGAAGGTCCAGGAGTTGGGTCCTTTAGGGATAAAAAGGCATTCCTCTAGATGGCATTTCAAAATGTTTCCTCTTCTTATCAAGCTGATTAACAAGGTTTTGGGTCTTAGACATGTTGTTTTTTTTTTTTGTTTTGCATATGATTTTAGTCTGTAAGTACATCACACATTTTTACCACCCTGTGGTAACAAAGTCATGTTTATAGTCACTATTATCATGATATCATGATCATCTTGATTTCAGAACCATTTCAGCTACTGCACAATGGTCAATGTGTGAAACAACTGGAGTCTTATTATAGATGGTAAAAGCTTCTTCAATATGTATCCTTCCAGTTTACCAATAGATACCGAGGTGTACTTTTTTGCCTATATAAAGAGGTCGCACATTCTGTTTTCCTTACTTGACATTTGGAATCCTTCAAAGCCACTACCTTGTGATCATCATTACTGAACATAGTGCATGATGCCAGCATACATTTCAAGAATGTTTAGATGTTTATCATTCATTCATCTAAGGATAAATAACCTGGTCACAGGGATAAATTAAAGAAGTCATGTTTTGGGGAAAGTCCACAGCAAACATAAAATTTGATGAGAATTTAAACTGCAGGCTGAGTACAATAATTGTCAAAGAATAACAAAATATTGCCTCACCCAGTCCAGCTTCCCTTCTGTGAGTACAATACACTGGTACAAAATATTTGTGAAACTGATCAGAGTAAGTGTTCCCTGTGATTAGTGCCATTTTCATATTCTAATTGCACATTGTAAAGAGCCAAAAATTTTTATTTGATTAACATTCTTTTTCTTTTTGTGTTTGTCTTGTACTTTTTGTGTATTAAGAAATACTAGCCTATCCTGTGGTTTCAAACATAGTCCATCTTACCAGTAGAATAGAAAAAACAACCAAAGGCAGGGAGAACAGAAGAAAATAGGAGATCTTTGGGACTGGAATTTACCAAATTATGTTGCTAGATTGTATGAGATTATAAGTATGAAACAACAAATCCCATTATTAGGTATAATTATTATTCATCAATAAAATTTTTTCTCTCTTTTTTCTTCTAGAAACTTTAGAGATTTGGCTTTTGCATTGTGCCCATGATCCATTTTGACCTAATTTTCACATATTATAAAATTAAAATTAATGATGAGCATTTATAATAGACTATAAAATTATTTCAATAATAGTATTGTAAATATCAGCTTCTCCTTATTGAAACATTTACTGAAAATTTATTGAACACATGTGCATGGGTCTGTTACTTTGCCATCTATTCTGTCCCAATGATGTTCACTTGCATACTACTGCTAATGACAAACTGTGTTGAGTGTGGGGGGCACCTGGCAACCCAACCAGTGTTTGACAAGGATCCACTGGGAGAATGATGTTTGCAAGGACTCATCATCTCGAGATAATGCCAGGTGTATGCCTCTGGGCTCTAGTGCCTTTTTTGCACTATTTTCCTAATAATATAATATTCATACTATTTTCTAGTGGTGATTGCTGGGGGTGAGGGGAATACTACAGCATTTTCTGAGAATATTAATAAAAACATTAGAAATCCTAACCCCTTCTCTACTACAAATAGTAAATAATTTTCTGCCACCGTGTGATGTGTTTTCTTCCTGGGGTTATTGTTATAAGCACATATTGTTATGTGAGAACAGTCACAGAGCCACCTGTTTCTCCAGTCATGAGTTTGCAAAAAGTACATAGTCTCACTGTTAGTAATCAGAAGCAGAATAAGATTATAGTGCTTCCTACTACAGAGACCCTCTCTTGTGTCCCATGGGTTAGTTAGATCCAGAATCAGGAAATGTTATATGGTGAAGGGGTAAAAGTATTCATAGACGTAAGTTAAATGTTAGATTCTGGTGCTTGTGATCCTGCTTTAGTAAGATTAGCTTTGCTAAACAGTATAACAATTATCTACAAAGAAATTTGCCATGGAAACCGCTGAAATCATTGCCCTCTTGCAAGCCTAAACTTAAAGATTAACTTAGGCTAATAGAGTTAAGAGTCTAGCTTGTTTACCACAGCTAAACACTATGTCAAGAGCATTTATGATGAAATAGAAACTTAAGATCAACTTTGCTGATTACATTCATAGCTTAGATATTAAATCAGAACAATAGTAGGGGATGTTATTGTCTCATACAATCACTTTTTCCAGTAAGCCTGTTCTGTACCAGGAATTCTATGGGTTTTATGTTAACTACATTCTTGGCATGTTATACTTTAAAAAATGTATAAAAACTGTGTGTGAACTCAATAAACCGGTCAGCATTCTGCACTGGCCTGTGAGTCTGTGTGGTTGTTGTCCATTCCATCGCCGACGCTGTTTACCCCATCACATTCCCTGGACCAGGAAGACCCCCGACCCTGCTGGGGCTGGACCCCGGCAGTTGAGTACCTAAAATTTATAGTAAAAGCTTTTGATTAGCATAAAGAAACATATCAATCAGTATTCATGTCAGAACTCTACTTATGTTTCAATGATATGAGAGGCTACTAACTTGAATTTAATAGTGTTTAAAACACTAATTTGTAACTTGAATTTGAACACTACTGTTGTCAAAGGAATTATTAAATAGTGGATTTTGGAAGAGAGAACAATTCAATCTAAATTAATAAGTGTATGAAATTTTTAATAAAGTCCAATTTATATTTTATTATTTTTTAAAAATGTTCCAGTTAAGATGGGCACACCTGTAATCCTAGTACTTGGGAGGCTGAGGCAGGAGGATCTCGAGTTCAAAGCTAGCCTCAGCAATGGCGAGGCACTTAGCAACTCAGTGAGACCCTGTCTCTAAATAAAATACAAAAAAGGGCTGGGGATATGACCCAGTGGTCGAGTGCCCCTGAGTTCAATCCCTGGTACCAAGAAAAAAAAAAATAGAGTTAAAAATTTAAATTGCATTTTATGTTTTGCTCCAACTTTGCTCATCTTGTAAAAAAAAATTTTGTCATTTTAAATTGATTGCATTTGCACATAAATTCTAGATTTATTTTTTAATTGGCATTGTGAAGCTAGAATCTGACAGGCAGTTAGTATAGATAGATAAATTGAGTCAGGTTGGATCAAGAAAGCCAATTTTGAGTGAGTCCCTGGAAGTTGAAGACTGTTCCCTGAGGAATTGGAATGTTAATTCCTTCAGAGCCCTTCCTTCACCCTTATCAAGAACCTGCCCCTGCCCCAACCTGTTGCCAAGGTAACCTGTCCCAGGAACTCCCCCCTCCCCAGGGATCTATAAAGTTGTTAATTCATGTGTCCTGGGTTGCTCCATCCTGCCCTTCCCCCTTCAGCCTATCTCTCACCATTTGGCCATCCCACCCAGCATTCCTGAGCCTATCACTAGGCCTGGTCACTTACACAAGAAGGAGAGAGATAAGGGAAAGAGAACAAGAGAACATTGGAAGCCCAGGACAAATGAAAAGGATAGACCTGCCTGGCTCCTTGGGATACCAGGATACCAGCAATGGCCCCCTTCTCCCTCCCTCGAGAAGTCTTTTACCCCTTTTAAATAAGCCTTACTTCATAGGCTTGCCTCCACGTACCTCTCTAATGTTCAAACATCAACATTTGGGGGAGCAGAACTCGTCACCAGTAAATGGTGGTATCAACTGTCTTAAATCTATTGATCCATTTGGGGAAAATTAACATTTGAACAATATTGGCTCTCCCATTTCATTAATATTTTCCATTTATCAACTCTTTATTTTGTTTAACATTGTTTTATATTTTTCAATATAGAGGAAATATATCTTTTGCCAAACTTATTGCTACTTGCCCATTTTTTATATTTTAGCAAATGGAAATATTTTCTACTTCCATTTTCTTTTTTATTTTGTTCTTTTCTGATATACATAGCAATAGAGTATATTTTGAGATAGGTATACAAACATGGAATATATCTTATTCTAATTGCAATTCCAGTCTGTGGTTGTACCTGATGTGGACATTCATTGTGGTGTATTCAAATATGTACATAGGAAAGTTATGTCAGATTCATTCCATTGTTTTTCATATTTCTAGCCCCTCCCTTCCCTTCATTCCCCTTTGTCTAATAAACTAAAGTTCTATTCTCCCCCTCCCCTTGTTGTGTGTTAGTATTCACATATCAGAGAGAACATTTGACCTTTGGTTTTTTAGGGATTGGCTTATTTCACTTGGCATGATAGTCTCCAGAACCATTCATTTACAGGCAAATGTCATAGTCATGCTTTATCTGAGGTGCTGGTGATAAAGATTTTCTCCCATTATGTGGGGTCTCTCATCAAGCTCTTGATTGTTTTGATTTGTTTTGCTGTGAATAAGACTTTTAATTTCCTAACATCCTATTTATTGATTCTTGGTTTTACTTCTTCCATTTTAAGAGTCTTGTTGAGGAATTGAGTTTCTAAGATGACATGATGGAGATTTGGGCCTACTTTTACTTCTAGTAGGTGCAGTGTCTCTGGTCTAATGCCTAGGTCCTTGTCCACTTTAAGTTGAGTTTCATACAGGGTGAGATATAGGGGTCTAATTTCATTTTGCCACACATGAATTTCCAGTTTCCCACCACCACTTGTTGAAAGGCTATCTTTTGTACGGTGTATGCTTATAGCAACTTTGTCTAGTATAAGATAACTATATTTATGTGGGTTAGCCTTTGCCAATACAATGTTGTTTTAGTTACTATAGCTCTGAAGTATAATTTTATGTCTGGTATTGTGATGCCCCTTGCTTTCCTTTTCTCACTAAGGATTGGTTTGGCTATTCTGGACCTTTTGTATTTCCAAATAAATTTCATGATTCGTTTTTCTATTTCTATGAAGAATGATGTTGGAAATTTGATAGAAATTGCATCAAATCTGTGTAATGCTTTTGACAGTATAGCCATTTTGATGATATTGATTCTGTGAAGATGGAAGATTTTTCCATCTGCTAAGATCTTCTTTTCTTTAGTGTTCTGTAGTTTTCATTGTATACATACTTCACCTCTTTTATTAGATTGATTCCCTAGTATTTTATAGTTTTGAGGGTATTCTGAGTGGGATCATTTTTCTAATTACTGTTTCAGCTGATTCATCATTGGTGTATAAGAACACAATTGACTTATGGGTTTAATTTTATAACCTTCTATTTTGCTGAATTTGTTTATGAGTTCTAGAAGTTTTCTGGTTGAGTTTATTGGTCTTCTAAATATAGGATCCTAAATACAGGATCATGTCAGTGGCAGATAGGAATAGATAGGAATAGTTTGAGATCTTTCCTACTCATATCCCTTTAATTTTTTTTTTTTTTTTTTTTTTTTTTTTTTTTTTTTGCCTAATTGCTCTGGCTAGATTTTCAAGGACTATGTTGAATAGAAATGGTGAAAGAGAGCATCCCTGTCTTGTTAAAATTTTTAGAGGGAATGCTTTCAGTTTCTCTTTGTTTAGAATGATGTTGACCTTGGGTTTAACATACACAGATTTTACAATGTTGAAATATGTTCCTACTATACCTAGTTTTTCTTGTGTTTTGAAAATGAATAGATACTTTACTTTGTCAAATGCTTTGTCTGCATCTATTGAGATAATCATGAGATTCTTATCTTTAAATGTATTGTTATAGTGAATTACATTTACTGATTTCCATACGTTGAACCAAACTTGCATCCCTGTGATGAACCTTACTTGATGGTGATGCACTATCTTTTTAATGTTTTTGTATGAAATTTGCCTGAATTTTATTGAGAATTTTAGTATCTATGTTCATCAGAGATATTGGCCTAAAGGTTTGTTTTGTTTTGTTTTGTTTTTGGTACCAGGGTTTGAACTAAGGGGCACTTGACTACTGGGCTACATCCCCAGCCCTTTTCTATATTTTATTAGAGACAGGGTCTCACTGAGTTGCTAAGTGCCTCGCCATTGCTGAGGCTGGCTTTGAACTCTCGATCCTCCTGTCTCAGCCTCCCAAGTGCTGGGATTACAGGTGTGCGCCACCACACCCGGCTTGGCCTAAAGTTTTATTTCCTTAATGTGTCTTTGTCTGGTTTTGTATCATAGTAATATGAGTTTTATAGAATGAGCTTGGAAGAGTTCTCTTATTTCTATTTCATGGAATAATTTGAGAAAGATTTGTGTTAGTTGTTCTTTGAAGGTCTGGTAGAACTTGACTGAAAATCCATCTGGTCCTGGGCTTTCTTTATTAAAAGGCTTTTGAAAAATGCTTCAGTTTCTTTAATTCATGTTGATATGTTTAAGTTTTCTATATCTTCCTGGTTCAATTTGGTACATTATATGTTTTAAGAGTTTATCATTAGCTTTAAGACTTTATAGCTTATTAGAGTATATAAATTTTCAAACCAGCTTCTGATGATTCTCTGGATTTCAGTAGTGTCTCTGGTGATATTTCCTTTTTAATCAAAGATTTTTTTTTAATTTGTGTTATTTTCCCTCTTTTTTATTTTTTTATTTTTTTATTTTTTGGCTAGTTGGCTAAGGGTTTATTAATTTTGTTTATCCTTTCAAAAAACCAATTAGTTGTTTCATCAAACTTTTGCAATTTTTAAACTTTAACTTCATTGATTTGGAGTGATTTTAATGATTTCCTGTCTTACACTTCTTTGGGTGTTGGTTTATTCCTCTTTTCCTAAGTCCTTAAAATGTAGTGTTATATTATGTATTTGGTATCTTTCTATTCTTTTAATATATGAGCTCAGTGCCATTAACTTTTCTTTTAGAACTGCTTTTATATTGTCCCTGAGATTTTGATATGTATTAACACTATTCTCACTTATTTTTAAAATCTTTTCTTAATTTATCTCCTGATTTCTTCTAATATCCACTCATCATTCAAAAGTGTGTTATTTAATCTCCAGGTGTTAGAGTGGCTTCTGTTTTTTATCTTATTATTGATTATTTTTTTGGGGGGATGGAGGTGCCAGGGATTGAAGTCCAGGGTACTCAACCACTGAGCCATATCCCCAGCCCTATTTTGTATTTTATTTAGAAACAGGGTCTCACTGAGTTACTTAGCACCTCAATTTTGCTGAGGTTGCCTTTGAATTCCCAATCTTCCCATCTCAGCCTCCTGAGCTGCTAGGATTATAGGCACACACCACAGCACCCAGCTTATCATTGAGTTTTAATTTCATTCCATTACGACATGATGGAATGCCTGGGTGGTTCTGAGTTGTATATTTCAATCAGTTGAAATTAGCTAAGCCCCACCCTCAAATAATCTTACTTTTCTCCCAGTGACATTCTATCTTTAAAAAATAAAGAAAGTCCACTTTTTTATGCACGAATACTTACTGATCCTACTGCTCTTTCTCATGATTCTGTAGTTCAGATGATAGCCAGGAAAATAGATACATTTATATACTTTGATTTTGGATATTACCCTTTCTGTCACTTTATCTCTAACTCTCACATTTTTTCCCTTTGAAGTTTATTTATTCTCCAAGAACTAACCTCTGTAATCTGGCATCTTCATGTCTTTAAGATGAGTACTTCTTAGGTTATTTTGTAGTAGCTTAGAGTTTGAGGCGAATTATTGGCCCGGAGAGCCACAAAATTGCAATCTTCATACATTTTAGTTGCAAACATTTTAAGAATGAATTCTTCTCTATCTCTATTATTTTGAATGTTTTCCACTTACACATAAGAAAGTCAAACTCTCAACATTATGGGAAGAAATTCTTTTTAATCCTAATATGTACTGATTTAGCAAATACAAGGCAAATTCTCATTAATGAAAGTCCAGGAAGAAAGTATGTGCTTCAGGTGACATACCTATTAAAATTTACTGAGAAAAATAAAAGAATTTATGCATTAGTTGAAACCTGTACAATGGATATGTTCTTTGCCTGAAAGACACTCACCTTGACTATTAGGCCATGATGTTTACCTATAGTCATTATGTAGGGATTTCTACTTTTCTCTCTGTTTCTTGAGCTTAAGAGATATTATATTATTCAAGACACAATTGACATTAGAAGTTGTTTTTTTGGGGGAGTCCTATTGTGTTGAAATAAAAAGAAATAAGTAAATAAGAAAAGGAGAGAAACTAAAACATTGTAGATATTCTTCTTCTCTAACATTGCCTTTTCTTTCCTGCTACCCTTTCCCTGAGCCCATTACATGGTAATCCTAGTGGTTTTCACATTCTTAGTTTACAGATTTTTGACTGAATTTCCCTCCTAAGACCTTGTGGAGGTTAGAGGAAAGCCTGTTGTTTCTAACCTCAAACTTCATGATGTGCATTTGAGTGAGGCCCCAGCTGTAGCACCTTATATCCATTACTGTGTTCATACCAAAGCCACACTTCCCATGAGCTACATTTAGTCAATGACTGAGCATAGCAGAAATACTAAAGCAAGAGATTCTTGGGAAACAAAGAACTTCACCTTGTACAAGTTTCACTTGACAAGTTATCTTATTCCTACACTTCACCCTGTGGTATAGGAAGTCTTCCTTACTACCTTTCTATCTTCCTCCTTTTCTTCCTCTTTCTTGCAGGGTCAGACCACAATGTGACAACTCTCATAGTCTCTGCTGATTCCCTTTCTCTTATTTTTAGTACATACCTTTAAACAGCTAATCCTAATCCTTTTTTTTTTTTTTTTCAGCATTTACTTCTTAAAGAACCCAAAATAACACAGACCTTAATATATTCTAGCTACCTTGGAAAATTCCTTCAATAAGTAGATACAATATAGTGTGCATATGCATTTAATTCAATATAGCTCTATGAAAAACATCTGTTCTGGGAGTTGCTTATAAAAATTGATGCTCAAATTCATTTTTACATAGATACTTATCAAATGTCCTTTTAGAAAAGAACTTTCAAACAATTACATGAGTCTCAAGCACATAGTAGGTGCTCAAAAATGTAGGTTAAATAACTAACGCTATGTTAAAAATTATTATTTTGGAGGGCATAACAATGAATTCAAAGCAATTACTGTACAAGGTCTGGTTGTTTTTAAAAGGCAAACAAAATGTTTTTGCTTTAATTTCAAATATGTTCTATTTTACAAGATTTTACATATTAAATGTTGAAAATGGTTGGAATTTTATAATATAAGTTAATTGCGAATGTAGTTTTGCACATTACCACACACATTTAAGATATAATGTAGAGACAGAAAAGTTTCAATGTCTAACAGAAAAACAAGCATATCTGTCCTAAAACCTAAATAGTATTATCCATTGTTCAAACAGAAGAAAAAATGTGGGAAGACATGTCAGAACAACAACAACAACAACAACAACAACAACAAAAAAACTTTACAAAATACATTATTTCATGAGGGGATAGAAACTAAATATTTTATGAAAATGTATCATTTCAGCCAGAGTGATAGCACACACTTGTAATCCCAGTGGCTGGGAGATTGATACAAGGAGGTAGCAACAATAAAAGGTGTAAGAGTGTATCTCTGAGTTAAATCCTCAGTTCCCCTCACCAAAAAAGAAAATGTGTCATTTTATATTTTGCCCCTGTGAAAGTATACCAATGGTAGCATGCAAGAGAGACAATAAAAATTCAGATATCTATTTGAGAAATTCTATTATACTTTCTTTAACAGTGTTTCAATAAAGCAGTTTTGTTTTACTTTTTTTCTTTTTTGTCATTTTTTTTTTTTTTTACTTATTTTGAGGATATTCTAAATAAAAGAATAATAAATTGAATATTTCGATAAATAGTTTTAGTCAAGTACTTCTAGGCAATTTATACTTTTGAAATGTGAATCATTGAGTAAAGAAATAAGTAGCCAAGAAATTAATAAAATAATTGGAATCATTTCCTTGATGTCTTATTCAACTCTAGTTTTACTAGCTCAGTTCATTTAGCACAAACATAGCCTGCAGTAGTGCTTGTATTACAAGGTCTGATTCAGATTGATAGCTTCAAGAATCTCAAACATTTCAACATTTATTTTAGAAATATCAAAAGCATTTAGGTCAAAAGTTCAAAGTTTCAGTAAAGCATAGTCTATTTGAACCTTTTATACATGCAAGAAAAGGAACTACAATCAATAGATATATATTTTATTAAACCCTGGTAATTCCTTCTGAATCTCCTTAGAGAATAATCTGAAAAGAAGAGAAGTAGAAAATAAGTAAACTTGTAATTGTAATAACACATTTTGGGATGCACTCACTTTACATTTATTCTCTTTTCAATGAACTAAGTATAAATTGTAGGATAGCATTAAATATGGGAAGATATGTTTCTACAAGAAAAGTGAGTATAAATAGCAATGTTTCTATCAACTTCCTACTCTGAAGTACCTAAAAATTCATGTTCTATGCCTTGAAGGACTGTAAAGTCTGAAAATAAAATGTCTTCCTAGTCACCATCTCCAAAAAGGAAGGCCAGATGGCAGAGGTCCAAGGCGTGGTCATGCAGACTACTGTGACACAAACATGCATAACAACACGTTGGCCTACAGAGTGGAAATGGCCAGTGGAAAGCAATTACTGAATTAGGTTTAGGAGGCTATACAAAGAGCACTAATGGAATTTGTCTAAATAGAGGCCTAAGAACATGGACTATCTCTAAAATCCTATAAAAGGAACAGAGAATCATACAATTAAAAATGAATACTCCTAAGCAAATGGAGATGATAATATTAGAAAGGGAAAAGCAAGGAGTAAGCAGAGAACATCATAATATCATGAATGATGAAATGAGTGTGTGTCCTAAGATAAGTTCCTTGTGTCCAAGTTGTATCTCATATATGGCACAATAATTACCTTCATTATAATTCTTCATATACCTATCCAGATACTCAAGGGGAGTCTTGTTCTTCACCCTAAAGATCTTGTCCAAAAATATGCTCCCATGAGAAACAGAATGTGAATGACAATCTATTCAGATATATTTATAAAGACCACAAATCAAATAGAGGAAATTACCCAGGTAAAGAACATTGGAGTAGAAAAAGAGACATGTAGTTCAATTAGGAGTAGGATAACAGGATTTTGTCCAAAGTCTATGTAGTAAGGATTGAAGAAAATAATGTTAGTTGTAGTTATTTTCTGCTTTCATGAATTACAATGATAAAGCTAAAACTATATATTTAAATTTGGTCTAAGACTGTGCAAATAATAACAAGAGACAATACTATAAATACTTAAAAGTCACTATGAACATCTCTATGACCCATTTCAGATATTCTGATTCATTGTTGTGGGAAGTGAGCTGGAAGGTTATTGTTGCTGCCTGCAGCTGCTACCGCCTGCAGCTGCTACCGCCTGCAGCAACGGGAAAGAATTCGGAGGCAGACTGGGAATGAGTAGGTTCTTTATTCTTGCTTCTTCTGCTGACTTCTCTCTCCAACTCCAACAACCTTTCCAACTCCAACTCCAACTCCAACCACCACTTTCGCCAACCCTACCTGGTTAAATACTCTTTACCTTAACAAGTATACACGTGTCACAAGTTCAACTTACAGGTGCATCACACAGTGTTCACGGGCACAGAAAGATTCTTAGTTGATTACATTAAGGTCAGGATAAAACAATTAAACACCTCTTCTTTTGCTCTCAGCCAGCCGCCATCTTAGCTACCTCCTCATTAAGGCTTTTACAGGTTATGCTTATTTAAAATCATAGTAATTCTAATGTGCAGCCATTTAACTGAATCTAAATTACAGCCTCTTCAGTAGGTAATATTATTATTGCATTTTAAATATGTGGAATCTGAGACAGAATGAACTAGCTATTCAACATCTCTCAGGTTATAGTAAGTGTCAAAGTTGTGATTTGAATCCAGGCAACCTAGCTTTAGGTCCATGATCTTGATCACTATACTCTCCTGTTCAGAAATGTTTACCTCAAAACTGTTCAGACTTCTGACAACATTCCTGTCTAAAGATTAAGATATCAGCAATTTTAAATATTTGGTAATTGCGTTAGTCATCCTTTCATCACTATGAGAAAATCACCGATATAAATTAACTTAAAAGGATAAAAGATTTGTTATTCTGATTCACACTTTTGGAGATTTCACTCAATGGTTCATTCGGGGCTGTGGTGAGGCAGAATACCCTGGTAGAAACATGTGGTGGAGGAAACTGCTGAACTCACATTGGAGTTTGAGACCCTAATATCTCTTTCAAGGACACACCACTAACATGACTTCCTTTCACTAGAACTTACCTTCTAAGGGTTCTACTGTCTCCCAATAATGGTAGGCTGAGGTCCAAATTTTCAGCACATAGGCTGTGGGGGAACACTCAAGATCCAAACTACAGCAGGGAAACATCCCTGAGTGATGGATAAATTTTGTTCATTCCTTTTCTCAGTAGGTGAAGAATAAGTAGTGGAAATTGGAAATTTTCAACCTGTAGCTTCAGCTATGCAGTTTATGGAAGCCTGATGACTCCTGGCAATACAGAAGGCTACTTATTTCCTACAACAGGAAGGTTTGGAAGTTCAAGGTATTACCCAACTCATAGATTATTCAATGCAAAGGTTCTGTATAACTGTTTCTCAGGAAAATGACCACAGCATTTTTTGCAAAGATAGAAAAAGCTTTGGGAAGTACACAACTCACCTGCATACCATTTTACCATTCACAAGATTTTAATAGGAAAAATAGTGAAAGTCAAAATAATGACTAATGCATCATACATTCATAATTCATAATCTGGATTATTTAAATCAAATTTGGTTTTAAAGACAATTGGATTGGATTTATAGACTTCATTTTTTTTTTTTTTTTTTTTGAGAATTAGGCAATGATGACTCAAACATGGGGATATACTAACAACTTTATGGTTTTTAGCCTATAGCATGATGACACTAAGTGATTCAGCATGGCAGTTAGGGTCGTGTGTGCTGATTCCCTTAATTATAAATTATGATCGAGATGGAATCTCTGAGTAATAAATAACTTCAAACCCTCAAATTATTCTTGAGGAAGCCAAGAATTTTTAAGATGATTTTCTCCTAATGAAAAGCATTATTAACTCCTGTGAGTTAAAGTTTAATACAAAAATTAATTGAACCAAACCTAGAATGTTGTATTTTGCATTATGTTTAAAAATCATATACATGTGCAACTCAAGCACTTACAATTTATTTTTAAATTCTGGGCATTTTAGCAGTCTAACTGATTAATCACATAATTCCAATTTTAATAACTGTAATTGAGAAATTAATATAGATTTACTAGTTTTATACTCAGTATTGTAATATTTAAGAGAACATAAGGTTTAGCTTACCATGTTAAATTTATATGAGTTATTTAAGTATTCAAGAAGGTTTTATTTGTTAATTAGACAATTGTAATATTAAAAATAAATTGAATATATTAAATTTATGAATGCAGTTTAAAATGTAGAAGGTGTTTAATTAACTAAGTTTGTAAATGGTACCAAACATTATTCAAAAGCCTATTAAAAGAGGTGGTAAAAATTTACTAGATTTAGAAGTCTAATATACATATGTAGCACTTAAAAGCTTAAGGAAGAACTATTTTTAGGATTTGTACCTTCAATAAATTAGATATTAATTTTAAAACCAAAATAAACTCAATAATCTTTCAGAACTTAAAAACTTCTTTGGGGAACATAATGAATATCACCATAATATTTAATTTTTCAGTGTTTTTGGCTAGCATACCACAGTGTTGTTTTGCTTTAGAGCTACTTTTTGGTTTTGTTTTTGTTTTGCGGGGGTTGTTTGTTTTTATTGTTTTTGTTTTTGTTTTGGTACTGGGGATTGAATCCAGGGCACTGAGAGTCTCACCAAATTTGTAAGTCTGACAGGAAACTTGCAATCTTCCTGTCTCATCTTCTTAACTCCCTGAGATTACAGGTGCGTGCCGCCATTCCTGCCTGTATCTAGTTTTTGTCTTTCCCCTTTGGTTCCTAGCATGTGTTCTTATGTTAACAATGCTAAAAGAAAGAAAGAAAGAAAAAAAAAAAAATCTTGTACCTCACAGCTTTATCAGGGACATCAACACTGACACCTCATTCTTTTAACCTGTTTTTTCTGTGGTAGATCTAATTGTTTTTGTATTACTCACTCCCTAGTTCAAATTGAACAAACAATAGAACCAGAACTTTCTTACACATTAGTCAGGGTTCTCTAGAGAAACATTATAAATAAAAAAATAAAAGAGGGAGGGAGGAAGAAAGGAAACCAATAGAGATTTATCATGAACAATTGGTTTACATGACTATTGAGGCTAAGTCACAGGATCTGTCATCTGTAAACTAGAGGCCCAGAAAAGCCAGTGTTGGATTTCTACTCTAAAGTTGCAGACCTTAGAATAAGGGGAGCCAATGGAGAGTCCCAGTCCAAGTTTGAAGGCCCCCGAATCATAGAAGTATAAATCCCTCTGAATCCAAAAGTCTGAGAAGCAGAAACACCAAAATCTAAAAGCAGGAGAAAATGGAATGCTCAATCAGGGAGAGGAAATTCACCTTTCTTGTTTTTTCAGTTCTTCAAGGGGTAAGATGATGTTCACCCACTTTTTTACTCATACTACAAGTTCAAATGATGACTTCTACCAGAAACACCCTCGGAGGCATATTCAGAAATAATGTTTACCAGCTATCATTACATCCCTTAGCACAAACATGATGACAGATAAAATTAACTCTCACATTATTATTATTTTTTATACCAGGCATTGAACTCAGGGCCACTCAACCACTGAGCCACATCCCCAGCCCTATTTTGTATTATATTTGGAGATAGGGTCTCACTGAGTTGCTTAGTGCCTCACCATTGTTGAGGTTGGCTTCGAACTCTCGATCCTCCGGCCTCAGCCTACCGAACTGCTGGTTTGCAGGCATGTGCCATCACGCCAGGCTCTCTCACACTACTTCCTTACCAACACATCAATTTCCAAATATGTGACAGTATGTCCTATTGAGCTTTTCAGACACATTTGATTTAAGAGGTTTCCAGGGTACAGAGGCAAACCTACTCAGTTACCGGCACCCTACTTAATTCTTCTCACTAGCCTTTCATGTCCATCCTCTGCTTCTACTCCAAATACCCTATAAAAGAAGTTTTGTTATTAAATATAAGCCTAATGATTAAAACAGAAAATTTATAATATTTTCCACAAATGTTAACAAACCTATAGGGAAAGTAACATCATAGTAGTTTTTTAAATTATGTTGCTTCAGTTAGAACAAAATAATAATATTTTCACTGTTACCACATTATCTCAACCTATACCTACAATACTGCTATTGTCTCTTAACAACTGAATTTAACTGATATTCTCATGATCACTTTTCATCTATTCACCAGAAAATGCATTATTTATTTTAAGACTGAAGTACTCTCTTAATAACTTTTTTGATCTATCCAAGTATCATTCCACTTAAAATCATCTCGTTATTTTATTTTTCTTCTTTTTTATAGTCAGTCCAAAATACTATAAGGGATACAGTGGTCTATAATATTTGCTGAGATTCAATGCCTCTAACATCTTATCATTTTGCCTCATTTGTTTTTTGATATTTTCAAAAACCATGCAACCAAACTCTTTGATTAAAATCTCCCATTCTAATATTTTCCCTTTAACCATTCATATATAAGTGATTTGAGCTCCAACTCAGTGACTATCTCCATGGTTGAATTTCCAACATTTTAATTGTTGATTTTATTTTGGGAGACATAGTTCCATAGATTTCTAATGGTTTTGATTTGTTCAGGCCTTCTAAGCAAATGATACATTTGAAAAGCAAGCAGCCTTGGAAGTTAGAAATAGTGTATCCACAAAGAAAGAATTAGAAATGTACCCACTGAGAGATGTCTGTAGCACTAAAGACAAAATCACTTATTCCATATTGCAGATTCTTTTTATACATTAAGATAATAAACCTAGAGTTGGCTAATATCTCTTCCTCCAGAGATGATATGTGTACACCTCTCTCTCTCTCTCTCTCTCTCTTTCTCTCTCTGGAAAAAAATAGGCTTATATCATTATCCTTATACAGACTCATGGTTTCCTAAAACTAGGGATCCTCTCTGTAACATATCTAATTGAAAATACAGAAGATATCTGGCCTTTATAGAACCACCCTATGGGAATTGAGACATGAGAACTTACATAAGATTCTGTTTTGACTGCTGATTTTGTTCCTATTAAAAAAAAAAAAATCCATGTCTAACCCAGTGTCCCTATGTTTTATATGTGTTAGTGACATATATGTATATGTATCTTTGTGAATATCTGTGCATATATTCATGTATATGTGTATATATATATAAATACATATATATATACAACAGATATACTAATATCACATATAAAATATTGCATGTTTTAAAATTTAACAATTGTCATTTTATGTTTTTATTATCTTAACAGTTCTGTTATTTATATTTTGATCATCAGTTTTTACACAACGTACCAAGAACAGGTTTTCATGTTATGAATGGATAAATATTTGTTTTCATAAGTTTAAGAATTCCTATCTCTTGACAGAGTATAAACACCTATGAAGACATCATCCACAAATTCGGGTTTTCTAATTTAAAATAATGTAGGTCAAAATATTTATGACTCAAAACCCATTTTTTGCCTGGGATCGCGAGTTCAAAGCCAGCCTCAGCAAAAGTGGGGTGCTAAACAACTCAGTGAGACTCTATCTGTAAATAAAATACAAAATATGGCTGGGGATATGGCTTAGTGGTGGAGTGCCCCTGAGTTCAATCCCTGGTACCCCCCCAAAACAAACAAGCAAACAAACACATTTCTCCCATGATTTTGAACCCCTATATCTTGATCATTGACAGCAGGCAGAATTTTCATTTACCTCAGACCACTGAAGAAAGCTACAGGTTTGTTTAGCCTCATTGAAAGTAAGTAAGAAATTCTGACATCTTATTTACCAAAGTTGCTAGTGACAACATTATCCTCTAAGCTCTCCAAAGAACCTGGTAACTTCCTACTACCATTTCTCATTTGGAATTCTTCCCTTTTGTAAGGATAGAAATGTCTGTGTCTGGGCCTTATGGAGTCATTCCACATGAAGTTTGCTGGCTCCTTTCAATCTCAGCCTTAGAGCAATGAAGCCCCTGTTTACCAATGAAATCTTATATATGGCCTCAAAATTTTAGAAACAAATCCAGTAATCTCTGTCATAACTCTGACTAGGAGTTCTGTTGTTACTGTGGTAGAGATATGAGGTATTATCCAATAGTTCATATGTGAGAGGATGCAAGAATGTTTAGAGGTGAATGATTGGGTTACGAGAACCTTAACATAATCAGTGCATCAATCCACTTGAATGAATTAACTGGGTAACTTCAGGCAGGTAGTGTATAGCTGGGGGACATAGGTCACTGGGTTGTCCCATTTGGGTTTATATTTTATCCCTGGTGAGTAGAGCTTTCTCTGCTTCCTGGTGGCCATATTCTCTGCTGCTTTCCTTTTCTGCCATGATGTTCTGCCTCACTTGGCACCAGAGCAAGACTCAGCCATTTATGAACTGAGACCTCTGAAACTGTGAGTGCCAAATAAAATTTTGTCCTCTTAATTGTTCTTCTCAAGTCTTTTGGTCACAGTGGTGAAAAAGTGACTAAAACACTTGCCAAGTATTATTATTTCTTGTGCATTTTGATAATAACCATCTAACAGGTGTGAAGTGATATCTCATCGTTTCTTTTTTTATTATATTCATTTTTTAAATTCAAAGTTGTTGTATTTATAACAGTAGCATGTATTACTTTGTTTCTTTTTATTTACATTTCCCTGATGATTAGTGATATTGGAGAACTTTTTATGTACCTATTGGTAATTATTATGTCTTTTTTGGCAAAAAAAAAATGTTATTCAAGTCTTCCCCAATTTTTAATTTTTGTTGTTGTTGTTGTTATTGAGTTGTATTAATTATTTACATATTTGGATATTACATCCTTGTCAGATTTATGATTAGCAAATATTTTCTCCAAATATCTGCCTTTTAATTTTATTGATTGTTTAATAATTGTTATTTTAGTTTAATGAAGTCCCATTTACTATTTTTGCTTTGTTATCTAAACTTTAGATGCAATATAGAAGAAAATCATTTCTATAGCCAACATTAAAGAACTTTTCCCCTAAATTCTCTTTTAGGTATCTTCTGGATTTCAGATCTTACATTTACATTTCACTGTATTTTTTAAATTATTTTGTATTCTAAGATGTTATAAATGACAGCAGAATGCATTACATTTCATATTACACATACGGAGCACTTTTTTTACAAATCTCTGGTTGTATGCAAAGTATATTCACACCGTTCATGACTTCATGCATGCACTTAGGGTAATGATATCCATCTCATTCTACCATCTTTTTTTTTCCTTCACCCTTTTGCCCCATACCTTCCCCTCCTCCCCATTGGCCATTCTAGTATTCTTCTAATCCTCCTATGCTCCCCATCCTATCCCGACTGTGAATTGGCCTCCTTATATCAGAGAAAACATTTGGCATTTGGCTTTTTGGGATTGGCTAACTTCACTTAGCATTATATTCTCTAACTCCTTCCATTTTCCTGCGAATGCCATGATTTTATTCTGTCTTATTGCTGAGTAATATTCCATTGTGTATATATACCACATTTTCTTTATCCATTCATCTACTGAAGGGCATCTAGGTTGGTTCCACAGTTTAGGTACTGTGAATTGTGCTGCTATAAACATTGATGTGGCTGTGTCCCTGTAGTATGTTTTCAGGTCTTTTGGGTAAAGACCAAGGAGTGAGATAGCTGGGTCATAAGGTGGTTCCATTCCAAGTTTTCCAAGGTATCTCCATACAGCTTTCCATATTGGCTGCACCATTTTGCAGTCCCACCAACAATGTGTGAGTGTGCCTTTTTCTCCACATCCTCTCCAACATTTATTGTTGTTTGTGTTCTTAATAGCTGCCATTCTGACTGGTGTAAGATGAAATCTTAAGTGTGCCTCTTTCTCCACATCTTCTCCAACATTTATTTTTGTGTTCTTAATAGCTGCCATTCTGACTGGTGTGAGATGAAATCTTAGAGTGGTTTTGATTTGAATTTCTCTAAATTGCCAGAGAGGTTGAGCATTTTTTCATGTATTTGTTGATTGATTGTATATCTTCTTCTGAGAAGTGTCTGTTCAGTTCCTTGGTCCATTTATTGACTGGGTTATTTGTGTTTTTTTTTTTTGGTGTTATGATTTTTGAGATCTTTATATATTTAGAGATTAGTGCTCTATCTGAAGTGCATGTGGTAAAAATTTGTTCCCAATTAGTAGGCTCTGTTCACCTCACTAATTGTTTCTTTTGCTGAGAAGAAGCTTTGTAATTTGAGTCTACCCCATTTATTGATTCTTGGTATTAATTCTTGTGCTACAGGATTCTTATTAAGGAACTTGGGACCAAATCCAACATGTTGGAGATTAGAGCTTACTTTTTCTTCTATTAGGTGTAGTGTCTCTGGTCTAATTTTTAGATCCTTGATCCACTTTGAGTTGAATTTTGTGCATGGTGAGAGATAGAGGTTTAATTTCATTTTATTGCATATGGATTTCCAGTTTTCCCAGCACCATTTGTTGAAGAGGCTATCTTTTCTCCAATGTACATTTTGGCTCCTTTGTCTAATATAAGATAACTGAAATTATATGTGTTAGTCTCTGTGTCCTCTATTCTGTACCATTGGTCTACTGGCCTATTTTGGTGCCAATACCATGCTGTTTTTGTTACTATTGCTCTGTAGTATAATTTAAGGTCTGGTATAGTGATGCCACCTGCTTCACTCCTCTTACTAAGGATTGCTTCAGCTATTCTGGGTCTCTTATTTTTCCCGATGAATTTCATGACTGCTTTTTCTATTTCTATGAGGAATGTCATTGGGATTTTGATTGGCATTGCATTAAATCTGTATAGTGCTTTTGGTAGTATGGTCATTTTGACAATATTAGTTCTGCCTATCCAAGAACAGGGTATATCTTTCCATCTTCTAAGGTCTTCCATAATTTCTTTCTTTACTGTCCTGTAGTTTTCATTGTAGAGGTCTTTCACGTCTTTGGTTAAGTTGATTCCCAAGTATTTTATTTTATTTTATTTTTTTTTTTGATGCTATTGTAAACGGGGTAGTTTTCCTCATTTCCCTTTCAGAGAATTTGTCAGTGATATACAGAAATGCCTTATATTTATGGGTGTTGATTTTGTATCCTGCTACTTTGCTGAATTCATTTATGAGTCTAGAGGTTTTCTGGTGGAATTTTTTGGGTCTTCTAGGTATAAAATCATATCAGCAAATAATGATAATTTGAGTTCTACTTTACCTATCTGTATCCCTTTAATTTCTTTCATCTGTCTTATTGCTCTGGCCAGCATTTCAATTACTATGTTGAATAGAAGTGGCGAAAGAAGGCATCCCTGTCTTGGTCCAGTTTTTAAAGGGAATGCTTTGAATTTTTCTCCATTTAGAATAATGTTGGCCTGGGGATTAGCATATATAGCTTTTGTGATGTTGAGAAATGTTCCAGTTATCCCTAGTTTTTCTAGTGTTTTGAGCATGAAGGGGTGCTGTATTTTGTCAAATGCTTTTTCTGCATCTATTGAGATAATAATATGGTTCTTATCTTTGAGTCTATTCACGTGGTGAATTACATTTATTGTTTTCTGTATGTTGAACCATCCTTGCATCCCTGGAATGAACCCCACTTGATCGTGGTGTACTATATTTTTGATATGTTTCTGCATCCATTTTGCTAGAATTTTATTGAGAATTTCTGCATCTATATTCATTAAAAATATGGGTCTGAAGTTTTATTTTTTGGATGTGTCTTTGCCTGGTTTGGGGATCAGGGTGATGTTGGCCTCATAGAATGAGTTTAGAAGTGCTCCCTCTTTTTCTATTTCCTGAAATAAATTGAAGAGTATTGGTATCAGTTCTTTTTTGAAGGTCTTGTAGAACTCAGCTGTGTATCCATCTGGTCCTGGGCTTTTCTTGGTTGGTAGGCTTCTGATGGCATCTTCTTATTTTGTCGCTTGAAATTGGTCTGTTCAAATTATGTATATCCTCCTGCTTAAGTTTGGGCACATCATACAACTCTAGAAATTTGTCGATGTCTTTGGTGTTTTGTATTTTGTTGGAGTACAGGTTTGCAAAATAATTTCAAATCATTTCCTGTATTTCCATAGTGTTTGTTGTGATATTTCCTTTTTCATCGCATATATTAGTAATTTGAGTTACCTCTCTCCTTCTCTTTGTTAGACTGGACAAGGGTCTGTCAATTTTATTTATTTTTTCAAAGAACCAGCTTTTTGTCTTGTCAATTTTTTCAATTGTTTCTTTGGTTTCAATTTCATTAATTTCAGCTCTGATTTTAACTATTTCCTTTCTTCTACCACTTTTTGTGTTGGATTGTTCTTCTTTTTCTAGAGCTTTGAGATGTGATTTTAAGTCATTTATTTGTTGACTTTTTCTTCTTTTGAGGAATGAACTCAATGCAATGAACTTTCCTCTTAGAACTGCCTTCATAGTGTCCCAGAGATTTCGATATGTTGTGTCTGTGTTCTCATTCACCTCTAAGAATTTTCAATCTCCTCTTTGTTGTCATTTGCAACCCATTGTTCATTCAGTAGCATATTATTTAGTCTCCAGGTGCTGGAGTAGCTTTTATTTTTTATTTTTATCATTGATTTCTAATTTCATTCCATTATGGTCGGATAGAATGCAGGGTAGAATCTCAACTTTTTTGTATTTGCTCTGAGTTGTTTTGCGGCCTAGTATATGGTCTATTTTAGAGAAGGTTCCATGTGCTACTGAGAAGAAAGTGTATTCACTTGTTGAAGGATGAAATATTCTATATTAGTGAGTTAAGTCTAAGTTGTTTATTGTATTTTTGAGTTCTATAGTTTCTTTGTTCAGCTTTTGTTTGGAAGACTATCCAGTGGTGAAAGGGGTGTGTTAAAGTCACCCAGAATTATTGTGTTGTGGTCAATTTGACTCTTAAACTTCAGGAGAGTTTGTTTGATGAACATGGATGCTCCATTGTTTGGGGCATATATATTTATAATTGTTAAGTCTTGTTGGTGTATGGTTCCCTTGAGCAGTATATAGTGTCCTTCTTTATCCCTTTTGATTGACTTTAGCTTGAAGTCTACTTTATTTGATATGAGGATGGAAACCCCTGCTTGTTTCCTCGGTCCATGTGAGTGGTAGGATTTCTCCCAACATTTTACCCTCAGCCTATGAATGTCTTTTCCTATGAGATGAGTCTTTTGGAGGCAGCGTATTGTTGGGTCTGCTTTTTTGATCCAATCTGCTAGTCTATGTCTTTTGATTGGTGAGTTTAGGCCATTAACATTCAGAGTTATTATTGAGATGTGTTTTGTATTCCCAGCCATTTTTATTTCCTGTATTTACCTTGACATGGTTTCTCTTCTAATTGTTTTTTTTTTTTTTTTTTTTTTTTTTTTCTTTAGTGTAATACCTCCCTCTGTTGATTTTCATCATTGTTTTTCTTTTCCTCTTCATGGAATATTTTGCCGAAGATGTTCTGTAGTGCTGGCTTTCTACTTGTAAATTCTTTTAATTTTTGTTTATCATGGAAAGTTTTCATTTTGTCCTCAAATCTAAAGCTTAATTTTGCTGGGTATAAGATTCTTGGTTGGCATCCCTTTTCCTTCAGAGCTTGGAATATGTTGCTCCATGATCTCCTAGCTTTGAGGGTCTGAATTGAAAAATCTGCTGTGATACGAATTGGTCTCCCCCTATATGTGATCTGATTCCTCTCTTTTGCAGCCTTTAAAATTCTATCCTTGTTCTGTATGCTAGGCATTTTTATTATAATGTGTCTTGGTGTAGATCTGTTGTAATTTTGTACATTTGGTGTCCTATAAGCCTCTTGTATTTGGTTTTCCAGTTCATTCTTCATGCTTGTGAAATTTTCTGATATTATCTCTTTAAAGAGGTTGTGCATTCCTTTGCTTTGAAACTCTGTGCCTTCCTCTATCCCAATTATTCTTAGATTTTGTCTTTTGATGCTGTCCCATACTTCTTGCATGTTCTTTTCATAGTTTTTTACTATCTTCATTGTGTGGTCAACTTTATTTTCAAGATTATATACATTGTCTTCATTGTCTGAGGTTCTTTCTTCCAGTTGATCTAGTTTGTTGGTGATGCCTTCAATTGTGTTTTTTATTTGGTTAATTGTTTCCCTCATTTCAAGGATTTCTGACTTTTTTTTTTCTTCAGAGTTTCGATCTCTTTTTTGAAGTAATCTTTTGCTACCTGTATTTGCTCTCTTATATCTTTGTTGTAGTGGTCAATTTTTGCCTGTATTTGCTCATTTAGGTCATTCTTCGATTCACAGATCATTTTAATTATGAACCTTCTGAACTCCTTTTCTGACAGCCTGGCAGCACTCTCTTCACTGTATTTTTGCCACTGAATTTGTTTTTGTATATGGTTTTGTGTTCGTTTTTTATTTGTTTTTATATGGGTTAAATTTCATTATTTTGCATGTAAATATCAAGTTTTCACTGCATCATTTATTGAATGAATGATTTTTCATGTCTTCTTGATATCCTCATCAGTTAACTGTATGTTCTTGGATTTATTTGTTTTTATATGGGTCAAATTTCATTCTTTTGCATGTAAATATCTGGACTCTATTAATTCCTGTCTCACTCTATTTTTCTCTTGATACAAGAGAATACCACAAACTTAGTAGCTTATGATGAGCAGAGGTTTATTTGACTCACGATTATGGATCTGGGGAGTCCAAGAGCATGGCACTGGAATCTGCAAAGGGCCTTCCAGCTATATAATCCCAGGAGAGGGGAAGGGGCATGAACTGATCCCCTTATCAGAAACTCATTTCCACAATAACTAACCCATTCTCATGATATTAGTATTAATTTATTCATGAGAGGGGAGACCTAATGACCTAATTATGTCTTATTAAGCCACATCTTTCAATGCTGTTCATTAAATATTAAGTTTACAACCTTAAAGTTTGGAGGACACATTCAAACCACAGAATTCTGTCCCTTGCCCCCCAAATTATGTCATTCTTAAATGTAAAATATACTCATTCTATTACAATTTCCTCACCTCATTCTTAAACAAATTCAAAGGTCCAAATTCTCTTAGAAATTAGATAGAAGTGAGACTCCAGGTACAATTTTTCCCAAGGCAAGTTCTATAGCTGTGTTCCTCTGTTATTAAACAAGGCATCTATTCCAAAATGCACCATTGTAATACTCAGAGGATAAATATCCAAGTTCCAAAAGAAGAAAAACCAAGAGAAATGAGTGAAAAACACTAAACAAGTTCAAAAGCCAACATAGCAAACAACATTAAATTTTAAGATGCCAAAATAATCTTCTCTAATTCCATATTTCACCTTTCGAACACACTGTGGTGGGGGTTGGATCCCCAAAGTTTCAGAGAGAGCTGCTGTTATGGCTTTGTTCATCTCAGTTCATCCAGTATCTCTCATGGGTTGTTTTCTTATGCCTTTAGCTTTCTCAGACTGCACATATATTCTAGAGCCCCTATGCTTCAAGGATGATCCTGCACTCATGCCTCCACTAGGCATTGCCCTAATGGGTACTCTGCTGAATCTCCACCTCCAACCTCACATTGACTTGGAATTTCCCGACTGGAGAACCTCTCTAGTGACTTCACCAATGGGACAAGTCTCTCTCTGGAACCCCAAGCTCTCAGTGGCATGGGGGAATTTCAGGGGAATATCTAGATGGAGGAAGCCATAGCCCACAGCTATTGCATTTGCATGTCCGAAGAATTAACACCATATGGGGGTCATCAAAGTTCTCCTGTTATGGTTTAAATATGGTATTCCCCAAAAGCTCACATGTGAGACAATGCAAGATTATTCACAGGAGAAATGATTGGGTTGTGAGAGTCTTAACCCAATCAGTGATTAATCCCCTGATAGGGATTAACTAATTAGTAACTGACATGGTAGGGTGTGATTTGGAGAAGGTGGTAATTCGGGGTATGGCATTGGGTTATATATTTGTTTCTGGCAAGTGGAGACCTCTCTCTGCTTCTTGATCACCATGTGAGCTCCTTCCTTATGCCACACAGTTCCAACATGATGTTCTTCCTCAGCTGGAGCACTGAGGAATGGAGCTTTTCTTGTATGGACTAAAACCTCTGAAAGGGTGAGCCTTCAAACAAATTTTTCCTTCTCTACAGTTGTGCTAGTCAGATTCTTTAGTCACAGCAGCAAAAAAAATCTGACTAAAATATTGCCATTTGTGTCTTCTGAAATGACTGGTTGAAACACAGTGGGGAGAACCAGAAGCACTGCTATAGAATGTGAAGAGCCGATACTCAAAGTGACTCTAGGTAGCAAGCCTCTGGAAAGTGCCCTGGGAACTTCTCTTGAAACCAATCTGTGATCCCCAAGTTTTGGCTGTATTGGAATGGGCAGGGGCAAAGATCTCTGAAATGCCTCCCATTATATTGCTGATCCCTTGTATTAACACAAATCACCTTAGTAAAGGATTACTTGACCACACCCTTGGTTTGCTGTCCTAGACACATCTCTCCACTCTTTAAATAGCCAGGGTGGTAACTTTTATACACTTTTCTACTTCTCCTTTAATTATAGATTCCATCTTTAAAGCATTTTCCCTCTCCTATCTTAATGTGTATGGTTAATTAAAAGTAACCAAAAGTGCGTGGGGGAAAAGGAAGTGGAAGGAGATGTACAAAGGTCCTAATGAGATATACTCCATGCTTGTATAAAATTATATCAAAATGAATTCTACTGTCATGAATAACTTAAAAGAACAAATAAAATAATACAAAGTAACCAGAAAACAGATTAAATTCTTAGATATTTCTTCAATTAGATATCCTAGCTTATTGCTTTTAAGTTATAAATTCCATTTACACCTAGACATTGTTCCACCTGGCTTTTGCATTGTTGTGACCGAAATGCCTGACAAGAACAATTTATGGGAGGAAAAGTTAATTTGATGCTCACAGTTTTAGCAGTTTCAGAAGTCTCTCCATTGCTCTGGGTCCAAGGTGAGGCAGCACATCAAGGGGGAAGGGTCTTGGGAGGGAAGCTGCTCTGCTAATGGCATAGTCAGAAAGTGGCACAGGAGATACACCATTCCAGGGCCCTCTCCCAGTGACCTATCTCCTCCAGTCACGCCTTACCTGCCTACAGTTACCATCTGTTTTAGTCAGCTTCAATGTTTCTGTGACCAAAATATGTGAACAGAACAGGTGAAAAAGTTTAATAGCTTCATCGTTCTATTGCTACCAGAAATCTGATTATATCTACTTAAGTAATTTCCAAGATATTCCACAATTTCCCCAGATTCTCTTCTTATGTGCATTCATAAGATTATATTTAACCCTCCATTTATAGCAACATCAAGTCTTTCTAGCCTGGTTCTCTGAATTCTTCCTACTTTTATATATCACCCATATCCTCAAACCCATAATATTATCGATTCATTCATGAAGACAAAGTCCTCAACACATAGACTAGTGGGAATCCTTATGGGTTGAATGCTTGTCTCCAAGTTCATATGTTGAAAACATAAATCCCATTGCAACAATATTGGGGAGATTGTGCCTAATTGAAGTTGATTATGTTGAGGACTTTGTCTTCATGAATGAATCGATAATATTATCATTTATCATCCCATTCTTCTTACTAGAGATAATAAAATTTTCAATAAGAAAATGTGATACTTCCAATGCTTTTATCTCAAAATTACTTTGTTTGCTTATGTTCTTCAATGGATCCATATAAATTTTTGAACTTTTTTGTTTTTGTGAAAAATGCCATTAGAAATTTGGTAAAATTTTGCTAACCCCATATAATGTTATGGTTATTATGGATATCTTAACAATGTGATCTTTTTCTTAATCCATGAACCCAAGATATCTTTCCGATCGTGTGTTTTCAATTTCTTTTATCAATGTTTTATAGTTTTCAGTGTACAAATATTTCACAACTTTGGCTAAATTTATTCCTATGTATTTTAATCTTTTTGATGCAATAAATAATGGGAAACCTTTTATATTTCCTTTTTGTATACATTGTTGTTGATCAAGTAATTCCCGATCTTAGACTATACCCCAGGAAATGAAAGATACCTGCATTCCCATGTTTTTTTTATTTATTACTAAAAATAGTCAAAATATGGAAACAACCTGAGTGCCCATTAATGGAATAATTACTAATAAATTTTGGTATGTGTTTTGGTTTGAATGTGAAGTGGCACCAAAAGTTCACATATGATACAACGCAAGAAGATTCAGTGATTTAATCCACTGATAGGGATTAAATGAGTGGTAACTGAAGTGCTAGGATGTGGCTAGAGGAGGTGGGAATTGGGGAGTGACTTTGTATATGGCAAGTGGACGCTCTCTGCTTCCTGTTCATGTGAGCTGCTTCCCTCTGCCACTCTCATCCGCCATGATGTTCTACTTAAACTAGAGTCCTAAGGAATGGAGCTGGCCTTCTATGGACTAAAACTATCAGCCCCATAACAAATATTTCCTCTTTTACAACCATTCTGGTTGTGTCCTTTTAGTCACAGCAGTGAAGGAAGTTGACTAAAACAGAAAATTGGTACTAACAAGTGGGATCATTGTGGTGACTAACTCAACCATGTGGTTCAGAAGCTTTTCGAGTTTTTTTGGATTTGGTGGGAGGAATTTTGATATGTATAGCAGTGAAAGCTGGAAATGCTTAAGATTGTTGTAAGCAGAGATTAATGGCTGATTCTGGTGGGAGCTCAGAAGACAAGAATGCCAATAGGACCATGGTCAGTGAAGACAGGGCTCAAAAGGGTTCAGAAAAGGAGGGCTATATTGGAATTTGGAGTAGAGGCCATTTATGTCATGTTCTGGCTAAGAAGTTTTCTGCATTTTGCCCATGTCCTCAGACTTTCTGTAAAGCTGATTTTAAAAGTGATGGATTTCTTAATCTGTTTGAAGAAACGTCTAGGCACCATAGTATTCAAGCAGTGGCATGGATATAGCTGGCAAAGTTTAACTGGATTTATTTTGATAATCAGGAGGAGAAAGATTTGAAAACTTGGACTTGAAAGTTGGGAGAAAAAGTGGGACTAAGGAAGTTTCACTTGTTAAAGACACTACCACCACTAAAGAAATGTGGAAAGCTTTCACTACAGTCCTTAAAAAAGATGGCTTGAGGGCATTTCAGGAGCTGGGAAGACCACTCTCAACTCAAGCTCATGGAAGTAAACATGAAAATTCTCTTGAGAGGAGATCAGTGGGACACTCTTCTTGCACAAGGGGGCCTAGGAAGTTTTTTACAACATGCCCAGCCACTCAGACACTCAGAGGCTGCTGAAGCAAGAGTTCTAAAGACATGGCTATTATTCAAGGTGGTGGCAGACCTTGGTATCAACCACGCGGTGCTGGTTCTACAGGAATGCACAATGCTGGAGTTAGGGGATCATGGAGGCTTCCAAAAAGATTTCAAAGGAAGGCCTTGGAAGCCAAACAAAGTGCAGCAGGGTTGAAATCCCTGTGTTCACTCATTGAGAAACAAGGTGTGAAGATTTGAGGAGAAAGCTGAAGTTGCAGTGGAGACCTCCAAGATTAAGAAATGGAGTAAGGTGAAACATCATCCTAGGAAAGCTGCAGGAATTGAGCAGAGACAAACCAACAGAAAGGCCACTTGGGCTGCAATAAACAAGACCACAGGGGAAGAGCTATACAAGCCTTTTGGAGAGAACTTCATGATGCCATGTGTCTCAGATGTTGGGCCTGCAGCTACAGGGCTTGTTTGTCCAGCTGGATTTTAGTCATGCTTTGCTCTTATCCCTTCTTTCTATGTCCCTACTTTTGTGAATGGAAATATTTACTCTGTATCATTATATATTGGATACTTCGAAATCACTTTTAATTTACACAATATGAGATTGTCTTGAGTCTCAGAGAAGAATTTGAACTTGAACTTTGAGCAATCTCAGAACTAACTATTGACTATGGGGAATCCTGGAAATGGAAAAAATATATATATGTATTTTCCATGTGAGGTAGTTGTGAGCTGTTTGGAGACCAGGGGAATAGTGTTATACTTTGGATGTGAGGTGGTCCCAAAAGCTCACATGTGATACAATGCAAGATGGTTCAGAGGAGAAATGATTGTTTTGTGAGAGTCTTAACCCAATCAGTGATTTAATCTCCTGAAAGGGATTAACTGAGTGGTAAATGAAGTGGTAAGTTGTGACTGGAGGAGGTGGAAATTGGGTCTTGGCTTTGGGTATATATTTGTAAATGGTGAGTGGACTCTCTCTGCTTACGGTTCATCATGTGAACTGCTTCCATCTGCCACTCTTTTCTGCCATGATGTTTCTGCCTCACCTAGAACCCTGAGAAATGGAGCTGGCCTTCTATAGACTAAGATCTCCAAAACTCTGAGCCCCAAAATAAGTCTTTCCTCCTTACAATTATTCTGGTTATGTCATTTTAGTGACAGCAGTGAAGGAATCTGACTAAAACAGGTATATAACACCAGCATATATACATATGATGGTATGTTATTTAGTCTTTAAAAAGAAAATCTTCTATTTTTTATTTATAATTGATTTGTAATTTCATTTCATTATGATCTGATACAATGTAGGATATTATCTCTATCCTTTTGTATTTGCTAAGAGTAGTTTTGTGGCATAAAATATGGTCTATTTTAGAGAAGAATCCGTGTGCTGGTGAGAAGAAAGTGTATTTGTTTGTTGAAGGATGAAATATTCTATGTATGCCTATTAAGTCTAAATTGTTAATTTCACTATTTAGTTCTATAGTATCTTTTTTAGTTTTTATTTGAAGGATTTATCCAGTTGTGACAGAGATGTGTTAAAGTCACCCAGTATTATTATATTGTGGTCTATTTGATTCTTGAAATTGAGAAGGGATTGTTTGATGTACATAGATACTTCATTTTGGGGGGCGTAATTATTTACAATATACAGAAATCAATAAAGGTTGCTTCAATATATAGAAATCAATAAACTTAATTTGTGACAAATTAAGACAAGAATCACATGAACATCTCAATAGATGTAGAAAAAACATTTGACATTATATAGCACCCTTCATGCTCAAAACACTACAAAAATAAGATGTAGTAGGAACATTTCTCAACATTGTAAAAGATATATATGCTAAACCCAAGGCCAACATCATCTAAATGGAAAAAAAATAAAAACATTACCTCTAAAAACTGAAACAAGACAAGGATGCCTGCTTTCAGCACTTTTATTCAACATATTCCTTAACACCCTTGCCAGAGCAATTAGACAAAAGAAAGAAATGAAATGATATAAATAGAAAAAGGAGAACTCAAACTACCACTACTTTCTGATTATATGATTCTATATTTAGAATATCCAAAAATTTCACCAGAGAACTTCTAGAAATAATAACTAAATTTAGCAAACTAGGAGGATATAAAGTTAACACCCATAAACCAAACATGCTCCTATACTTCAGTGATGAATTCACTGGAAGAGAAATTAGGAAAACTACTTCAATAACAAAAGCATCAAAAATAAAATACTTGGGAATCAATCCGACAAAAAAGGTGAAAGACCTCTACAATGAAAACTACAGAACATTAAAGAAAGAAATAGGAAAAGACCTTAGAAGATGAAAGACCTCCCATGCTCTTGGATACGCAGAATTAACATTTTCAAAATGGCCATACTACCAAAAAGGTTATACAGTTTTAATGCAATTCCAATTAAAATCCCAACTTCATTCTTTATAGAAGTAGAAAAATCAATCATGAAATTCATTTGGAAAAATAGGAGACCCAAAATAGCTAAAGCTATCCCTACTAGGAAGAGTGAAGCAGGAACCATGACAATACTAGATCTAAAACTATACTACAGAGCCATAGTAACAGAAATTACATGGTGTTGGCATCAAAACAGACATGTAGATCAATGGCACAGAACAGGAAACACAGAGTCAAACCTTCATAAATACTATTATCTCATACTAGAAAAAGGTGCCAAAAATATACATTGGAGACAGGGTAGCCTATTCAACAAATGGTGCTGGGAAAACTGTAATTCCATATGTAGCAAAATGAAATTAAACTCCTATCTCTCACCCTGCACAAAAATCAACTCAGGGCTGGGATTGTGGGTCAGTGGTAGAGCGCTCACCTAGCACGTGCACGGCCTGGGTTCGATCCTCAGCACCACGTAAAGAATAAAGGCATTGTGTATAACTAAAACTAATAAACAAGTATTAAAAAAAATCAACTCAAAGTGGATCAAGGACTTAGGCACTAGAACAGAGACCCTGTGTCTAATAGAAATAAAAAATAAAATAGAAATAAATAGAAATTAAAAGTCTCCACCATCTTGTCTTAGGTACTGACTTCCTTAATAATACCTCTAAAACACAAGAAGTAAAAAAAAGAATCAAGGAATGGGATGTTCAAACTAAAATGTTTGTTCTCAGCAAAGGAAACAATTAATAAAATGAAGAGATAATCTACAAAATTGCACAAAATCTTTGTCACCTGCACTTCAGATAGAACATTAATCACTCTATATAGGATCTACATAGATATAAAATAACTCAAAAAACTTAACAACAAAAAACAACCCAATCAATAAATGGGCACAGGAATTAAATGGTCACTTCACAGAAGAAATAAATACAGTCAACAAATGTATGAAAAATGTTCAACATCTCTAGCAATTAGAGAAATTCAAATTAAAACTATACTGAGATTTTATCTCACCCAAGTTAGAATGGCAATTATCAAGAATACAAGCAACAATAAATGTTGGTGAGGATGTGGGGGAAAAGATACACTGATACATTGCTAGTGGAGCTGTAAATTGGTGCAATCACTATGGAAAGCAGTATGGAGATTCCTCAGAAAACTGGGAATGGAAGCACCATTAGACCCAGCTATCCCACTCCTTGGTTTATACCCAAAGGACTTAAAATTAGCTTACTACAGTGATGCAGTCACATCAATGTTTATAGCAGCTCAAATCACTATAACTAATCTATGGAACCAACCTAGGTTCCCCTTCAACAGATGAATGGATAAAGAAAATGTGGTATATATACACAATGGAATATTTCTCAGCCTTAAAGAAGAATCAATTTATGACATTTGCCAGTAAATGGATTGATACCATGCTAAGCAAAATAAGCTTATCCCAAAGAACCAAAGGCCAATATGTAGACACCAATTCACATTAAGCAGAGTGGTAGTAGGGAAGAATAGGAGTACTTTGGATTAGACAGAGTGGAGTGAAGGGAGGGGAGTGGGTGTGGGGGTGAGAGGGATAGTAGAATGAATTGGACATTATTACCCTATGTGCATATATGATTACATAATTTGTGTACTTTGACATCTTGTAAAACCAGAAAAATAAGAAGTTATACTCCATTTATGTATGATGTGTCAAAATGGATTCAATTGTCATGTCTATCTAATTAAAACAAATCCAAAAAAAAAGTTAAAAACCAAAGAAAATCTTCCCATTCGAGACATTATTGATGAATTTCTAGGATGTTGTACTAAATGAGTAAGCTGAGCATACACACACACACACACACACACACACACAAAAATATATATGTGTGAGGTCATTTTCATATGAAATCTAAAAATGTCATGAAAAACAAACAGCATAGAACAGTGGTTATTCTGGGTGGTGCCAGGAGAAGTGAGGAGATATTATAAAGGGGTTCAAAATTGCAGTTACATAGAATGAATTAAAGATCCAATGAATATCATTTTGCATATAATAAATCATATACTGGAAATTTGCTAATTAGATTTGGGGTGAAATTACCACAAAAAATGTACTATGTAAGAATATGGATATATTAATTTGCTTGATTGTTGTGATCATTTCACTGTGTACATATATGAAAATATCACATATATCATAAATAAATATTACAAAAGTGCAACATATTTTAAAACAATAATAATCCTATTTTTTAATCATTTTCCACTGAGGACTATGAAAAGCATAAAAGCATTTCACAACCTCACTTCTCATTCAATTTTTATTCTAATTGAACTTCATAGTTTTCTGACAGAGAAAGTCAAATTGTGATGTTTATTAAAGTCTTTCTCATGGATTTTTTAGCTCTTAATTTTATATCAATCTCTGTGAATAATTTCTGAATATGACTTACTATCATACTTCAGAGCTCATTTTGGCTCATACTACTTTAACATTGACAATTTGACCATTACTGCTATGTCAGGGGAACTATCTGACAGCCAAACACATTTCTCTTACTTTGTTACAAAACCTGCTCCTATCAAACAGTTTCAGAAATAATTAAGATAATCATTATTTCTGTCCAGAACGAGCATTCAATGATATAATATGATTATCCACACTACCTTATTACCATTATTAACTATGTAAAATGAAGGCACTTACAATGATATCAGTTCAGGTCTGTCTTTACTTGTTATTAGAATATATGATTATTTACCAAGTAATTTCTGTAAAATCAAATTGGTCATTCTGGTTTATACTATCATTAGTCATAAATATTTGATACTGCTTTCACTATAACTTATAATGTATTCCTTACATATAAATACAATGCATATTGAATTATTTACAAATATTAACACAGTGTCATTGAAAGTAATAAACAATAAAACTCATGTAACTATTATAGATTTCAAAGCTAAAGAATTACATGGAATTTGAGGATAGTAACAAAATATTTAAATTAAACAGAAATTATTTAAAGTGCTTTTAATTGACAGTTAGCCTCTAAAAATCTTAATTAGACAAGTGAATAAAAGTTTTTAAGCCTAAGTTACCAGGCATTGTTGTAAATTTCTAAATCATTGTAAATCAAGTGTATAAAAATTATTATATAATTATTTTAATACAATTTAATATAATTAATACAATTTAAATACAATTAGAGATTTTAAAGAGAACAAGCATATAATTTTATCACAAACTGTTTTAATATTTAATATATTTAATTTGCATATATATTTTCAAAAACACATACATATTTTAATGACAAAATTTTGGAGCATGTGTAAGTAGATAATTGTACATGCAAATACTGAAATTTTACATGAAAAATGATGTTGTACAGGTATGACTTTTAAAAGTCCACATTTTTGTACTTACTTATGATGATTTAATGTTAAAAAATACATGACTTGTATAATAAATTTTGAATATGTAATAAATCTACTCTGATAAGCAATTGAAAGGACTTGATATTCTGATGCTGGAATAACATTCTTTAAGTTTTAAAGACTGTTAAACTTACGTTTTCCTTGTTCACTGTTTTCTACTATATCTCATACTGGTTTGGCAAGTAGGTGGATCATTTTTTTCCTATTATCCTTTTGGTGCTCCTGAAATTAAAATTTTAAAAAATGATATAAATTATGTAAATAACTCCCATATCAAGATATGTATGATACGAGTATTTGGAGTTTAAAATACATATTTATAAACAAGTAACCATTTAACTGCCACCAAGATGAAGAAAGAGAACTTTTTTCATATCAGATATTTCCTTCCAATGAACTCATACAGCTAACTTGATGCTTTTGTCGGCAACACTGTTATGACAACTCCTCAATAAAAAGAGTTGTATAACAGAAGCTGCCTCTTTTATTTATTCAGGCAGCTGAAATTTTGACTTAATGTAGGCATCTCCAAATTTGAAAAAGCCAGAGGGAAACAAATCTTAATCCTTTTATGACTCTAAAAATGTTTCCACTAATACTTGTGAGTGTTAGTGTTAAACTTCCTTGTCTTCTCAGGGGATCTGTCTTGCAAGTCAAATTGTGAAGTAATAAAAAGTCACTATAAGTAGACTATCTTTCCATTTTAAATTTAAATCCTGACAAAGAGGCACACAGTTTTGATAAAATTAGGATAATATAAATAACACTGCTTACTACACTGAATAAATTGAGTACAATTTTGACTGCATAGAAAGATTAGCATTCTACCATGTCAAAAGAAAGAGATAGCATTCTGGGAAACTAGAGTAAATGTTTTCATATAAAAAATTTCTTTTTAATAATTTACTTTATGACCTTAGTTGTATTCAAAAATTCTCATTTTAAAGGAAGTTTTTCATATTATACAAATTAATCTTAGAAAATTGTAAACTCATTTTTTTATTTGAATACTGTATGTTTATTCATCTAAATCTCTGATAGAATAAGGAAAGAAACAGTTAGATAATAGACAAATGAACAGGTCCACTTCTTTCACCTCTGTGAATTTATAATACTTTCTATGATGCATTTTAAAGATGTAACAACATTATTTCCTGCCAAACTCTTCATTTTATTCTTGATTTACCTTACAGTAACAAAGAAAATTTTTCAAATGCAAAGCATATGTGTAAATCTATCAAATAAAATGCCCACTGTAGTGTATGTTTGCATTGGAGAGTGTAATTAATTTAATGGATTTGAAGTCAGTCACTCGTGGATCAGAACTTTTGTTTTGTTCTTTGTCAATTGTGTACCTTTGGTTTAATTACTTAAATAGTTGTGTCTCAATTTCTTCATTTATTAAAGGAAGATACAGATGAGATAGAAAACATAGTGTTATATAAAAAGTGAATCTTATTGAATATATACAGAAAATGCCATAGTTTCTTCTCTGTTCATTCAATTGTCTTCTCAGTTGCACCTTTGGATGAAAACTAGAATTAGGTGACAGAAATTCTAACAACTCTTAGATAATGAAAGTTTTTATTTTGTTCTAGTTCTTCCTGTATTAAAATGTATTGGTTCAATAGTGTACACACACACACACACACACACACACACACACGCAGGAGCCCTGTTTGGGGAGATGGCTAAGATTGCGATTGACTATGGGCCAAGGAGATGTTTGGCTGTTGCTGCCTTCCGTAGTCTCATGGGACTTGGCCCGAGATCTCGCGGGACTTGAGCGAGATTGCTGATCGGGTCTGCGCCATTTTTGGTGGTGTGTGTGTGTGCGTGTTAAAGTCGTTGTTAGAGCCAGAGAGAAAAGTTATCAAAATAAAGAGATGTTTGTTTCCAGTTTGCCTCTAAACTTCTTCCCGCGGCTTCATTGCTCCAAGAGGCCATCGCTTCAGGCGACAACACACACACACACACACACACACACACCCCTATATGTATTCAGTAAACAATTAAAACTTAAATCTTTACTCATAGTCAATTGTCTCTTCTCCACTTACAATGTTCCAAGTAAATTGAGAAAGAATGAATGCTCTTTCTTTTGCTCTATTTTCCTAATTTTGCTTTCCCCCAAATTCTGGCCTGCCTTTCATTCCTTACTATTTAAATGCTAAGTGAAGTTAGCAAATCCCCAAATCCAAAGATATGAAGATACTGACTTATAATGGCAAGGAAGTGGGGATGAAAGGAATGAAGAAACTTTAAATAGAACAAAGGGGAGGGAGGAGAGGAGAGAGGGCAAGGGGATAGGAATAATGGCAGAATGAGTTAGACATCAATACCTTAATAACATGTATAAAGACACAAATGGTGTGAAAATACTTTATGTGAAACCAGCGACTTGAAAAATTGTGCTCTCTATATGTAATATGAAATTAATTGTACTCTGCAAGCATGTATAACAAATTAGAATAAAAAATTTAAGAATTATAAATAAGAGTGAAGAAGGTTGATACATGATTAGCTCATTAAACTTCACAGATATCTAAGGATGATTCTTTCTCTTGTTATGTACTTTTATGTACATATGTAAACCTTTCCTTGTTTTCAATATTAGTCTTTCCCAAGAAATCCCCACCAAAATGGATTTCATCTGTCTGGTCACAGAGATCATTTTCATACCTAAAAATCAGAAATATGTTACCCTTCTAGGTAACATATTCCCTTAAGTTAGTACTCTTAGAAAATTGAACAATCCCAGGCCACTTTATTTTTATATACATGGCCCAATTTTGGTACATGGAAACTACTGTTAAATTCTCATTCAAAGAAATTCTGAGGTAACAAACCACACCAAATACCTCCTGTCATTGAAATTACATGTCTACATATACACAGCCTTTAATATCTTATGTATATTAGATATCAGCCCAAGATCCAGAGCATGCTCAAATATAATAAATTTTATAATAACATAAATACAATGCATATTCCAAGCTATGTTGTAGAATTTTAAAATCCATTCAAATCAGGTAATATGTAAGACACTTGTGTCTAAACTTTGTTGAGGTTTCTTTATGTTAGCAATACATTTTTAGAAGTCATTACAGAAGATGATCCTCTCATAATTACAACAATCAAGATAGTGAAATAAATTTAAATTAATATCTGGGTTAATAAATGAAGAAAATCCATGTAGTAATATTTGGAAGGCAAGAAAAGCTGCAAAAATTATTTTAAATATACTGGCAAAATTTAATGTGTGTTAAAAGTATAGCAAACACCCTTAATATAACACCTAGGTTTAATAATTATGTCTGAACCTCATTAAACAATTTTAATTGCTTATAAAATTCCCAATGATAAGTGAAAGCAAAATATTGGAAAATTATTTTTAAAAACTGTAAAAAGTATAAAATCTCAATCATGATATGCAAATTATATAAAAAATTTAAATGCATTAAAAATAAAACAATATACATATATAGTACATAGAAATTGGAAACTAAAACACTACAGATTAAACTTGATTTAGTAATTGTTCATATTACTACATTAAGAAGAGTAGTTGATATTAAATGCAAGAGGGCTATGGGCTGTTATTGTTTAAAAGATGCATTTTTTATGCAATATTTTTCTGTATTGCTTTTTTATTAGATAAAAACAGACTTATACCCCCATCCAACAACACTGTGAACTAGCCTCCTTATATCAGAAAAAAACATTCGGTATTTGGATTTTTGAGATTGACTAATTTCACTTAGCATTATATTCTCCAACTTCATCCATTTACCTGCAAATGCCATTATTTTATTATCTCTTATTGCTGAGTAAAATTCCATTTTGTATATATACCACATTTTCTTTATCCACTCATCTACTGAGGGACATCTAGGTTGGTTCCACAACCTACCTATTGTGAATTGTGCTGCTATAAACATCGAAGTGGCTGTGTCACTGTAATATGCTGTTTTTAAGTCCTTTGGGAATAGACCCAGGAGTGGGTTGGCTGGGTCATAGGGTGGTTCCATTCCCATTTTCCCAAGAAATCTCCATACTGCTTTCCATAGCAGTTGCACCATTTTGCAGTCCCACCAGCAATGTATGAGTGTGCCTTTTTCCCCACATCCTCTCCAACATTTATTGTTGTTTGTGTTCTTGATAGCTGCCATTCTGACTGGAGTGAAATGAAATCTTAGAGTAGTTTTGATTTGCATTTCTCTAATTGCCAGCGATGTTGAGCATTTTTTTTCATGTATTTGTTGATTAAATGTGTATCTTCTTCTGAGAAGTGTCTTTTCAATTCCTTAGCCCATTTATTGATTGGGTTATTTGCTTTTTTGGTATTAAGTTTTTTGAGTTCTTTATATATTCTAGAAATTAGTGCTCTATCCGATGTACTAGAATGTTCAAAGGAAAGGGAGGAGAAGGGAGGGAGCAAGGTGGGGAGGGAGGGGAGGGAAGGGAAAAAAAATTGGTGGTTGAATGAGATGGATATCATTATCCTAAATGCATGATTGAAGATCTGAATGGTACTTATATATTTTGTATACAAGCAGTTGTATCTAAAAAGATGCTATACTTGTGCATTATGAATAAGTAAATAAATAATTAAATTAAAATAAATAAATAAATAAAAAAGAACCCAAGCTTGGGCTGGGGTTGTGGTTCAGCAGTGGAGTGCTTGCCCAGCGCGTGCGCGGCCTGGGTTCGATCCTCAGCACCACATATAAACAAATGCATGGTGTACAACTAAAAGCAAATAAATAAATATTTCAAAAAAAAAAACAGACTCATATTTAAAAAAAGAAAAAAAAGGGCTGGGATGTGGCTCATTGGTTAAGCACTCCTGGGTTCATTCCCCAATTCAAAAAAGAAATTAAAAAAAAAAAAAGAAAAGAAAAAATGAAACTGAACTCAAGAATAACGTTTTGTACAGAGAAAGAACTTTAGGGCAAAATGGCAAAATAAAGGCAGAAAAAGAATATTTGACAATTCATGAAAATGGTACCTATGGAAAATGAACTAGAAATTCACAGAAGATGCCATTTCTCTATCTTTCAACTGATATATGTATGCAAAGTAGAATATTTTTGTTCATGCTAATGTGGTACACAAATCAAATTTGATATTCTGGCAAGACACTGCTATGAGAAAATATTGGAAACTGGATTGTGTGTCTTTTCCTGAAGATGAGCAATAGAACTAAAATTCCTTTAGTATAGTTACATTTGGGATAAACAATTTTTCTTCTTCTTCTTCTTCTTCTTCTTTTTAAAGAAAGAGTCAAATGGCAGAAGAAGAAGCCTTTTGGATGAAAAATAAGTTTTTAATTGGCATAATTTTATCTTTATTAGTCTTTTCAAAGTAAATATTAGAAACTACAACATTTCAACACTAAGAACTTTCTTCTGCATCTCTATAAAAGAGGCGTTTGCAATATCAACATTTAATTGATACACAGAAAACTTCAAATAGTTTAACATGTGGTTTATATTAAATTTCACAACTATCTCTCAAATATCCTATTACTATTGATTTCAGTGGTTATTATTTTGGAATATCAGAATGTTTGGTTAAGTAGATAAGGCTTAGACTTTATTTCAGTACAGATATCACTTCTTACGTCAGTAAGCAAGAGTTGAAAAACATTTATACTTATATGGATTAACATGCCTCATGAGACAATAAGCTCTGAGACATTTCAAGTATTTAAGAAAAAGCTGGTTGAACAAATATCAGGGATCAAGTAATAAATATGAATATATTGAGTAAAGATTTTTAAAAATTATCTTCAATTTCTCTTAAAGAGAGGATGCTTTTGGAGAAAACATAACTGTTGTATTTACTTTAAAGTTATTCTATGATTACTGTGTTTATATAAGGTATACGAACTGTGAGATTTTTGGTTAATATTATAATGACATAGAAAATAAAATAACATGCTATTATTTCATTTGTGTATCACTAGCATAAATACTTTTCTTCATCCACCTTACTGAAACTTCTCTTATACTAGTTCTTCAAAACAACTTTAAAAATGGTCACTTCATAATTTTTCTATATGCAAAAGAAAATTTATTATTAAAAATAATCACTTTAGTCACTTCATTGTACGGGTCAGAAGATTTATTAAAACTAATAATTATTTAATCACTGCTTTTCTTTACATCTTGTGCTCTATGAATTTTCCTCTTATCTAAACATTAGTATTTATTATCTTAAATAATTGGAGATGTTCAATGTAAATTCATTCTGAGTAGTATTTTGAAATAGTATATGTATTTCACACATAAACACACACACACACACACACACACACACACACATTCAAACAACTTCCAATTTAGGCTAAGACAGAGAAACAGAAAGTAACCTCCCTGGAGGATTGATGAAACCACAAAAACAAATAAGCAAACAAAATATGTGAAACAACAATTTAAAAACCGAAGAATATCAGCTAATAAATGAGAATAATCTTGAGAGATAGGGGACATAAAACAAAACAAACAATTTGAGTACTATTAAGGCCACTTTATTTGCCTGAGTAAGATTCTTAATGCAGAGGAAGAATCCATGGAAACTCTGTCCAACCACAAGTTGAGAAGACAAATAAGGGTCTAGGGATACCAAGGCAGGGGATAACATTGAAATGTTTTCTCTGCACTCTAAGTGCAGAGAAGAAAACTGTAGAGACAGAACTGTGGAGCTTGATACTGAGTCATCTTCACATACTTATCTGAGTGCATGGATAAACAACCAAGGAAAGCATCAACTGAAAATTTAGAGATGAAAGTATCAACTTGTGAATATAAGATAAGGAGTAGTTCCTGCTCCCATCACACTAACTTGGAAACCTTTGTTATATAGGCCTGGAGTACAGTACATTAACCTCTGTAGTGGAGGAAAGGGATTTAGAAATAAAACCACTCCAGTGCTGCCTAAAATATCTGAACATCAGTAAGAGAAAGAATAAAACTTCCAGGAATAAAGTTTTTAAAAGAGGAACAAAAGCATATCTAAAATTTAACAACAGCAACAACAAAAATTAAGCACATAATAAGTCAATCAGATGAAGCATATAACAAACTAACAAAGATGTTTAAATTATCAAATAAAGATATTGAAACAATTATATCTGTTAACAAGTTAAAAAGAGACACAAAATACATGAAATATCTAAATGAAACTTAATTAAATGAAGATTAAATTGTGTAAAATGAAGAATAATCTAAATGAGATTTAGAAAAAAAAAAAAGCAACTTAGAAAACACAATTAAACTAGAGTATATAGCAATAGAATTTTTCCAAAAGGTAAACAAAAGCAATGAACTTGAGCTGTTGAAAATTTTTGCATGGTCAAATATATTTATAACTGGAATCTTTAAATGAGAAGAAAAAGAGGTGGTGGAAAATAAAAAGGAAATTAATGAAATAGTCACTGAATTAGGGAAGACAAAATGTTCACAATAGAAAGAAAATGAAAGAAATAAGATGGACTGAAAATTTCACATATTAAAAAATAAAATACACAAAACATCTTTCCAAAATTATAATTAAAAAATATATTTTAGGCATAAATTGGCAAAAAAATTAATGAATGACATACTACAAGAATAGTTAATAGAAGTTCTTCAGGTAAAAGAAAAGTGAATCTGGGTCAATACAAAGAAATGTTAGGGCACTTTAAGTGGTAACTAAACAGATAAATCTTTAATAATTTAAAAATCATATTTAATTTAATATCATTTAAAGTTTAAACACAAACTCTGCATAAAAATTAAATATATTTCATCAATAGTTCAGAACTCAGGGATATAAATATTGAATAGCACTATTGCAAGGCCATTCCATAATACATAAGATAGAATGATATCATTTGAGTGTACACTAACTTAATTCAATATTGTATGCTCTAAACCATGAAGCAAACACCAGAACTAAAATTAAATATGTAAAAGGCAAAATATAGACAAGATGTTAAAATACTATATTGGTAACATTAAATTGGACTGAAAAATGCAATAGAGAAAAATGAACAAGAGGACCAATGACAGCCAAATTTTAAAAATGATAAATGATAATGTAATATAGTAGTTCTAAGTAACCAATTAAATGACAGATTCGTGATTTATTTTAAAGCAACATATGACAACTGCTTCTCAAAAGAAGAAACAAATAAGTTGAAATTGAAAGGATTAACATACAAATATACACTAATTTAAAGAAAGCTAGAATTGCTATAATCACAACAGGAAGAGTAGACTTTAGAGCAGAAATGTGAGAAACTAAATTTCTGTTTAACACATTCAGTCTGTAATATTTTGTAGTAAGTCCAAGCAAACCACTATATGCAGAGAATTACAAAATTGATTTTGGAATATTAAAAAATTACATTTAGCCGGGCGTGGTGGCACACGCCTGTAATCCCAGCACTTTGGGAGGCTGAGGAAGGAGGATCACGAGTTCAAAGCCAGCCTCAGCAATGGCGAGGCACTTAGCAACTCAGTGAGACCCTGTCTCTAATAAAATACAAAAAAGGGCTGGGGATGTGACCCAGTGGTTGAGTGCCCCTGAGTTCAATCCCCGGTAACCAAAAAAAAAAAAAAAAAAAAAAAAAAAAAAAAAAAAAAATTACATTTTAAGACAAACACTACTTGTACTGATTTTTTTTAAAAAAATGTTGGACATCATTTTCTATTTTTAAAAACATTGTGACATTTGTGTTCATGCAAAATATTTATAAATTTTTTCTTGTATTCTCTATGTGATTTTGTTATTATATGCAAACACTGACCTCACAGATTTACTAGTTGGAAATTACTAATTCTAATCCCCCATTCTGGCCCAAATTTTCTCAATTTTTTGTTTTTTTCATTTTGACCTTCTCAGTAGATTTTAGTAGAGAAATTAGCAGAACCTGCTATTTTCTCTATAAGAATGTTTTTTCCACCCCCCAAATGCTTTAGTAGATACAACACTAGTCACATTACTTTTCTTATTTTTTTTTTTTTTTTTTCTTGGAATGAGCATGGGTAGTTTGAATCTTTATAAGAAACTTTTTTTTTTTTTCCATTTTATCTTGGTTGTTGAATTTGAGTAGATTTGATGATAACATACCTTGGTAATTGTTTTAATCTCTGAAGATATTCTGTGTGCTATTCTGAGGTTTACAATAAAATCTCATATTGTCCCACACTGTCCTGTTTGGAACATGAATCATGCCTTTGCCCAGTGTACATGCTGTTCACATTGGTCATGTAGTGCTTGTGCTGGTTATCAGAGGTGTTAAACTGTTGAGATATCACAGTGCTTGAACAACCATAATTCTACTTAATAATGGACCCAAATGCAAGAACCGTGATACTGGCAGTTCAGATATGCCAAAGAAAAGCCACACAGAACTTCCTCTAAGCAAAAGCAAAAGTTCTCAACTTAATAAAGAAATGGAGAAAACATGCACTGAGATTTCTAAGAGTTAAGGTAAGAACAAATCTTCTATCCATGAAATTGTGAAGACATGAATTGCAAGGCTACCCCCAGATCACTGCCTCTGAACTGGAAGTCTCCTGTCAATCAACCTCCACCTGCACCACTACCACCATTGCTGTTGCTTCTGATTCCACTGCTGCCAGCCTGAAATCAACTGGAGGTCTTCTTTTTGGGTGCCACTGCTACAGAAGAAACCGTTGCCCCAGATGCAACTGAAGCTGAACTGCTGCTGACCCTCAGATATTGCCTGGTGACGCTGCCCTGACAGCTGCAGTTGCAACCTCTGGTACTGCTGACCCACTGCCTGCTTCCAACCACCACCACCACTACTGCTGCTACCCTGGCCTAGAGGACTGCTTTGGGTGAGACTCCAGATTTGATTGCACATGGCTGCACCCATTTTGGGACATCAGCCAGGGCCTGGGGCCTGGGTGCTAGCAGGTTTACCACCATGAGAGCCTCTGTCTTGGGCATCCAGCTGGGACCTGCAGGTCCAGTGTGGGGGACCCTGTAGGTTTGGAGGAACCTGGGGTCTTCATGCTGAGAGTGCTTGTGGCCCTTGTCTTGCTGCTGCATCATGGGGTTTCTCCTTTGCATGAGGGTATCCCTAGTGGTCTCTCTGCAAGTAGGAGCAGCATTGAGATCTTGAAACTGCAGCTTGGCCAAGACTGAGATACAGAAGCCCAGATTGGTGGGATATGTTGGGGACTTAAGAACACATCGGCCCAACTCTCTGGAACTGAAACCACCCTAAGGATAGGCTAGGGGCTCCTCCGCCAATGTGATTTGCCCTTGCTCCTTATGTGTCCCTATAATCTTTCTGCTAATTGGCCTATGTCTTCTATAAAAGCTGTCCAACTTCCTCAATAAACTTGAGTTTCAGCCTTGACCTGGCTCCCTGGCGCATCCCTGATTGTCTAGGGCTGGCGTGGGCCTCCAGCCGGCTCCTGCCGTTCTCGATCATGCCTTCTCTGGGGCGTGTTTGTCCGCTAGCCTTCTTCACTGGCCGGAAGAAGCTAGATTCAGGTTGGGAGAAACTAAAAACCCCAGCAACTCAAACAAAACCCCCACAGGATAGAGAATGAGTATGCGAAGGCCGATCTGGTTTTGGTGATCATGAGAGATGACAGAGACAGGGCTGAGAAACTGTTGAACACTGACAGAGAAAGTTTTTTACTTTACAGGAAGATTTATTTTACTTTATTTTACTTTTTTGATTCACTAATCTCTACCATATTTGGAACAGGATGTTTTTTATGCATCAGTATGTGGATGGCAATGATATATAAATGGTGTTTTGCAGTTTTGTTAGATTCTTATGTCTTTATTTTTTTCTCTTTGTTCATATTCTTCCTCTATCTTATCTATTTTCTTGGATTTTCTTTCCAACTTTTCTCCAAATAACAGCCAGTCTCTGTTCAGTCCTCTTCCCCTCTTCCTGTGAATTTTTACTTCTAGCTTCTCTCCTCCCACCTTACAAATATACTACAACACCTCTTTTCTCTCATCCACCATTTGAAATTATAATCATTTTAACAAATATTCTCTTTGTACCATAGATATTTATTGAATTCATCATTTTGGATTAATGTGAGAAAGCAGTAGATTCCTTAGTGGGAGCTATTAGGTTTAATACTATATATTGTGTACACTGGGTGCTGTTAATATTGCTCTCACCAGTAAAAGTGAATTGTTAGAAACCTTCAGGGACACTATAGGACTATGGAGTAGAATTTACCCTGCCTTAAATCCATATTTTAATGGAAAACACACTAACAACATGAAAAAATAGGGGAATAAAGCACCCCAACAGACCAAGATGCTTCAACAACAGAAGCTACTGATAATACAGTGGAAGAAATGTCCAAGAAGGAGTTCAGATTGTATATAGTTAAACTGATATGTGAAGTAAAGGATAGTATAAGGGGTGAAATCAAAGAAAAAATAAAGGAAGTGAAAGAAAACTTCAATATAGAGAGATCGTTAAAAAAAACAAAAGCAGAAATCCTTGAAATGAAGGAATCAGTAAACCAAATTTTAAATTCAATAGAAAGCATCACCAATAGACTAGACCACTTGAAAGACAGAATCTCAGACAATGAAGACAAAATAGATAATCTTGAAAGTAGAGTTGAAGATGCAGAGAAGATGGTAAGAAACCATGAACAGAACATCCAAGAATTATGGGATATCATGAAAAGACCAAATTTAAGAGTTTTTGGAATAAATGAAGGAACAGAGATAGAAACCAAAGGAATGCACAATCTTTTCAATGATGTAATAGCAGAAAATTTCCAAACCTAATGGAAGGATTGGAAAACCAAATACAAGAGGCTTACAGGACCCTAAGTGTACAAAATTTCAGACACTCACACCAAGACACATTATAATGAGAATGACCAACACAGAATAAAGGTAAAATCTTAAAGGCTGTGAGAGAGAGAAAAAAAAAAATTATGTATGGGGGAAACCAATTTGTATCTCAACAGATTTCTCAACCCAGACCCTCAAAGCTAGGAGGTCCTGGAATAATATATTTCAGGGTCTGAAAGAAAATGGATGCCAACCGAGAATTTTATATCCAGCAAAATTAAGTTTCAGGTTTGAAGATGAAATTAAAACATTCCATGATAAACAAAAATTAAAAGAATTCACAACTAGAAATCCTACATTACAGAGCATTCTCAACAGAATATTCCATGATGATGAAGTTAAAAAAAAAAAAATTCTTGGTAAAATATTACACGATGAAAAAATGAAAAATAATAATAAAAATCTACAATGGGAAGAACTACAATAAAGGAAAAAATCAAGCTATATACCAAAAATAATAAAAACTTAAAAATGACTGGTAATATAAATTATGTCTCAATAATAACCCTGAATGTTAATGGCCAAAACTCACCAATTAAAAGACATAGGCTAATAGATTGGATTAAAAAAAAAAGACCCAACAATTTGTTGCCTTCAGGAGACACATCTCATAGGAAAAGATGCCCACAGACTGAAGGTGAAAGGATGGGATAAAATATATCACTCACATGGTGTACATAAGCAAGCAGGTGTCTCCATTCTCATATCAAATAAAGTAGACTTCAAGCCCAAGTTAATCAAAAGAGATTAAAATGGAAATTTCATACTGCTTAAGGGAATTATAGATCAACAAGATATAACTGTTATAAATATATATGCCTCAAATAATGGAGCATCTACATTCATCAATCAAATTCTTCTCAAGTTCAATAATCAAATAGACCACAACACAATAATTCTAGGTGACTTTAACAGACCTTTTTCACCACTGTATAGATCTTCCAAACAAAAGTTAAACAAAGAAATTATAGAACTCAATAATACAATTAATAACTAAGACTTAACTGACATATATAGAGTATATCATCCATCAGTGAGCCAATACACTTTCTTCTCAGCAGTACATGGATACTTCTCTAAAATAGACCATATATTATGTCATAAAGCAACTCTAAGCAAATATAAAAAAGTAGGGTTAATACCCTGCATTTTATTAGATCATAATGGAATGAAGTTAGAAATCAATGATTAAAAAAAAAAAAAGAAAGAAAGAAAGAAAGAAAAGCTACTCCAACATCTGGAGACTAAATAATATGCTATTAAATGATCAATGGGTTGCAGAAGACATCAAGAGGGAGATTAAGAAACCCTTAGAGGTAAATGAGAACAATGATATAACATATCAAAATCTCTGGGACAGCAGGGCGCGGTGGCGCACACCTGTAATCCCAGCACTTTGGGAGGCTGAGGCAGGAGGATCGCGAGTTCAAAGCCAGCCTCAGCAATGGCGAGGCACTTAGCAACTCAGTGAGACCCTGTCTGTAATAAAATACAAAAAAGGGCTGGGGATGTGGCCCAGTGGTCGAGTGCCCCTGAGTTCAATCCCCGGTACCAAAAAAAAAAAAAAAAAAAAAAAATCTCTGGGACACTATGAAGGCAGTACTAAGAGGAAAGTTTATTGCGTGAAGTACATTCCTTCAAAATAGAAAAAGTCAACAAATAAAGAAACTACCATTACATCTCAAAGCCCTAGAAAAAAAGAGCAAATCAACCCCCAAAGAAGTGTAAGAGAGGAAATAATTAAAATCAGAGGTGAAATTAATGAAATTGAAACAAAAAAATTAGAAAAAATTGAAAGAATGAAAAGTTGGTTCTTTGAAAAAATAAAGTTGATAAGCTGTTAGTTATGTTAATGAACAAAAGAAGACAGAAAACACAAATTACCAATATCTACAATGAAAAAGGAAATATCACAAAGGACACTACAGAAATACAGAAGATAATTAGAAATTATTTTGAAAATTTATACTCCAATAAAATAGAAAATAACAAAGGCATTGACAAATTTCTAGAGACATATGCTATGCCCAAACTAAATCAGGGTGATATGCACAATTTAAATAGGTCAATATCAAGCAAAGAAATAGAGGATGCCATAAAAATCTTACTAACCAAAAAAAAAAAAAAAAAAAAAAAAAAAAAATCCCAGGACCAGATGGATACACAGCTGAGTTCTACAAGACCTTTAAAGAAGAACTAACACCAATACTTCTCAAACTGTTTCATGAAATAGAAAAAGAGGAAAAACTCTCATGAGGCCAATATCACCCTGATTCCAAAACCAGACAGAGACAAATCAAATAAATAAAATTTCAGACCAATATTTCTAATGAATATAGATGCAAAAATTCTCAATAAAATACTGGCAAATCAAATACAAAAACATATAAAAAAGATAGTGCACCATGATCAAGTGGGCTTCATTCCAGGGATGCAAGGTTGGTTCAATATAAGAAAATCAATAAATATAATTCATCACATCAACAGGCTCAAAGATAAAAATCATATGATCATCTCAATAGATGCAAAGAAAGCATTTGACAAAATACAACATCCCTTCATGGACCAAATGCTAGAAAAAAATGGGGATAACAGGAACATAACTCAACATTGTAAAGGCCATCTATGCTAAGCTCCAGGCCAACATCATCCTAAAAGAAGAAAAATTGAAAGCATTTCTTCTAAAAACTGGAACAAGACAGGGATGCCCTCTTTCATCACTCCTATTTAACATAGTTCTTGAAGCCCTAGCCAGAGCAATTAGACAGAAAAAAGAAATTAAAGGAATATGGATAGGAAAAGAAGAACTCAAATTATCACTATTTGCAGAAGATATGATTCTATACACAGAAGATCCAAAAAATTCCACCAGAAATCTTCTAAATCTAATAAATTAATTCAGCAAAGTAGCTGGATATAAAATCAATACCCATAAATCAAAGGCATTTCTGTACATCAGCGACAAATCCTCAGAAAGAGAAAGTAGGAAATCCACCCAATTTACTATAGCCTCAAAAAAGAAATAAAATGTTTGGAAATCAACTTAACAAAAGAAGAGAAAGATCTCTACAATTGAAACTACAGCATGCTAAAGAAAGAAATTAATGAAGGTCTTTGAAGATGGAAAGATCTACCTTGTTCATGGATAGGTAGAACTAATATTGTCAAAATGACCATTCTCCCAAAAGCACTATTCAGATTCAATGTAATACCAATCAAAATCCCAATATCATTCCTCGTAGAAATAGAAAAAGCAATCATGAAATTTATCTGGAAAAATAAAAAAGCCAGAATAGCCAAAGCAATTCTTAGCAAGAAGAGTGAAGGTAATGACATTACTATTCCAGACCTTAAATTGTAACAAAAACAGCATGGTATTGGCACCAAGATAGACCAGTAGACCAATGGTACAGAATAGAAGATACGAAGACTAACCAACACACCTACAGTTATCTTATATTAAACAAAGGTGCCAAAAATGTTCACTGGAGAAAAGACAGCCACTTCAACAAATGATGTTGGGAAAACTGGAAATCCCCATGTGATAAAATGAAATTAAATTTCTTTCTCTCACCATGCACAAAATTTAACTCAAAGTGGATCAAGGACCTAGGAATTAAACCAAAGACCTTGCACCTAATAGAAGAAAAAGTAGGCCCAACTCTCCATCATGTTGGATTAGGCCCTAACTTCCTCAATAAGACCCCTATAGCACAAGGATTAAAACCAAGAATCAATAAATGGGATGGATTCAAACTAAAAAGCTTCTTCTCAGCAAAATAAATAATTAGTGAGGTGAATAGAGAGCCTACAGAATGGGAACAAATCTTTACCACAAGCACATCAGATAGAACACTAACCTCAAGGATTTATAAAGTTCTCAAAAGCCTTAATACAAAAAATAATAATAATAATCAATAAATAGGCCAAAGAACTAAACAGACACTTCTCAGAAGATGATATACAATCAACAAATATATGAAAAAATGTTCAACATCCCTAGAAATTAGAGAAATGCAAATCAAAACAACTCTAAGATTTCATCTTACTCCAGTCAGAATGGCAGTTATCAAAAAACAAACAACAATAAATGCTGGTGAGGATGTGGGGGGAAAAGGTACACTCTTACATTGCTGTTGGAAGTGCAAATTGGTGAAGCCTATCTGGAAAGTACTATGGAGATTCCTAGGAAAACTTGGAATGGAACCACCATTTGACCCAACTATCCCACTCCTTGGCCTATTCCCAAAGGACTTAAAAACAGCTTACTACAGGGACACAGCCAAATCAATGTTTATAGCAGCACAATTCACAATAGCTAAATTGTGGAACCAACCTCTATGCCCATCAGCAGATGAATGGATAGGGAAATGTAGCTGCCAGATGCTGTTGCTTGCAGCTACGACGCCATGGGAGAAAACTCGGAGGCAGGATGAAAATGAAAAAGGTATTTTCTTCTTCTTCTCTCTCACCGGCTTCAGCAACCTCTCGAACTCTAACCGCTCTAACTCCAACCACCAGCAACCTTCTTCTTCTTCCCCCAACACCAACTAACCAACGTCACCCGGTTATATACATTTAGCTTTAACAAGGACAAGTGCTTACAGCTCGAGCTTACAGGTGCGTCACACAAAGATTCTTTGAATAATGTATTAATATCAGGTGGAAACTAGAACATCTTTTATGGCTCTCAGCTAACTCCTCTTTAGCTATCTCCTTGATTAGGGCTCCTTCAGGGAAACTTTGGTATATATACACAATGGAACACTATTCAGCACTAAAAGAGAATAAAATTATGGCATTTGCAGGTAAATGGATGGAGTTGGAGAAAATAATGCTAGGTGAAGTTAGCCAATCCCAAAAAACCAAAGGTCCAATGATCTCTTTGATATGAAGATACTAATTTATAAAGGCAAGGTAGTAGGGATAAGAGGAATGAAAGAACTTTAAATAGAACAAAATGAGGGGAGGGAAGAGAGGGGGCAAGGGGATAAGAATAATGGTAGAATGAGTTATCCATGATTACCCTAAGTATATGTATGAAGACATAATTGTTGTAAAAATACTTTATAAAAAACCAGCAACTTGAAAAATTGTGCTCTTTATATGTAATATGAAATAAAATGTGCTCTGCAAACATGTATAACAAATTAGAATAATAAAAAAAAATTTAAAAAGGGAAAACCAGCAAAGGGAAGATCTACATTAAAGGGAAATTCAACCAAATGAGAAACTAAGACAAATCAAAAACCAGACATAAATCAAAATGACGGGAAATACAAATCATATCTCAATAATAACCTTGAATGTTAACAGCCTAAATTCATCAATCAAAAGACATAGACCTGCAGATTGGATTTAAAAGCAAGACCTAAAAATATGCTGTGTTCAAGAGACTCACTTCATGGGTAAAGATATCCACAGGCTGAAGACGAAAGGATGGGAAAAAACTTAACACTCATATGGATTGCATAAACAAGCAAGGGTTTCCAAGATAAAGTAGACTGTAAACTAAAGTTAATCAGAAGAGACAAAGAAGGTCATTTTGTATTTCTTAAGGGAAGGATATATAAGAAGGATATAACAATTATAAATATTTATGCCCCAAACAATGAGCATCTATGTACATCAAACAAACCCTTCTCGATTTCAAGAGTCAAATAGACCACAATACAATAATACTGGGTGACTTTAACACACCTCTATCACTACTAAACAGATCTTCCAAACAGAAACTAAATAAGGAAACTATAGAACTCAATAATACAATCAACAATTTAGACTTAACAGATATATATAGAATACGCCATCCATCAATGAGCAAATATACTTTCTTCTCAGCAGTGCATGGATTCTTCTCTAAAATAGACCATATCTTATGCCAAAAAGAAACTCTTAGTAAATACAAAAATAAATAAATAAATAAATACAAACAGAGACAATACCCTGCATTCTATCAGACCACAATGGAATGAAATTAGAAATCATTGATAAAATAAAAAATCAAAGCTACTGTAACAAATGGAGACTAAATAACACACAATTGAATGATGAATGAATAGTGGAAGAAATCAAGGATGAAATTAAAAAAAATTCTTAGAGGTAAACAAGAACACTGATACAATATATCAAAATCTCTGGGACACTATGAAGGCAGTACTAAGAGGAAAGTTTATTGCACTAAGCGCATTTATTAAAAGAATAAAAGGTCTCACTAGGTCTCAAAGCCCTAGAAAAAGAAGAACAAATAAACACCAAAAACATTAGAAGACAGGAAATAATTAAAATCAGAGCTGAAATCGATGAAATTGAAACAAAAGAAACAATTGAAAAAATTAACAAAACAAGAAGTGGGCTCTCTGAAAAAATATATAAATTGGATAAACCCCAGGCCATGCTAATGAGGAGAAAAAGAGAAAACTCAAATTGATAAAATACAAGATGAAGAAGAAAATATCACAATGGACACATCTGAAATGCAGAACATAATTAGAAGCTATTCTGAAAATTCGTTCTCTAATAAAATAGAAAATATCAAAGACATTGACAAATTTCTAGAGACATATGACCTACCCAAACTGAATGAGGAGGTCATATGTGATTTAAACAGATCAATTTCAAGTAATGAAATAGAAAATGCCATCAAAAGCCTACCAACCAAGAAAAGCTTAGGACCACATAGAATCTCAGCTGAGTTCTACAAGACTTTCAAAGAAGAATTAACACTAATACTTCTCAAAGTATTCCCTGAAATAGAAAAGGAGGGAACCCTTCCAAACTCAATCTATGAGGCTAATATCAGGGTGAGAGATAGAGGTTTATTTTGCTACATATGGATTTCCAGATTTGCCAACACCATTTGTTGAAGAGGCTATCTTTTCTCCAGTGAATGTTTTTGGCATCCTTGTCTAGAATGAGATAACTTTATTTATGATACCAAAACCAGACAAAGACACATCAAGGAAAGAAAACTTCAGACCAATATCCCTAATGAACATAGATGCAAAAGTGCTCAATAAAATTCTGGCAAATTGAATACAAAAACATATCAAAAAAGATAGTGCACCATGATCAAGTGGGATTCATCCCAGGGATGCAGGGTTGGTTCAACAAACGGAAATCAATAAATGTAACTCATCATATTAATAGACTTAAAAACAAAAATCACATGATCATCTCAATAGATGCAGAAAAAGCATTTGACAAAATACAGCACACCTTCATGTTCAAAGCACTAGAAAAACCAGGGAGAGTAGAAACATACCTCAACATTGTAAGAGCTATTATATGCTAAGCCCAAAACCAGCATCATTCTAAATGGAGAAAAATTGAAAGCATTCCCTCTAAAAACTGGAACAAGACAAGGATGTCCTTTTTCACCACTTCTATTCAACATCATCCTTAACACTCTAGCCAGAGCAATTAGACAAAAGAAGAAATTAAAGTGATACAAATAGGTAAAGAAGAACCCAAACTATCACTATTTGCTGATGACATGATTCTATATCTAGAAGATAAAAAAAAAAAAAAAAAAATTCACCATAAAACTTCTAGAATAAATGAATTCAGCAAATTAGGATATAAAATCAACACCCATAAGTCAAACACATTCCTATACATTAGCGATAAATCCACTGAAAGAGAAATTAGGAAAACTACTCCATTCACAATAGACTCAAAAAAAAAAAAAAAAAAAAAAAAAGAAAAAGAAAGAAAGAAAAAAGAAAACAACAACAAACAAAACAGAAAACTGGGAATCAATTTAGCAAAAGAGGTGAAAGACCTCTACAATAAAAACTACAGAACACTAAAGAAAGAAATTGAAGAAAACCAAGATGGAAAGATCTCCCATGCTCCTGAATAGACAGAATTAATATTGTCAAAATGGCCATACTACCAAAAAACTATACATATTTAATGCAATTTCTTTTAAAATCCCAATGACATTGTTCATAGAAATAGAAAAAGTAATCATGAAATTTATTTGGAAAAAGAAGAGACCCAGAGTAGCCAAAACAATCCTTAGCAAGAAGAGTAAAGTGGGAGGCATCACAATACCTGACCTTAAACTATACTACAGAGCTATAGTAACAAAACTGCATGATATTGGCACCAAAATAGACTTGTAGACCAATGGCACAGAATAGAGGACACAGAGAAAAACCCACATAAATACGGTTATGTCATACTAGACAAGGGTGCCAAAAACATTCACTGGAGAAAAGACAGCCTATTCAACAAATGGTGCTGGCAAAACTGGAAATCCATATGTAGCAAAATGGAACTAAACCTCTATCTCTCACCCTACACAAAAATCAACTCAAACTGGATTGAAGACTTAGGCACTAGAACAGAGACTCTGTGCCTAATAGAAGAAAAAAATAGGCCCAAATCTGTACCAAGTTGAGCTAGCATCTGACTTCCTTAACAAGACTCCTAAAGCACAAGAAGTAAAATCAAGAATCAATAAAGGGGATGGATTCAAATTAAAAAGTTCTTCTCAGCAAAGGAAACAATTAATAAGGTGAGGAGAGACCCTACAGATTGTGAGGAAATCTTTACTACATACACCTCTGATAAAGCATTAATCTTTGGATATATAAAAAACTCAAAAAACGTAATTAATGCCAAAAACCCAAATAAGCCAATCAATAAATGGGCTAAGGAACTGAACAGACACTTCACAGAAGAAGAAATACAATTGATCAGCAAATATGAAAAAGAGTTCAACATCTTTAGCAATTACAGAAATACAAATCAAAACTACTCTAAGATTTCATCTCACTCCTGTCAGAATGGCAATCATCAAGAATATAGGCAACAATAAATTTGGCGAGGATGTGGGGGAAAAGGTACACTTATACATTGCTGGTGGAACTGCAATTGGTGCAATCACTATGGAAAGCAGTATGGAAATTCTTTGGAAAACTGGGTCAAATGGAACCACCATTTGACCCATCTATCCCACTCCTTGGTTTATATCCAGAAGACTTAAAATCAGTATGCTGTAGTAACACAGCCACATCAATGTTTATAGCAGCTCAATTCACAATAGCTAGACTATGGAACCAACCTAGGTGTCTCTCAATAGATTAATTGATTAAGAAAATGTGGTATGTATATATACTTAGTGGAATATTATTCAGCTTTGAAGAAGAGTGAAATTATGGCATTTGCCAGTAAATGGTTGGAGTTGGAGAATATCATGCTAAGCAAAATAAGCCAATCCCACAAAACTAAAGGCCAAATGTTTTCTCTAATATGTGGATGCTAATTCACAATGGGGCGGGGGACTAGGGAAAATAACATTACCTTAGATTGGGTGAGGGGAAAAAAGGGGATGTGGGGATGGGAAATATTGTGGAATGAAACAGACATTATTATTATTTGGAGATTTATTATTATTATTGTATGTATGCATATATAACAATTGGAACATAAAAAATTACACCATTTAAAATAGCATTAAAATAGGAAATAAAAAGATAAAGGTTACAAAAGATGTAAAAAAAAACTGAATATTGTAAACTATAAAATACTATGAAAAGAAATTAAGAAACACCTACATAGTCAAAGGTCAAAACGCTAAATATTTACAATATCTAATCTCCCCAAATTCATCATTAAATTCAATACAGTCCTATGTAAAAAGTACCATAGATATTTTTGGAAATGACAAAATTATTCTAAAAGCTGTAAGACAATTAGAAGGATCCAGAATAAACAAAACAACTTTGAAATAGAACAAATTTAGATTACTAACTACTTGATTTCAAAATTTAGTATAAAAGTAATAAGTAAATATAGTATGGTATTAGCATTAAGGTGAGCAAAGAACACAATGAAACAGAATCAAGAGTCCAGAAATGAACCCAAACAAGGAAAATGGATTATTGATAAAGGTACAAAGACAATTCCACAGAGAAATATTAATAATCAAAAAATTATGTCAGAAAACCATTCACAAAAGTGAATTTGAATGCATACCACAGAGAGTATATACATTAATTCAAAAAAATCACAGACCTGAATAGAAAACTAAACCTATCAAAATTCCAGAAGAAAACATAGAACATCTTTATAATGCTACTTTACAGGAACTTTTTTAAAAAATTGTGACACCAAAGGCTATATCAAGAAAATAAACTGAAATATTAAATTACACCTGTCCTTTGACCAAGATTATAAAAAGATAAGATACATGTTGGGAGAAAATAATTGTAAAGCATACATTTGATGAAGGGTTTCTATCAAAAATACATAAAATATATACTAAACTTAATAATAAAATAACTAAAATATATGGTCAAAGGATCTGAAGAGTTATTTTTTCAAAAATGATTGGCAAATGAAAAATAAACATGAGAAAAAACTAGTCATTCACTATGTGATGCTACTATAGATTTAATAGAATGAATAAAAGAAAGTTTTTAAAAGGCAATGTCTTTTCTCACCAAGATATGAAGAACTAGAATTCTCACACACATTTAAGAGGAATGTGACAGTGCAGTTACCTTTCAAAAATTGTTTACTAGTGTCTTAAAAGTTTTTACATTCCCTTATCATTTGATTCAGATTGTCCCTTATTTTTACCTAATGAAAATGAAAGGATATGTTTCCATAGAAAAGTCCATAGAAAGTTTCAACATGAATGTTCACAGAAACTCTTTTATTTATTTGGCCAAACTCTGGAAAAAGTTAAGGTGCACTTCATTAAGTTAAGAAAGAAACAAAATGTGGAAAATGTAAATCTATAAAATGTAATACTATTCACATATGTGGATAAACTACTGATATAATAAATTATTCCATTAAACTATTAATATCTATGTGTAATGATAAAGTCCAGAAAATACTATACATTTTATATTCCATTCATATAAAATTTTGAATACTTGAAACAAATTTTCTATTTTGGCTAGAAGTTTTTTCACTTGATTCAGGATAACTTTTATATTTTGCTTTCCTTTTAATTGGTACCCAACAAGAATAGAGCTTTCACTGTTCCTGGTGTATCCACTTATTCCATGACATTCAAAGCCTTATCTAGCCACAGATTTGGGTAAACTGTAATCCTAACAAATGACAAAACAGTATATATAAGTTGAAAAATAAGTTTTAAAATGTTTGATAGGAAAGAAAATCTGAGCCCTTAAGGAGATTTCTAACTAGACAATCGGAGCTAAAAATGTTGATAAATCAAGCTGCTCCAATTATCAGGCTAAAACATGTATCTTTGCTATTGGGTCAGTTAGCTGAATGACAAAAATTTATTTGTTTAGGATAATAAATGTCATATTTTTCTTTAAGTACATGTAATCCCAAGAAGCTTAAGAATAATGAAAAGCATAGAATAATGAAATAAATCGAGCCATGGCATTAGCAATTTTGCATTAAATTTAGTAGAAATCTGTGTAAATTTTCCATATATCTTAAATGAACCGAAAGTAATATTTCACTAGATAATTTGATGATAGATTTCAAATATCAATATTGAATTCAGTAACTAATTTTTTGCTTTGGAGATTTGAATTTAGAAAGTTTTATAAAATATGACTTACTCCATGAACATTATTGAACTGTTTCTGTAAACATCAAATTCAGTTTATAAATTTATCACAATTATTAGCAGTTTTATCATTCCAAAGGGTTTCTTATGTCAGAAACAAAACTGAACTCTCTAAAATAAAATTGAATATATGAAATTTTACTTGAATTTTAAACTAACAGGAAATTTAAATTGGAAATTGAAAATGATTGTCTAAATAAATTCAATCTGTTATCTTAAAGTGAGCAAACACAAATCAAAATGTAAAAAGTTTTCCTATTTTATTAGATTTATATTATTTTTAAACTGAATTTAAAATTTTAAAGAACCCTAGATTGTATATATGTTGTTTGAAATGAAATGAATAGCTTTAGTAAACTTTAATTTTGTAATTCTTCATTAAATTCACTACAGTTCAAAAAAAACTCTCACAAACAACTTGACCACTAACTATGTTAAGATTAATATATCTTCAAAGAAAAAAAATGTTGAAAAAGAATCAGTAGGGGATGCACACTATAGTCCTAGCTACTAGGAAGCTGAGGCAGGAGGATCACTTGATCCCTGTTTTAGTCAGCTTTTTTTGCTTCTGTGACTAAAAGAGCTGACCACAACAACTATAAAGAAAAGTTTATTTGTATGCTAATGGTTTTAGAGGTCTCAGTCCATAAGTAGTTGGCTCCATTCCTTGGGGCTTGAAGTGAAGCAGAACATCATGGTGGAAGGGTATGGCAGAGGGAAGCAGCTCACATGATGATCATAAAACAAAAAGACTCCACTCACCAAATACAAAGTATATACCTCAAAGCCATGCCCCCAATGACCCACCTCCTCCAGCCAGACCCTACCCACCTTCAGTTACCACTCAATTAATCCTACCAGGGATTGATTCACTGATTGGATTAAGGAAGGGTCTCATGACCCAATCATTTCTCCTCTGAACCTTCTTGCATTGTCTCACACATGAAGTTTTAGGCAATACCTCACATCCAAACTATAACAATCCCACATGTTAAACACCAGTCTGGGTGTTTAACAGCAAGATCCTAGCTAAACATATAATCAGCAACACATTGGTGTATGACCAAACAATTTCTAGATCAAGAAATGTGAGTTTCATTCATCCAAGAAAATGCCTCTAGCAGAAAAGAGATGATAACAGGTTAAATCAGGGCAGAAAAAAAAAATGTGGAATTACAGAGCTACAAAGACAGTTTATTATGAGGAGAACCGGGAATTTAGGTGATGCATTAGATAAGAGGTTTAACGGAACAGAAGTTAAAATTGTGACAGCTGTGTTACTAGCTGTTTTGTTTTGTTTTGATTTGTTTTGTTTTTGTGGACTGGTGTGATTCAGTAAAGTGAAGAACCTTAGAAGAATAGAAGAGTGTCACTTTAAGTGGCAGAGGTACAATGAGAGATCATGAATTTAGTATCCCTATGTTGAGTTTGTGTATAACACACTTTTAAGTTCACAGTAAATATCAGTGGATATAAATTTGGGGGCCATTTAGGTATGGGTTTAATGAAACCTAGATGTAAGCCAATTTCAGCTAGGAAAATTTGTATAGAATGAGAAGAAAATGGTTCAATACCAAGGCTCTAAGAACCTCAATATTTATAGCTGAGTAAATGAAGATGTGATTGCAATCGTGACCTCTGTGGTGCTGAAAACCAGCAAAGTTTTGTGAGGGAATCCAAACAGAGTTTTAGGTAAAATATTCCTTCAAAGTCAAACAAGTTAAAACTTACAAAAGTTCCACTAATTACAAAGATACAGAAATCATTAGTGAGGCAAGGAGTATAAATTAATCTGAAATCAAATGAGGAGATGACAAGGAAGTTAATGAAAGACAAAATTTACCTATGAAAGGAAGGAGATGAACACTTTATACAAAAGCACTGTGTTTGTGGTCAGTATCCTATTTCATATTTTTTGTTAAACTAAGAGCAACTCAAATTTGGGGGGAAAAGAAATAATGAATAAATAAGAGAAATTAGTTGAAACAAATTTTTAAGGAGACATTAAGAATTACAATATAATATAGAGTCTCTATTGTGAACTATATAATTTACAGCAATGACCTAACTTCTTTTTCACAAGAAAATAAGTTGTAAACATGATTGTTAAAGGCATTGTCATCTTAAACCCCCTACAAGGGAAGGTCTTAGAGAAAAAAGCTCAGATATTTATAAAGAATGAAAATTTTGAAGGCATTTTTTTTTTTTTTTTTTTTGCAGATTGTGGCATTAGATTTGAACTTGGAATGATAAGAGAATAACAACCTCTATGTAGAAATAAAATATCAAACACTGTTTATATCAAATTAAAATTTTGATGATGAATTTATCACATTAGCAACATATTATTTATTATATCTACATCTAGCAAGTCACACATGGAAAAAAAATCTTCCATGGTTAGTGTTTTTGTTTTTAAAAGAATAATGAAAATTCAACGGAATTTGGTCTCTTCATGCATGAGTGTACTAGGAAGTTTATATTAGATAAGAAACAAAATGAAGAGAAGTATTGACAGAAAGATCTGTGAGCTGAATGTCCTAATGAGAAAGAACTTTTCCTGAATGATTCTCCTTATGATTAAGAAAGTGAAACATTTTTTTCTACAGAGAGATATGGTTGAATTGGTGATTTTTAAAAATTAGAATGATGGAAGGAAACTAAAAGCTTTAGGATGCTGAGGAGGTATTAAAAGTAGTTCACTCACAGGAGGTTTAGTAAGTGTGAGGCAAAGTCATCAGAATAAAAGTTATCTCCGTGGAGTGTCAAGGTACACAATGAGTTGGCCCAGTCTTGTGAAAATGTCTAAGTATTTAGTAGTTGGCAATTATTAGAGGTAAGGGGAAGACGGAGGGGGGGCGTTAATTTGCAGAAACATGGATGAGCCTGGAGAACACTATGGTCAATTAAATAAACCAGGCACAAAAAGACAAATGCTGCCAAGTTCTCACTTGTAGGTGGAAGCTGAAACAGCTGAGCTCACAGAAGTAAAGAGTACAATAGTGGATACTAGAAGATCAGAAGAAGGTGAGGGTAATTAAAAGGTGTTGAGTAATGGGTGAAATTTGAAGTTAGGAATAAATTCTATATTTTTTTTTTCATTTTACTTCAATTACCTCTTTTTTTATTATTATTATTTTTATTTTTTAATTTTTTTATTATTTTAATAATTTTTTTGTGTGTGTGTGTGTGTGTGAATTTTTCCCTTTAATGTTACTGTTATAATTACAGTTTTAAATTCTACAAGTTGTAGCACCATGTTACATAATTCAGTATCTGCTGGTTAGTGTTCTACCTTCCCACTCATTCCCTCATGACAACAAAAAGAATTAATGTAAATTTATACATGCCTGATTTGCTATAGGAATGAATGTGTTCTAAATAGGTTCTATGTTATAATCCCATATTTATCTCCTTATGTACCTGGAAGTGGGAATAATATCATCATATCTTTTTTTTTTTTTCTTATTTTCTTCCTCAGTCTTCTTATTTTTTTTTAGATTATTTATTTACTTATTCATAATGCACAACTATATCATCTTTTTACATACAACTGCTTGTATACAAAGTATATAAGTACCATTCAGATCTTTAATCATGCATTTAGGATAGTGATATCCATCTCATTCAACCACCATTTTTCCCCCCTTTTCCCCCCCTGCTCCCTCCCTTGCCCTCCCTTTCCTTTGACCATTCTAGTGTTCCTCTAATCCTATGTACCCTCATCCAATCACACTGTGAACTAACCTCCTTATATCAGAGAAAACATTTGGTGTTTGGATTTTTGAGATTGACTAATTTCACTTAGCATTATATTCTCCAACTTCATCCATTTACCTGCAAATGCCATTATTTTATTCTCTCTTATTGCTGAGTAAAATTCCATTTTGTATATATACCACATTTTCTTTATCCACTCATCTACTGAGGGACATCTAGGTTGGTTCCACAACCTAGCTATTATGAATTGTGCTGCTATAAACATCGAAGTGGCTGTGTCACTGTAATATGCTGTTTTTAAGTCTTTTGGGAACAGACCCAGGAGTGGGATGGCTGGGTCATAGGGTGGTTCCATTCCCATTTTTCCCAAGAAATCTCCATACTGCTTTCCATAGTGGTTGCGCCATTTTGCAGTCCCACCAGCAATGTATGAGTGTGCCTTTTTCCCCACATCCTCTCCAACATTTATTGTTGTTTGTGTTCTTGATAGCTGCCATTCTGACTGGGGTGAAATGAAATCTTAGAGTAGTTTTTATTTGCATTTCTCTAATTGCCAGAGAGGTTGAGCATTTTTTCATGTATTTGTTGATTGATTGTATATCTTCTTCTGAGAAGTGTCTTTTCAGTTCCTTAGCCCATTTATTGATTGGGTTATTTTCTTTTTTGGTGTAAAGTTTTTTGAGTTCTTTATATATTCTAGAAATTAGTGCTCTATCCGATGTGCATGTATTAAATATTTGTTCCCAATTACTTGGCTCTCTATTCACCTCACTGATTGTGTCTTTTGCTGAGAAGAAGCTTTTTAGCTTAAATCTATCCCATTCATTAATTCTTGGTAATAGCTCTTGCGCTACAGGATTCTTATTAAGGAACTTGGGGCCTAATCCGACATGTTGGAAATTGGAGCTTACTTTTTCTTCTATTAGGCGTATTGTCTCTGGTCTAATTCCTCGGTCCTTGATCTACTTTGAATTGAGTTTTGTGCATGGTGAGAGATACAAGTTTAATTTCATTTTTAATGTGTACAACTCACATACAACTGTTTGTATACAAAGTATATTCGTACAATTCAGGTCTTCAATCATGCATTTAGGAAAATGATATCCGTCTCATTCAACCACCTTTTCTTTTCTTTTTTTTTTCCTTTTCTCCCCCTCCCTGCCCCCTTGCTCCCCCCCTTACCCTCCCTTCCCTTTGACCATTCTAGTGTTCCTCTAGTCCTCCTATGTACCCCCCCATCCAACAATACTATGAACTAGCCTCCTTATATCAGAGAAAACATTTGGTACTTGGATTTTTGAGACTGACTAACTTCACTTAGCATTATGTCTTCCAACTTCATCCATTTACCTGCAAATGCCATTAATTTATTTTCTTTTATTGCTGAGTAAAATTCCATTGTGCATATATACCACATTTTCTTAATCCACTCATTTACTGAGGGACATCTAAGTTGGTTCCACAACCCAGCTATTGTGAATTGCGCAGCTACAAACATTGAGATAGCTGTGTCACTGTAATATGCTGTTTTTAAGTCCTTTGGGAACAGACCCAGGAGTGGGATGGCTGGGTCATAGGGTGGTTCCATTCCCAGTTTTCCAAGAAATCTCCATACTGCTTTCCATAATGGTTGCACCATTTTGCAGTCCCACCAGCAATGTATGAGTGTGCCTTTTCCCCCACATCCTCTCCAACATTTATTGTTGCTTGTGTTCTTGATAGCTGCCATTCTGACTGGAGTGAAGTGAAATCTTAGAGTAGTTTTGATTTGCATTTTTCTAATTGCCAGCGATGTTGAACATTTTTTCATGTATTTGTTAATTAATCGTGTATCTTCTTCTGAGAGGTGTCTTCTCAATTCCTTAGTCCATTTATTGATTGGGTTATTTTTATTTATTTATTTATTTTTGGTGTAAAGTTTTTTGAGTTCTTTATATATTCTGGAAATTAGTGCTCTGTCTGATGTGCATGTACTAAATATTTGTTCCCAATTAGTTGGCTCTCTATTCACCTCGCTGATTGTTTCTTTTGCTGAGAAGAAGCTTTTTAGTTTAAATCTATCCCATTCATTAATTCTTGGTAGTAATTCTTGCGCTACAGGATTCTTATTAAGGAACTTGGGGCCTAATCCGACATGTTGGAAATTGGAGCTTACTTTTTCTTCTATTAGGCGTATTGTCTCTGGTCTAATTCCTAGGTCCTTGATCCACTTTGAATTGAGTTTTGTGCATGGTGAGAGATAAGTATATACCACATTTTCTTTATCCACTCATCTACTGAGGGACATCTAGGTTGGTTCCACAACCTAGCTATTATGAATTGTGCTGCTATAAACATCGAAGTGGCTGTGTCACTGTAATATGCTGTTTTTAAGTCTTTTGGGAACAGACCCAGGAGTGGGATGGCTGGGTCATAGGGTGGTTCCATTCCCATTTTCCCAAGAAATCTCCATACTGCTTTCCATAGCGGTTGCGCCATTTTGCAGTCCCACCAGCAATGTATGAGTGTGCCTTTTTCCCCACATCCTCTCCAACATTTATTGTTGTTTGTGTTCTTGATAGCTGCCATTCTGACTGGGGTGAAATGAAATCTTAGAGTAGTTTTTATTTGCATTTCTCTAATTGCCAGAGAGGTTGAGCATTTTTTCATGTATTTGTTGATTGATTGTATATCTTCTTCTGAGAAGTGTCTTTTCAGTTCCTTAGCCCATTTATTGATGGGTTTATTTTCTTTTTTGGTGTAAAGTTTTTTGAGTTCTTTATATATTCTAGAAATTAGTGCTCTATCCGATGTGCATGTATTAAATATTTGTTCCCAATTACTTGGCTCTCTATTCACCTCACTGATTGTGTCTTTTGCTGAGAAGAAGCTTTTTAGCTTAAATCTATCCCATTCATTAATTCTTGGTAATAGCTCTTGCGCTACAGGATTCTTATTAAGGAACTTGGGGCCTAATCCGACATGTTGGAAATTGGAGCTTACTTTTTCTTCTATTAGGCGTATTGTCTCTGGTCTAATTCCTCGGTCCTTGATCTACTTTGAATTGAGTTTTGTGCATGGTGAGAGATACAAGTTTAATTTCATTTTTAATGTGTACAACTCACATACAACTGTTTGTATACAAAGTATATTCGTACAATTCAGGTCTTCAATCATGCATTTAGGAAAATGATATCCATCTCATTCAACCACCTTTTCTTTTTTTTTTTTTTCCTTTTCTCCCCCTCCCTGCCCCCTTGCTCCCCCCCTTACCCTCCCTTCCCTTTGACCATTCTAGTGTTCCTCTAGTCCTCCTATGTACCCCCCCATCCAACAATACTATGAACTAGCCTCCTTATATCAGAGAAAACATTTGGTACTTGGATTTTTGAGACTGACTAACTTCACTTAGCATTATGTCTTCCAACTTCATCCATTTACCTGCAAATGCCATTAATTTATTTTCTTTTATTGCTGAGTAAAATTCCATTGTGCATATATACCACATTTTCTTAATCCACTCATTTACTGAGGGACATCTAAGTTGGTTCCACAACCCAGCTATTGTGAATTGCGCAGCTACAAACATTGAGATAGCTGTGTCACTGTAATATGCTGTTTTTAAGTCCTTTGGGAACAGACCCAGGAGTGGGATGGCTGGGTCATAGGGTGGTTCCATTCCCAGTTTTCCAAGAAATCTCCATACTGCTTTCCATAATGGTTGCACCATTTTGCAGTCCCACCAGCAATGTATGAGTGTGCCTTTTCCCCCACATCCTCTCCAACATTTATTGTTGCTTGTGTTCTTGATAGCTGCCATTCTGACTGGAGTGAAGTGAAATCTTAGAGTAGTTTTGATTTGCATTTTTCTAATTGCCAGCGATGTTGAACATTTTTTCATGTATTTGTTAATTAATCGTGTATCTTCTTCTGAGAGGTGTCTTCTCAATTCCTTAGTCCATTTATTGATTGGGTTATTTTTATTTATTTATTTATTTATTTTTGGTGTAAAGTTTTTTGAGTTCTTTATATATTCTGGAAATTAGTGCTCTGTCTGATGTGCATGTACTAAATATTTGTTCCCAATTAGTTGGCTCTCTATTCACCTCGCTGATTGTTTCTTTTGCTGAGAAGAAGCTTTTTAGTTTAAATCTATCCCATTCATTAATTCTTGGTAGTAATTCTTGCGCTACAGGATTCTTATTAAGGAACTTGGGGCCTAATCCGACATGTTGGAAATTGGAGCTTACTTTTTCTTCTATTAGGCGTATTGTCTCTGGTCTAATTCCTAGGTCCTTGATCCACTTTGAATTGAGTTTTGTGCATGGTGAGAGATAAGGATTTAATTTCAATTTGTTGCATATCGATTTCCAGTTTTCCCAACACCATTTGTTGAAGAGGCTATCCTTTCTCCACTGTACATTTTTGGCGCCTTTGTCTAATATAAGATAGCTGAAATTATATGTATTATTCTCTGTGTCCTCAATACTGTACCATTGATCCACCAGTCTGTTTTGGTGCCAATACCATGCTGTTTTTGTTACTATTGCTCTATAGTATAATTTAAGGTCTGGTATGGTGATGCCCCCTGCTTCACTTTTCTTGCTCAGGATTGCTTTGGCTATTCTGGGTCTCTTATTTTTCCAGATGAATTTCATGACTGCTATTTATATTTCTTTGAAGAATGACATTGGGATTTTGATTGGAATTGCAATAAATCTGTATAATGCTTTTGGTAGTATGGACATTTTGACAATATTAATTCTACCTATCCAAGAGCAAGGTAAGTCTTTCCATCTTCTGAGTTCATCTATGATTTTTTTCTTTAGTGTTCTATAATTTTCATTATAGAGGTCTTTCACCTCTTTCATTAGGTTAATTCCCAGGTATTTTATTTTTTTTTTTTTATGCTATTGTAAATGGGGTAGTTTTCATCATTTCCCTTTCAGAGGCTTTGTTGCTGATGTACAAAAATGCCTTTGACTTATGTGTATTGATTTTGTATCCTGCAACTTTGCCAAATTCATTTACTAGTTGTAAAAGTTTTCTGGTAGAGTTTTTTGGGTCTTCTAGGTAGATTATCATGTCATCAGCAAATAGTGTTAATTTGAGCTCTTCTTTTCCTATCTTGATCCCTTTAATTTCTTTCATCTGTCTAATTGCTCTGGCCAGAGTTTCCAGTACTATGTTAAATAGCAGTGGTGAAAGGGGGCATCCCTGTCTTGTTCCAGTTTTTAAAGGGAATGCTTTCAATTTTTCTCCATTTAAGATAATGTTAGCTCGGGGCCTTGCATAAATAGCTTTTATAATGTTGAGATATGTTCCTGATATTCCTAGATTTTCCATTGTTTTGAACATAAATGGGTGTTGTATTTTGTCAAATGCTTTTTCTGCATCTATTGAGATGATCATATGATTTTTGTCTTTCAGTCTATTGATGTGGTGTATTATGTTTATTGATTTCCGAATGTTGAACCAGCCTTGCATCCCTGGGATAAACCCCACTTGATCATGGTGCACTATCTTTTTGATATGTTTTTGTATCCGATTTGCCAGGATTTTGTTGAGGATTTTTGCATCTATGTTCATTAAAGATATGGGCCTGAAGTTTTCTTTTTTGGATGTGTCTTTGCCTGGCTTTGGAATTAATGTGATATTGGCCTCATAGAAAGAGTCTGGAAGAGCTCCCTCTTTTTCTATTTCTTGAAATAGTTTGAAGAGCATTGGTATTAGTTCTTCTTTGAAAGTCTTTTAGAACTCGGCTGTAAACCCATCAGGTCCTGGACTTTTCCTTGTTGGTAGTTTTTTGATGGCGTCTTCTATCTCTTCGCTTGTAATCGGTCTGTTTAAGTTGTGTATAGCCTCCGTTTCAAGTTTAGGCATATCATACGACCCAAGAAATCTGTGAATGCTTTCAATATTTTCTGTTTTATTAGAATATAAGCTTTCAAAGTAATTTCTAATTATCTTCTGTATATCTGAGGTGTTTGTTGTGATATTCCCTTTTTCATCACGAATGTTAGTAATTGAGTTTTTTCTCTTCTTTTTGTTAGCATTGCTAAGGGTCTGTCAATTTTGTTTATTTTTTCAAAGAACCAACTTTTAGTTTTGTCAATTCTTTGAATGGTTTCCTTAGTCTCAATTTCATTAATTTCTGCTCTGATTTTAATTATTTCCTGTCTTCTACTGCTCTTGGTGTTGGTCTGTTCTTCTTTTTCTAGTGCTTTGAGGTGTGATGTTAAGTCATTTATTTGTTGGGTTTTTTTTTCCTCTTAAGGAATGAACTCAGTGCAATGATTTTTCCTCTTACTACTGCCTTCATAGTGTCCCAGAGATTTCTATACGTTGTATCTGTGTTCTCATTTACCTCTAGGGATTTTTTAATCTCCACTTTGATGTCTTCTTCAACCCCTTGTTCATTTAGTAGCATGTTGTTTAGCTTCCAGTTGTTGAAGTAGTTTTTCTTAATCCTTGTTTTGTCATTGATTTCCAATTTCATCCCTTTATGGTCTGATAGAATGCAGGGTAGTATCTCTATTTTTTTATATTTGCTGAGAGTTTCCTTATGACCTAATATATGGTCTATTTTGGAGAAGGAGCCATGTGCTGCTGAGAAAAAAGTGTATTCGTTTACTGAGGGATGAAATATTCTATATATGTCCGTTAGGTTTAAATTGTTAATTGTTTTAAGTAAGCTTAAAGTTTCTTTGTTTAGCTTTTGTTTGGATGATCTATCCATTGGTGAGAGAGATGTGTTGAAGTCCCCTAGAATTACTGTGTTGCGGTCTATTTTACTCTTGAACTTGAGAAGCGTTTGTTTGATGAAGGTAGGTGCTCCATTATTTGGGGTATATAGATTTATGATTGTTATATCCTGTTGATGAATGGTTCCCTTAAGTAGTAAGAAATATCCATCTTTGTCCCTCTTGATTAGATTTGGTTTGAAGTCTACCTTATTTGATATGAGGATGGAAACCCCTGCTTGCTTCCGCAGGCCATGTGAGTGATAAGACTTTTCCCAGCCTTTCACTTTCAGTCTGTTGATGTCTTTTTCTATGAGGTGTGTTTCTTGGAGACAGCAAATTGTTGTGTCATTTCTTTTAATCCATTCTGATAATCTGTGTCTTTTGATTGGTGAGTTTAGGCAATTAACATTCGGGGTTATTATTGAGATGTGATTTTTATTTCCATCCATTTTTATTTGAATTATGGTCTTTAGCTTGATTTGGTTTCTCTTCTGGTTGGTATTTCCCTTAGTTTAATATCTCCCTTTGTAGATTTTCATTGTTATCTTTCTCTTCTTCTTCATGAAAAATGTTGCCCAGGATGTTCAGAAGTGCTGGCTTTCGAGTTGTGAAATCTTTTAACTTTTGCTTGTTGTGGAAGGTTTTTATTTCATCTTCGAATCTAAAGCTCAATTTTGCTGGATATAAGATTCTTGGTTGATATCCCTTTTCTTTCAGAACTTGAAATATGCTATTCCAGGATCTTCTTGCTTTTAAGTTCTGGGTTGAAAAATCTGAACATAGTCTGATTGGTTTCCCCCTATATGTGATCTGCTTCCTTTCTCTTGTGGCTTTTAGTATTCTCTCCTTGCTCAGAATATTAGGCATTTTCATTATAATGTGTCTTGGTGTGGATCTGTTGAGATTTTGTTTGTTTGGTGTTCGATATGCCTCTTGAACTCGGTTTTCCCATTCATTCCTCAAGTTTGGAAATTTTTTCTATAATTATTTCATTAAATAAATTACTCATTCCTTTGACTTGAAACTCTGCCCCTTCCTCTACGCCAATCACTCTTAAGTTTGGTCTTTTTATGCTGTCCCATAATTCTTGGATGTTATGTTCTTGATTTCCAATGAGTTTTGCTGTATAGTCTAAATTCTTCTCTAGGACATATATTTTGTCTTCATTGTCTGTGGTTCTTTCTTCCAAGTGGTCTACTCTGTTGGAGATGCTTTCAATTGAACTTTTATTTTGGTTTGTTGCTTCTTTCATTTCTGTAATTTCTATTTGGTTTCTCTTTAGAGCCTCTATTTCCCTATTGAAGTAATCTTTTACTACCTGTATTTGTTTTTGGAGTTCTTTGTCAAAATGATCTTTTGCCTCCTGTACTTTCTCCCTCCCTCATCTCATTTTTGAGTTCATTCTTAAGTTCCATAAACATTTGGCATATGTAATTTCTAAATTCCATCTCTGGCGTTTGACCAACTGTGTTTGCCATGAAATCTACTGCTGGGGAATGTTGATTTGTTTGTGTCACTTTCTTCCCTTGTTTTTTCATGATGCTTGTGTGTCTTTTCTTCCTGCACTGTGGGACCTTGACTATTTCGATTTTACCTTAATGCTTTATGTTGTTCCTGTAGTACAATGCTATCAGATCCCCTTATAATTCCTTTACACTTTAAAACCTAACACTTTCTATTCAGAAAATTCAGTTTTGATCACAATGTACAGATTTTGTTAACCCAGATATTATTTCCAATTTACTCTGTACGCTTCTGATGGGGTTTTATATCTTCAAGTATTGGATACAGAGGTATTATGTTTAAGAAGAAGGAAGTGTTTTGAATTGTTCTTTCTTGGAAAGTATGAAAGGAGAATTCTATTGAAGTGGTTTACTGGAAGTGGTTTAGTATCAGTAGAAGAGAGAAGATAGAGAATGGAGTAGACAATTAGGTGGAGAGACCAATTTATATGTAAATATGGAAAAGAAAAAAATGATAAAAGAGTTGAAATTGGTGTAAGAGAGAGGAGAGAGAATCAAGAAAATAGAGAGTAAACTATATATAACACCGCTTTGCTATCCAGTTCAATTGCGCCGGTTCTAGAAATCCCAAGTTCTGCGTAAAGCTTGTTTTTGCCTCTGTTTAGTATGCACTGGCAGGGTGCAAATATGAAAGATGAAGGAGGAAGAAGAGATGCCAAAGTGAGAAGGAAGAAAAGAAGGAATGAGAAAAGGAGCAGAAGCAAACAATCAAACACACTGACAATCAATGCAAAAAAAAGCAAAACAAAACAAAGCCAAAAAAAGAAAAAGAAAAACAAACAAAAAACCCCCGAAAACCAATAAAACAAGCAAGCCAACCAAAAAAAAAAAAAAAAAAAAAAAAAACGTCGAACCCCAAGTCTCAAACAAAACGGGCCCTGGGAAACCCCCCACTTTTCCCTCTCCAGTTTAAGCCAACTGCATAGGACCTCGTCCAGATAGTCTGCGACCCTGTCAGTGGAGTCAAGTCTGCACCCTAGGCCTGTGGCCGAATGGCTCAGGGGGAAGATTGGCTCAGGGCGGTTGTGTGTCAACAGATGAATGGCACTGGATAGCAAAGCGGTGTTATATATATACCATATATATACCCTCCAGAAGGCACCCTTTCCCCACGCCCACCCACAGTTGTAGCTTCTTGTGGCTGCTGGGCTGGCCTCAGACACGCCCTCCCCTGCTGGTTACCCGAGTCTCACCCAGGTGTGCGCTGCCTTTAGAGCGCTGGGGCTCCCTGGATGTCTGCAGTTGTTGTCTCCTCCGTCTTTTCCCCTTTGTCTGGGTCAGCCACTTCACTTCTCAAAGATGGCGGTGTTCTCCTCCCTTTCAACAGCAGCTCAGCAGACCCTTGGGTCAGTCCAGAGCAGTGCGGGATCGGCTTGGCAAGCAGTGTGAAAGAGCTCCACGTAGACACCGCCCATGCCTCTAGGCCTCTTTTTATCCCTCCTCACTGATGGGTTTCAAAGCCGCTGGGTGGATCGTCTCCTTGCTGAGATGGTATTGGCCCCTGCGCCTGCAGCACAAACAGCGCTGCTTCAGATTGTGGACTGCTGTGACTCTGCCCCTGCTGTTGTGGTCCAGGGAACGTTATATTTCGCTGTCCAGAGGTGCAGGAATGTCTTGGCTCCCTTTCAGTTGCAATAGAACCGCGAGCAACGCACTCAAACTTCCCATTCCACGTCCTTCAGCAACTGAGTCCAGAGAGCACCTCCCTCCTGTCGGCCATCTTTCCTCTGCGACATTCTATAATTTTTATTTATTTATTTATTTATTTTGAGATGTTGCTCAGGTTGGGCTCCAATGACACTCCCATTTTTGTCTCTCAAATAGCTGGGACTACAGTGTACACAAGCATGCCTAGTTAAATTCTAGTATTCTATAGCACACTAGGGTGACTATAGTGAATAAATAACTTACTTCAATTTAAAAATATTTATAAGAAAGATTTTAAATATTCTCAACACAAAGAAATAAATATTTGAAGTGATGGTATTCTAATATTCTGATTTGATCAAACCACATTGTATTCATGTATAAAATATCACAGTTAACCTCATATATATATCAAATTATGATGTATCAACTAAAAGTTAAAAAATAAATAAGAATGGCAGGTATCACTAAGCCTTATATAGATGTGATTATGGCTATTTTTATTGGTTAATTTACCTGGAAGGCAGAGGAAGATTGGACTAGAAACATAATTTAAAGTATCTAGGGAAGAAGCAGGTTTCTCATGGTTTAAGTCACAAGAAGAGGAATAGAGAATCCTCTTATGAAGGAGATGAGCTCAGTGAGTGTGTGGTCAAAGGTGCCATAGGCAGAGAAGGACTTGAGGAGTGAATGAGCAGGAATTTTAACTGAAATATAGGATAGTAAGTTAGATTTGACCTAAGGATTTAAATTTTGAGCATTGGAAAACAGGAATATGAGGTCTTGGGACATTATATATATATATATATTATATATATATATATACACATATATATATATAAAATATTATTTATAATATATATAATTTGATAATATATATTATTTGGAAATAGCTGAGTACAATAATGGGGTTACATATATGCCATATATTATTGGGATAGTCAAGGAAATTGAGGCAAGGAGAAGTTTCAAAAGAGAAAATTGAGGATTACATAAATTTTTTATCAGTATATATATATATGTTACCAATATATGTGTGTGTGTGTTTGTATATATATACACACTTACACTAAGTCTCTTTCAGAGTGTAGTCCCAGTCTCAGTATATATACCACTGATTACATATATATATTACTGATTATATATACATATATTATATAGACACATTATGTAGACACATATATACACATTATATATACATATATGTGTGTGTCTATATATATATATGTGTTAGTTATATATATATGTGTGTGTCTATATATGTGTTAGTAATATATACATATATATATATATATATATATATATATATTATAACAATTCCTACTGTCTTAGTAATGGGAAAGAAATGTGAACATTGTTAGAATCAAAACAGAGGCATTTCTGTCAAACTTAACAATAACAACAACAAAAAGTAAATAATTCTAGTGTTCTTACACATAACATCCTGATAATATCTATCAGGAAGAGTCTACCATAATTATAAGTTTACTCAGAATTCATCACAACCATATATATATATATATATATATATATATATATATATATATATAAACATAAATACTCTACAAGGACATCAACCCAGCCACTATTCAACCATACACTAATGCCACATTGTCATTAATCTTTGTAGCTAAGGATTATTGACTTAAAAGATTTTATGTGAGCTGGGCACAGTGGAGGTGGCGCATGCCTATAATCCCAGCACTTGGGAGGCTGAGGAAGGGGGATTGTGAGTTCAAAGCCAGGCTCAGCATTGGTGAGACACTTAGCAACTCAGTGAGACTCTGTCTCTAATAAAATACAAAAAAGGGCTCGGGATGTGGCCCAGTGTTCGCGTGCCCATGAGTTCAATCCAAGGGACCAAAAAAAAAAAAAAAAAAAAAAAATTATGTAATCTTCTTCAATTTTCTCTTTTGAAACTTTTCCTTGCCTCAATTTCCTTGACTATTGAAGGAGCCTAATTAGGAAGGGCTGTTGTAGCTAGCTGGAAGCCATAAGTTCCACCTGATATGTATGTGACGCACCTGTAGGCACCCGCAAACCTGAAGGTATATAACCGGGTGAAAGAGGTCCGAGTTAAGAGAACGAATTCATTCGGTCCGTCGGGCAGTCACTCGGTCGGTCAGAAGAATCAGAGCGGCCAGAACGTAGGCAGAGCGGTTACAGAAAAATAAAGAAGAGAAAAAAAAAAAAAAAAAAGTCAAAGCCGCTTATGCAGTTGTGCTTAACTAAGTGCGTTAGCTGCTCCTCAGCAGTAGGCTTCCTTAAAGCCACAGCACCTTCTCAAAAAGGGCTCAAATATCCACCCTTTCAAAAATAAAAGGTGAAAAGCTAGGTAGGGACAAGAAAATAAAAGAAAATAGAGAAAATAAAATAGAGAAAATAGAATTAAAGCACCTTTTTAAACTAAAGGGAAGGAATATGAAGGAGCCTAATTAGGAAGGGCTGTTGTAGCTAGCTGGAAGCCATAAGTTCCACCTGATATGTATGTGACGCACCTGTAGGCACCCGCAAAGCTGAAGGTATATAACCGGGTGAAGGAGGTCCGAGTTAGGAGAACGAATTCATTCGGTCCGTCGGGCAGTCACTCGGTCGGTCAGAAGAATCAGAGCGGCCAGAACATAGGCAGAGCGGTTAAACCAGATAGAAGACAGAAGAGAAACCAGATAGAAGAAGTAATGACTGGTCAGAGTTAGGCCGAGGCTCCTGAGGAAGACAGAAGACAGAAGAAAGAAGAAAGAAGAAGGAAGAAAGAAGAGAGAAGAAAGAAGCTCTAATCTTTCTCTAAGCTAAGCTCTATCTTTCTTTCTAAGTTCTATCTTTCTTTCTCTCTAAGACTCTAAGCTAAGAAGACAAGAAGAAAAGCTCTCTTTAATCTTTCTCTCTAAGAAAAATCTTTCTTTCCCTCTCTAAGCTCTCTCTAAGAAAGTAGAAGTAAAAGTAGTAAAAGCTTAACTCTGCCTCCGAGAGTTTTTTATCCCGGTTTACGGTACCAGGCAGCTTACAAATGGTGGTCCGTCCGGGGCTCGGCAGGCAGAGAAGAAAAGCTAAGAAATAAGGAGAGCAACGAAAAAGCATAGCCTCAGACTCAGTTGAGACCAGCAAAAAGAGTAGTAAACAAGAGAGCATAGCCTCTGACTCAGTTGAGGCCAGTTAAGAATTAAGCTGAAGCAGAGTAGCCAGCAAAAAGCCGAAGCGAGCCGGCCAAAAGCCGAAGCAGAGTAGCCGGCCAAAAGCCATAAAAAATATAGAGAAAAAGCCTTGAGCTTTAGTATAAAGAAAAAAGCCATGAGCTTAAAAGAAAATAGAGAATTAAATAGCATGGTAAAAACCATGCAGAAAAAAAGCCATTGAGCTTTGGCAAGAAAGCCATAAAGAAAAATAAAGACGAGGAGGAAAAAAAAAAAAAAAAAGTCAAAGCCGCTTATACAATTGTGCTTAACTAAGTGCGTTAGTTGCTCCTCAGCAGTAGACTTCCTTAAAGCCACAGCACCTTCTCAAAGGGCTCAAATATCCACCCTTTCAAAAATATTAAAGCACCTTTTTAAACTAAAGGGAAGGAATATGAAGGAGCCCTAATTGGGAAGGGCTGTTGTAGCTAGCTGGAAGCCATGGGTTCCACCTGATATGTATGTGACGCACCTGTAGGCACCCGCAAACCTGAAGGTATATAACCGGGTGAAAGCGGTCCGAGTTAGGAATTCAGTCAGCCGGGCAGTCACTCGGTCGGTCAGAAGAATCAGAGCGGCCAGAACGTAGGCAGAGCGGTTACAGAAAAGAAACCAGATAGAAGAAAAGTAGTAAAAGCTTAACTCTGCCTCCGAGAGTTTTTATCCCGGTTTACGGTACCAGGCAGCTTACAGACTATCCCCATAGTATATTGTATATATGTAACCCCAATATTGTACTCAGCTATTCCCAAATAAATAGCACTATTCTTTGGAGAAATTCTGATTAAAAAATAATTAGATTGACAATAGATTAAACAATACCCATTTATTAACTTCAAACTTGGACTTTGTAGGTCAAAAGTCCAGGCAAGCTTGACCGTTGTCTCTGCTTAGGATCTCAGAAGACCAAAGTTGTGGTCAACTAGTCTAGCTTATTATCACAAGCTCATCAAGTTGTTAGTTTTTACAGTTGCTTGGTACAATAATGAGTTCTCATTATTGCCTAACTCTCTTTCAGAATGTGGACTCAGTCTCAGAGCTCTTTTACATAGAGCTGCCTCCATCATCAAAGTGAACCATAGAACATTAAATCATTCTTGTGATTTAAATTTCTTTGATTATTTCTCCTGTCACCATATGGTGACGATTCACTTTCTTTAAAATTCCATGAGGTTAGATTAAGTCTTATAGTCAATTGTACCATGTACTATAACAATCACCAAAATAATATTTCATCATATTCTCCATTTCTGTGCATTTAATTGGAATATCACGGAGGGTCATTTTATAAATTCTGCTGACCATGAGGTCCTTGAGGAAGATAAGATTTAGGTTTAGTTTCATTTCCTCTGACTCATTATACCAGAAGTCTTAATCTGGAGTACAAATTAGAATTAGATGTGGAAGTTTACTGCTCAGGCATGGGTCCAAGTAAATTAGAATTTCTGAGTTAGGAACTAGGGATTGATACAACTCTTCCCAGTCATCCTAATGTAACGTTGATCTCATTTGTTACAGGTTAATATAATCTGTACAGTGTATATGGTAAAAACATCAAATATTCTCAATATCATTTAAATCTAAAATATTCTTTCCCTGGGTTTTGTTCCAATTTCAAATAAATTGAGAATTCTAATTGAGTATTCTAATTTGAGTATTTTTGTGCACACTATACCCAAAATATGAAAAATGAATGTTTGCACATAGAATTCAATCTATAGATGGACTAGTAAAACTTGATAAGTTTAAGGAATAATTTAAGAACCTTAAAAAATGGATGCATAATTAATTCATGTTTAAAAGACACAATCGTGTCACAAAAGATACTTATAAAGCATCTGTGACATTAAAAATACAACTTGATATTTTGAAAAGGCATATATAAGACTTCACAAACTAGAAAGCCTTTCTAGTTTAAAATTTTCTAGAAGTACATTTATGTCAAGCCATAGTTAATTATTTTAAACACTGAATTGCTCCAAATTACTCTCCAAATTTGAATCAGTTCCATCTGATCATTTATAGATAACACACACTCTGAAAATAACCAGTTTTAAAGTAACTATCTATTGCTATCACTAAGGTAACCATTAACATATTGAAAAAATCAAATACATTAAATAATATTGAGAATGTTTACATACTAGTTATATTTTAATTCAGAGTTATACTCCCTATAACAAATACATGGAGGCCAATTTAAATTTTGAAATATTATTCTAACCTGAAAAAAGCTAATATTGTCCTCAAGGATTTTGCAACCTAATGTGAGAGGCAGAAATACATATGAATATCAATAAAAAGAAGAAACACTTATTGAGCAGTACTAATCTAAAGGATCCATTAAATTAAAATCCATTTAATTTTTATGCCCACCATTATGTTGGTACTTATTTTAATCTTATTTTATACATGAAAAATATAAAGTTCAGAGATTTTGAATGACTTTGCTGAGATCACAGAACTTTTCAGTAATACTGGAATTATGATTTCAACCTGTTGCTCAAGATGCAGAACACATATTCTTAAACACTTTTTTAAAATTCAGATTCCCAAAGTGGCAAAACTAGCTCTAATAAAAACATAATGTGAAACAAAATGATTGCAGGCCGTTCACAAAAAAAAAAAGAGTACTGTTCTTTAGATTTGGTACGTGACATTTAAATTGAAGGCAGGATTTCACCAGGTATAAAATTGGAAGTGACAGAATATGCCAGAAATTCTCAATACCATGAATTGAGATTCTAATGAGCAGCTTGAAAAACTGCAACTATATTATTTATTATGTTTTCTTCTTTTAAAAAAAAAAATCAAAGGGTTTTTTTAATCCACTACCTTCATTATCTTACCTCTTATATATTCTTAAAATAATTAAATATAACTTCTTATCTGTTTAGAAAAATCTATCAGTCCCATGATTTTTCTCCTTTTTATTGAAATTATTGGATAAGTCTGTTTTGTTGTCCAATTGTTTTACATAAAATGTATATATTTCTATATCTATGATAAACATACAATAAAAACTAATACTCATGAACATTTATACAATTTTAATTTTAAAAACTACATATCAGTCTCACCTTGACAAATTTTCTTCCAACAGAATGAAGTTGCTCAACTAGACATCAATATAAATTGCAAATAATAACATAGCAAATGGTGAAATACTGACAATTTCCCATTAGGGTTGGAAAAAATACTGTGTCTACTTTTGCTACTTCTATTCAAATGTTACTGGAGTACATAGTAAAATAAGGCAAAAAATCATAAAGATTAAAATTCACAACAAAAACAACTATATAGATTTTTCTGAGAAATCTCAGAATACAAAATAAATAGAATTGATAAGTAAATTCATCAAGTTTTATGACAAAAGGCCAATATACAAAAATGAATTGTTTCATTGCATTTCCCTATATGACTATAAGATATTTTCATAAAATTAAAAATTTACAATATCATTAAAATTGAAACACATGTTGTACATGATTGTAGCCTTCAAAAGATATGTCTATGCCTTATTCCAAAAACCTTTGAATGCTAATTTATTTTTTAAAAGGAAAAGGCTGGGGGCAGGGGTCGTGGGGGCTTTTGCAGATGTAAGTAAAACAAGGATCTCAAGATAAGGTAATTGTCCTGGATTATTCAGTTGTTCCTTAAACCTAAGTACAGTATCTTCCCAAGAGACAAACAGAGAAGAAAGTCTGGTGAAAATGGAGGCAGAGATTGGAGCCTCAATGCCACCAAGAGAAGAATGCTGACAGCCAAAGAGAATGAGAATTGGAAGTCTAAAGAAATAGAATTTCCCCAAGAGCCTTCCAGAGGGACTGCAAGCCAGCTAATATCATGATGGTTGACTCTGGAATTCACAACTGTGGAAGAAAACATATTACTCACCAAGTTTCTGGTAATTTCTTATGGCAGACCTAGGTAACCAATACACTTAGGTAATAAGTTTTAAAAAGAGATGCCAGATACATGTTGAAAAATAAATCTTGCTAAAAATAAAGAAAACCTAAATAAAGAGAAATACCATGTTGAAATATTTGATCAATATTGTTATCATCATATGCAAACTGAGCTAAAAATTTAATACAATGCAAATAAAAATCCCTAAAAGCATTTTCCCTTCATTTTTATATTTGTTTTACAATTTATATTGACAGTTTGTTTCACAAGCAGCAACTTTTATATTTTTTCTTTCTTTTGGATATTTATTTATTTTTATTTTGAATTTTTTGTTGAATTAAAGCCAATTCCATGATATAAAAAAATATATGAATCAAAGTACATATATACAAACAAAATATACAATGCAAAACAATCAGGTATCAAACAATAGGAAGTATTCTTTCACACATGCAGTAGTTTATACCTGTTCCATTTTTCCTGTGTAGGTTTCTAAAGATGGAAAGTGAGTTTTGTTATCAAAACTACTATGGCCAAATTAGATATTAGAACTATTTAAGCATCCATATCTGACTCTGAACAAAATACTTTGGGGAGTATCTATTTTTAAAAGTTTGCTGTGTGTTTAGGCAGTTGTGAAAGATTCATTGCAGAATCAAGCCCACTTTTACACTTAGGAAAAGTTCTAGCTTTTTAAAATATTTATTCTTAGCATAAAATGTTCCCGGTATGGCTAATCTGATATGTAGACTTTTTTCCCCTCTAATTGTTTACATAAATAGTATAAAATCTTCTGTGAATTTTATGCATTAGCTTCCATTCTTCATTTCACAAACACTTGATCCTTTGCATATTTGCCAGTACAAGTTGTAATTTTTCCTTTAGAACTGACAATTTTTAAAATTGTAAATAGTATTCAAAATATGCAGAAATAAAAAGCAGTTTGAAATTAATTTAGACCAATGTAATTCTGTATGGAATCAGTTTAGCTAAGTTAATCTGGTCATTTTGTTGAATGAAAATAGGTGATCAGAAATATTTACCACTTGACTTTATAAGGATTAGCAATATTTATCCTGATGTTTGGATCTGAGGATAAATAACAATCTATCATTTCCCTGGTATGTGTAATACCAAATACAAAACCTCAGAGGAAAAGAAATTTAGTTCCCAAGTCAACAATGATAGTCTAACAAAAGAAACTTAGATACACCAACATTAAATTAATACTGCTGAAATAATACACTGATGAGTTACAGTAATACCTGGAAGTTCCTTTTAATGCACATATAAATAGAATCATGTAATATTACCATTTTTATGGCTTTATAGATTAAATGAACTCAATGAAAACCGAATTTCCATTTTACAACCCACCATTTATCTCTATATAAGTAAAGTCTATTCTTATTTCCTATGTAGAATTTTAAGTGTCCCATATTTCCCAAGCTACATTCGAGCAAATTGGGTCTTAATTTTGAAAGTCTTCTCTCTTAATCCTGTACTTGAAACTCCAGCAGATTTAATATTAGCTTTCATTATCTGGTCATACTCTTCACATGTTCTCCAGGCCATTCAAATGTGAGGTTCTTAAAATTTACTGTATCAGTGAACTAAGATGTGGAGTTAGTGGACTGGATAGACACCTACTTTTTTTCTTGCCATACTTGACTTATGGTTACCATTAGGAATGGGTTTAAAAAATAGGGAATTATAGATATTTCTTGGTCTGAGCCTATTTCCAGTATAAATGATAGAGTGAAACCAAAAGGAGATTGACTGTTAACTTCAGGGCACTGCCATATGCCATGGGGTTGGCATTAGCTGGATTTGGGGTAGACAAGGAACAGTGGGAGGAGTTACTTGAATGTAATAGTAGTAGTTTATTTGAATTAATCTATGAGGGTAGGAACAGTGTCAGAAGAAGCATTTCCAGCCTGAACCTGGTCATAATCATGCCATAAATATCAACTTTGTTGATATGTGGTATAATTCTCCAGATGGCTAAATACATGGAGATCTAATGGCTCCAGTCTGGCACAGGTTGAGTATTACCTTAAATATATCATCCTACTACTGCCTCTGATCTTCAGAATATTAACTGAGAAATTGTTTGATATTCTTATTGAGAATCCCTTGTACATTGTGAGTTAATTTTCTCTTGCTGCTTTCAAGAATGTGCTTTTGTCTGTCTTTCACATTTTTAATTATAATATTTCTTGTATGTTCATTTGATTTATTCCATTGGATTTTTTTAGTTTCTTGTATTTGTAGATCCACATCTTTAACTTGAGAAGCTATAAGGCAAAGACTCACTACTACTGCTTTCTTTTCTTCCCTTCCTATATGTTGCCGCCTACAGCAACGATACCATGGGAAAGAAATCGTAGGCAGACTGGGAATGACTGGTTCTTTTATTCTTGCTTCTTCTCTGCTTTCTCTTCTGTATTCTCCATCTCCTGGTGTTCCCCCCACAGTCTCTTTAAATACTCTTTACCTTAACAAGTATACACATGTCACAAGCTCAACTTACAGGTGCGTCACACAGTGTTCACAGGCACAGAAAGATTATTAGTTAATTACATTAAGGTCGAGTGTAAACAATTAAATGCCTCCTCTTTGGCTCTCAGCCAGCCGCCATCTTAGCTACTTCCTCATACAAGGCTCTTACACCTATAATTTCCATAGTATGCATATTGCTCAACTAAATAATACACATAAATCTCTCAAGTTCTGTTCACTTTTCTTCATTCATTTTGGTTTTTCTCAATTACTGAGACTTAATAATTTCAATCATTCCATCTTCATAATTGGTGATTTCCTCTCCTGGTTATTCAGATTTGCTGATGGAAACCTGTAGCAAAATTTCCTATTCAGTTATTTTGCTTATTTACACAATTTCAGTGTCTTCATTCAAATTTTCATTTTGTTCACATATTATTTTTTTTGTTTTATTTTTGTTCTTTATTCATACTTTTTTAACTATTTGGGCATACTCAATACAATTTTTTTTTAAGTCTTTGCCTAACAAATACAATGTCTGTCCATCTAGATATCTAGGAATGGAATATGCAGCTGGTTTTGTTGCTTTCAATGGAGACTATTTTTGTGTTTCTCATTATGCATTATAATTGCTTTTATTCTTCAAAATTGAGCCTTTGGAAAACTGGTTAGATTTCCCAGTCTTTGCAGACTAATTTCATGATGACACACTCTACTTATCTGCTGGGTATGCTTGAATCACTGACATCAACCTGAGGTGAAGGCTTATGATCTTCACAGTTTTATTCTTAGTGTGAATCTTATCTGAACATTTGTTTGGCTTTTCTCATTCTTCTGTATACAGGAATATTTAAATGTCTTAATTTCCTGAAGAGCTATTGCAGCTTTCTCTTGGGATCTTAGATGACTTATTTTGTCTCTACTTGTAATCTCTCCTCCCAATCTGTAGGACTTCATCTTACTGAAGCTTTTCCAAGCAGCATGTGGTGTTTCTGTCTTCCTGAAATCCATGTTGTACCACTAGTGCACATTTTCATTACTTGAGCACTTAAATATAACTTAGACCAGTTCTTTTGTCTTCCCTAGACATGTTAGTGTATTGTAAATAAGGTATTTTTGCCCCTATTATTCAAAGGAGGAAGTTAGGGATGAGGGTGCTGCTTTCTCTCTACCAAGACTGTATCATGCTGGGGAGTGAGTGAGGCAAGGAGGAGCACAAATGTTATGAAATTTTCTACTGTTTGAATGTGATTTTTTTCTTTTTTAATTTTTAAATTTTTGTTCTAATTTGTTACACATGACAGAAGAATGCATTACAATTCATATTACACACATAGAGCACAGGTTTTTTTATATCTCTGGTATGCTACTATAGATCTTTGACTGTTTTCCTGATTTCCAATGAAATTTCTTTAACTAGTTTATAGTTTAGTTTTTGATTCTTGTTCTTAATAATTCTATTAAAGGCATTTTTCTGAATATTACCCTGGAAATTTTTATTTAAGTTATTTCTGCAAATTAATAATAAGTATAATTTGCCAATTTTTTATTATTCTATTTCTCCAGGGAAAACAAAGGGGGTATGAAATAATTAATTTTTTCTTACATTGATTTTTTTCTATTACTTACTAATATTATAATCTTGACTTTATTCTTGCAATAGTTTTCTAGAGATAAATAAAGAGAATTATATTTTTTTTTTTTAGATAGCATAATTCTTGGAATGAATTAAGTTCGGTTATTAACATTCTAATTGTTCAATAATTGTTCATTTCTGTTATCCTCTTTATGGGGCTACACAATAATAATTTACATTTGGTTCAAAAGTATGGGCTTTTCTATATCATATTTTGGATCAACATTTTTTATATAATGAAATAAAACTAATATTAATCTTCCTGACAGTAAACAATGTAGTATGAGCTAGCACATGTGTTAATAACAAAAGTTGTTAAATAACAGTGTTCAATATTTTTTCTCCTTATATAGCTTCACCAAGAAATTATCATGAAAAAGATATCCAAAGTGATATTTTTCTCAGGGAGATGGAGAAATTGGGAGAAGAATAAAAGTAGAATTTTCATCAGAATATTATGAGTCCTACAGGTGTCTTTTCTGCTAGCAATGTGGAGAAATATTATGATCAACATTGCATTTTAAGTTTTTTTTCTAAACCATGTTTTTCTCCTTGTAAGCAGACTATAATTCTGTCATACACAAGAGAGAAGCTGTTGAATAGTTTTATTGTACGTGCAAGAATATATTCTGTCTTCTCAGACTTTCTGTGTCATTTAAAATGCAACACAAAATAAAAAAAAGGTAAAACAAAGACAAATATAAATATGTTTAATTCATACACTCTTGAAATGCATAGAATTCTGATAAATAAGCAAATGCTGCATGCTACAACTTTCATCAATTTAGCGTATTTTGTAGTTCTAAAATTCAACATTTACTATGTTCTAGACATGTAAATATTTGAGTCAAATGAAACAAAAATAAAAACACAAATCCTTTAAAGCACACTTAAATGCAGTACTACTCATTTAGCATTTAAAACTACAATAAGTAAAATTCAAATACAGCAAGTTCCAATTAAGCCATATACCTTTAGGTATTTCTACATGAACTTCTTAAAAATAAATTGGTGCTCAAAATTGTCCAGGTAAAGAGAGACAAAATTTTTTAAGTTGTTTGGAATTTCTGAGTGCTATTAAAATTATTTTGTATTATTAACTTGAATAAATCATGGAACCAAATTATAGTATTTCTTGATGGCAAGAAAAAACAGTTGCTAATTATAGAAAAGTGGAATAATGTGCAGTAGTTATAAAAAGTTGGCTAAGTTAAATTCTCTGTGGGGCCCAAAAATGTTGAGTGACACTCAAAAGTTTCTCAAATTGACATCTGGCACTAGATTGGATATTATAATAGATCTACTAGTAAAGACTCCTTTTTTCATTTAAATATTCTTTCTTTAGGTTATGTGTTTACTTTCATTTTCTCCATTCTTTTATGGAATAATCAGGGAATTGATATTTTCAACATGTAAATGAATATTAAAATACATGTAAAAGCAACTTAGTAATATGCTTTTTCACCTCCCTGTTTCTCTTCAATCCCATTTTATTGAATCCATATATTTCAAAATTACAAAGTACTTCATGTGACAATGCCAATTCTCATGTTACAATCTGACTTGCTTTTCAATGGAATTTTACACAATTGATCACACTTGCTTTGTTTTGTTTGTTTTCAAAATTCCAGGACATATATTTTAGTATATATTATTTTATTCAAAAATCATCAAATTTTCTGAATCTTCCTCTTTATTTCAACTTCTGAATATTAAAGTGTTCCATGTTTCTTATTTTTACTTTACATTTTTATTTGTTTTTAGATATACATGACAGTAGAGTGTATTTTGACATATTATACATACATGAGTATAACATTCTAATTAAGATCCAATTCTTACAGTTGTACATGATATGGAGTTCACTGGTGGTGTATTCATACATGAACATAGGAAAATTATATCTGATTCATATTTTAGTGCTACTGAAATTAGAATTTGAGATGAAATCATATTCTCCCCTTTTGCTGGCTGGTGGGGTCTGTGTAAGCCGCAGGGCTCTGCAACTGAGAAAGCCCATTTAGTGTTAGCAGCTAATCACAGCAGGAATGCCTGCTGACATCAGCTCCAGGGTTCTCCAACTACAAAGTTGGATTCTTCTTCACTACTATACACTGGCGAGTGGCATGTTGCAGCTCTCAATTGCAAGTTATGCCTCCAATGTCGTGACAGATCCCAGCAGTTCAACACCAATTTCTTTTTGGGGGGTTCTTGTCTTAAAAATCAGAAGAATGAAATTCTCAGAAAATGGAAGGTAAAAGTGAAAGGGGTAGGATTTATTCAGATGAGAAGGAAAGAAACAGGACTCTCCTAAGCCTAGAAGTGAAAGCAGGTTGCTGTTTGATTGTGCTAGTGTAGGGCTTTATATATAGGTTAGTTCAAGGACATCAGTCCAAGTTTATGCTAATCAAGTCTTGGAAAGTATCAATAATATTGGTTAGCCCTGCAATCTCCATTCAGGTCTGCCTCACTTATGTTTTCCTGCCACTTGTGGTTGGCAGATCTGGATTCTAGAGCACTATGTATGTAGTACAGACATCTGCACTAGCTTCATCTGGGCTGGGCCACTGCAGTATGACTGGTCAATGCTCCCTGGATTGACTTGCTGTGCTTATGGCCCCTCTGGCATGGGCTCTGCTGGGCTCTGGACCACCACTCCTCCACTCCAAGGTGGGGGCCTGGCTTCACTACCTTATGATTCTTATCTATACTTCAGTAAAATATTCATTTCTGATCTCCTGACTTTAGATAAATGTATTTATTTATTAATTCCCAAATCTTCTTATCAACCCTCATTTACTTCTTTTAGATATACTGATGTAACCACCTATGAAGCACAGATTTTATTAGTTAAATAGTTGGTTATATATTTACAATATAACTTGAATGTATGTATCTGTCATCATGTTCATGATTATAATCCCTGTCCAAGCCCCTGTCTAAAGAAATTATCTTAAAAAAAAAAAAAAAAAAAAAAAAAACTCAAGATCCAATCCCACTGCAACTCACATCTCTAGGCCTGTAGCTAGAACCACTGAGATAGTCAGTTTCACTTTATTTCAACAAATACATAAGATGATTATCTTATAAGGGGAAAACTTTTGTTAGCTCATAGTTTTGGAAATTCTGAACTACCTACATTGGTTCTTTTGTGATGAAGGTTACACATTATTACCTAGGCAAACGTAGGGGAAGCACAATCATATCTTAAACTATAGCAGAGAGAGCGAGAATAGGTGGGGGTCCCACAATTACCATTGAGGGCAAAACTCCAATGACCAAAGCACCTCCCATGAGGCCCCACATCCCAAAGATTCCATTACCAACCAATAGGGCCACCTAGGATACCAAAATTTTAATGTATGTCTTTTAGGAACATTCAATTTCAAAAGTATAGTAGTAATTTTCTGCCATGCCTCAGGAGGCCAATGAAACCAAGGAAGATATAAACCACCAAATAGAGTATAAGACCTGACTATTGTATATTTAAAAATTTCTGCACAATATATGTGGATGTAATTTCTGAAATTATTTTACCAAAAATGTAAAACAGCTTTAATTGAATGTATTGATTTTACTTATTGGTTCTGAATCAAAGGCAGTTTTTCCCTTCAAAGGATTTTTGGCAAGGTCCGCAGACATTTTTGGTTATCAAAATTAATAGGAAGTATAATTTGCATATAATGGGTAGAGGCTACAGATTCTGCTAAACATCTTACAATGCACAGAGTAATCCCTAAAATACAGGCTTTCCCATGATCAAATGTAACTTATGCCAAGACTAAGAAATTCTAATACAGATCCATTTATTGGAGAGTCTAGATTTAATATGCCACTTTGAGAAGATTGTCCTATTTATTTGATGTTTAATGTTAGCACTTAAACAAGATAGTTAGAAAATAAATACAATAATGACTACTTGTATTGAATTATAATTTATGATAGAATTATAATACTGCTATTTTTTCTTCTTAGAATCTAAGGCATAGAGACTTGGCAATCACCAAGGCATTAGAAACTGCAAATGTTATTGTGGCAGTTTTGTGTAGGCTGCAGTTCTTAGTAGATGTTGTGGTAAAGATGGATAATATTTCATTAGAGATGATTGTTTTACAGATGGCAAGAGATGTGGTAGTACATTTAACAGACAAAGTTAAGATATTGGAAAAAAATGGTATTTAATTCATCATTTTCAATGCTGTGAGTAAAAGATCTGACAAGAACAATTAGAGGAGGAAAAGTTTATTTTGGGGCTCATGGTTTCAGAGGTCTTAGTTCTTACATGGTCAACTCATTCTTAGGAGCCCAAGGTGAGCCAGAACATCATTGGGGAAGAGTGTGGCAGAGGAAAGCAACTAGGAACAGGGCACCAGGAAGCAGAAAGAAAGAGCTCCACTCTTTTTTTTTTTTTCAATTTATTTTTTATTCTAAGTTGTTATAAATGACAGAAGAATGCATTACATTTTATATTACACATATAGAGCATATTTATACATATCTCCGGTTGTATGCAAAGTATATTCACACCATTTGTGATTTCATACATGCACTTAGGGTAATGATATCCATCTCATCCTACCATCTTTTTTTTTTTTTTTTCATCCTTTTGCCCCCTCCTTCCCCCTCTCTCCCCACTGGCCATTCTAATGTTCCTCTAATCCTCCTATGCTCCCCATCCCAACCCGACTGTGAATTGGCCTCCTTATATCAGAAAACATTTGGCATTTGGCTTTTTGGGATTGGCTAACTTCACTTAGCATTATATTCTCTAACTCTATCCATTTACCTGCAAATGCCATGATTTTATTCTCTCTTATTGCTGAGTAATACTCCATTCTTTGTATATACCACATTTTCTTTATCCATTCATCTACTGAAGGGCATCTAGGTTGGTTCCACAGCTTAGCTATTGTGAATTGTGCTGCTATAAACATTGATGTGGCTGTGTCCCTGTAGTATGCTGTTTTTAAGTCTTTTGGGTAAAGACCAAGGAGTGGGATAATTGGGTCATGAGCTGGTTCCATTCCAAGTTTTCCAAGGTGTCTCCATACTGCTTTCCATATCAGCTGCACCATTTTGCAGTCCCACCAACAATGTATGAGTGTGCCTCTTTCTCCACATCCTCTCCAACATTTATTTTTGTGTTCTTAATAGCTGCCATTCTGACTGGTGTGAGATGAAATCTTAGAGTGGTTTTGATTTGCATTTCTCTAATTGCCAGAGAGGTTGAGCATTTTTTCATGTATTTGTTGATTGATTGTATATCTTCTTCTGAGAAGTGTCTGTTCAGTTCCTTGGCCCATTTATTGATTGGGTTATTTGCTTTTTTGGTGTTCAGATTTTTGAGTTCTTTATATATTCTAGTAATTAGTGCTCTATCTGATGTGCACGTATTAAATATTTGTTCCCAATTAGTTGGCTCTCTATTCACCTCACTAATTGTGTTTTTTGCTGAGAAGAAGCTTTTTAGTTTGAATCTATCCATTCATTAATTATTGGTAATAATTCTTGCGCTACAGGATTCTTATTAAGGAACTTGGGGCCTAATCCGACATGTTGGAAATTGGAACTTACTTTTTCTTCTGTTAGGTATATTGTCTCTGGTCTAATTCCTAGGTCCTTGATCCACTTTGAATTGAGTTTTGTGCATGGTGAGAGATAAGGGTTTAATTTCATTTTGTTGCATATGGATTTGCAGTTTTCCCAGCACCATTTGTTGAAGAGGCTATCCTTTCTCCACTGTACATTTTTGGCACCTTTGTCTAATATAAGATAGCTGAAATTATATGTATTAGTCTCTGTATCCTCAATTCTGTACCGTTGGTCTACCAGTCTATTTTGGTGCCAATATCATGCTGTTTTTGTTACTATTGCTCTATAGTATAATTTAAGTCTGGTATAGTGATGCCACCTGCTTCACTCCTCTTACTAAAGATTGCTTTAGCTGTTCTGGGTCTCTTATTTTTCCAGATGAATTTCATGACTGCTTTTTTCTATTCTGTGAGGAATGTCATTGGGAGTTTGATTGGCATTGCATTAAATCTGTATAGTGCTTTTGGTAGTACGGTCATTTTGACAATATCCAAGAACAGTGTAGATCTTCCCATCTTCTAAGGTCTTCCATAATTTCTTTCTTTAGTGTTCTGCAGTTTTCATTATAGAGGTCTTTCACATCTTTGGTTAAGTTGATTCCCAAGTATTTTATTTTTTATGATGCTATTGTAAACAGGGTAGTTTATCTCATTTCCTTTTCAGAGGATTTGTCACTGATATATAGAAATGCCTTAGATTTATGGGTGCTGATTTTGTATCCTGCTACTTTGCTGAATTCATTTATGAGTTCTACAAGTTTTCTGGTGGAATTTTTTGGGTCTTCTAGATATAAAATCATATCATCAGCAAATAATGATAATTTGAGTTCTACTTTACCTATCTGTATCCCTTTAATTTCTTTCATCTGTCTTATTGCTCTGGCCAGCATTTCAATTACTATGTTGAATAGAAGTGGTGAAAGAGGGCATCCCTATCTTGTTCCAGTTTTCAGAGGGAATGCTTTTAATTTTTCTCCATTTAGAATAATGTTGGCCTGGGGATTAGCATATATAGCTTTTATGATGTTGAGATATGTTCCTGTTATCCCTAGTTTTTCTAGTGTTTTGAACATGAAGGGGTGCTGCATTTTGTCAAATGCTTTTTTTTTGCATCTATTGAGATAATCATATGGTTCTTATCTTTGAGTCTATTGACGTGATGAATTACTTTTATTGTTTTCCATATGTTGAACTATCCCTGGAATGAACCCCACTTGATCATGGTGTATTATATTTTTTATGTTTTTGTATTCATTTTGCTAGAATTTGAGAATTTTTGCATCTATGTTCATTAATGATATGGGTCTGAAGTTTTCTTTTTTGGATGTGTCTTTGCATGGTTTGGGGATCAGTGTGATGCTAGCCTTATAGTGTGAGTTTGGAAGTGCTCCCTCTTTTTCTATTTCCTGAAATAAATTAAAGAGTATTTGTATCAGTTCTTCTTTGAAGGTCTTGTAGAACTCAGCTGTGTATCCTTCTGGTACTGGGCTTTTCTTGGTTGGTAGGCTTCTGATGGCATCTTCTATTTCATCACTTGAAATTGGTCTGTTCAAATTATGTATATCATTCTGCTTAAGTTTGGTCAGGTCATACAACTCTAGAAATTTTCAATGCCTTTGGTGTTTTGTATTTTGTTGGAGTACAAGTTTTCAAAGTAATTGATAATTATTTCCTGTATTTTCATAGTGTTTGTTGTGATATTTCCTTTTTCATCACATATGTTAGTAATTTGAGTTATTGCTCTCCTTCTCTTTGTTAGCCTGGATAAGGGTCTGTCAATTTTATTTATTTTTTCAAAGAACCAGCTTTTTGTTTTGTCAATTTTTTTAATTCTTTCTTTGGTTTCAATTTCATTAATTTCAGCTCTGATTTTAATTATTTTCTGTCTTCTACCAATTTTGGTGTTGGATTGTTCTTCTTTTTCTAAAGCTTTGAGATGTAATTTTAAGTCATTTATTTGTTGACTTTTTCTTCTTTTGAGGAATGAACTCAATGCAATGAACTTTCCTCTTAGAACTGCCTTCATAGTGTCCCAGAGATTTTGATATGTTGTGTCTGTGTTCTCATTCACCTCTAAGAATTTTTTAATCTCCTCTTTGATGTCATCTGCAACCCATTGTTCATTCAGTAGCATATTATTTAGTCTCCAGGTGTTGGAATAGCTTTTATTTCTTATTTTATCATTGATTTCTAATTTCATTCCATTATGGTCGGATAGAATGCAGGGTAGAATCTCAACTTTTTTGTATTTGCTCAGTGTTGTTTTGCAGCCTAGTATATGGTCTATTTTAGAGAAGGTTCCATGTGCTGCTGAGAAGAAAGTGTATTCACTTGTTGAAGGATGAAATATTCTATATAAGTCAGTTGAGTCTAAGTTGTTTATTGTATTTTTGAGTTCTATAGTTTCTTTGTTCAGCTTTTGTTTGGAAGATCTATCCAGTGGTGAAAGGGGTGTGTTAAAGTCATCCAGAATTATTGTGTTGTGGTCAATTTGACTGTTAAACTTCAGGAGAGTTTATTTGATGAACACGGATGCTCCATTGTTTGGGGCATATATATTTATAATTGTTAAGTCTTGTTGGTGTATGGTTCCCTTGAGCAGTATATAGTATCCTTCTTTATCCCTTTCGATTGATTTTAGCTTAAAGTCTACTTTATTTGATATGAGGATGGAAACCCCTGCTTGTTTCCTCGGTCCATGTGAGTGGTAGGATTTCTCCCAACATTTTACCCTCAGCCTATGGATGTATTTTCCTATGAGATGAGTCTCTTGGAGGCAGCATATTGTTGGGTCTTTTTTTGTTGATCGAATCTGCTAGTCTATGTCTTTTGATTGGTGAGTTTAGGCCATTAACATTCAGAGTTATTATTGAGATGTGTTTTGTATTCCTAGTCATTTTTGTTTATTTTTGGTATTTACCTTGACATGGTTTCTCTTCTGATTGTTTTTTTCCTTTAGTGTAATACCTCCCTCTGTTGAGTTTCATCATTGTTTTTCTTTTCCTCTTCATGGAATATTTTGCCGAAGATGTTCTGTAGTGCTGGCTTTCTACTTGTAAATTCTTTTAATTTTTGTTTATCATGGAAAATTTTCATTTTGTCCTCAAATCTAAAGCTTAATTTTGCTGGGTATAAGATTCTTGGTTGGCATCCCTTTTCCTTCAGAGTTTGGAATATGTTGCTCCATGATCTCCTAGCTTTGAGTGTCTGAATTGAAAAATCTGCTGTGATACGAATTGGTCTCCCCCTATATGTGATCTGATTCATCTCTTTTGCAGCCTTTAAAATTCTATCCTTGTTCTGTATGCTAGGCATTTTCATTATAATGTGTCTTGTGTAGATCTGTTGCAATTTTGTAAACTTGGTGTCCTATAGGTCTCTTGTATTTGGTTTTCCAATTTATTCTTCATGCTTGGGAAATTTTCTGATATTATCTCATTGAAGAGGTTGTGCATTCCTTAGGTTTGAAACTCTGTGCCTTCCTCTATCCCAATTATTCATAGATTTCGTCTTTTGATGCTGTCCCATACTTCTTGGATGTTCTGTTCATGGTTTCTTACTATCTTCATTGTGTGGTCAACTTTATTTTCAAGATTATATACTTTGTCTTCATTGTCTGAAGTTCTTTCTTCCAGTTGATCTAGTCTGTTGGTGATGCCTTCAATTGTGTTTTTTATTTGGTTAATTGTTTCCTTCATTTCAAGGATTTCTGACTGGATTTTTTTCAGAGTTTCTATCTCTTTTTTGAAGTAATCTTTTGCAACCTGTATTTGCTCTCTTATATCTTTGTTGTAGTGGTCAATTTTTGCCTGTATTTGCTCATTTAGATCATTCTTTGATTCAGAGATCATTTTAATTATGAACCTTCTGAACTCCTTCTCTGACATTTCTTCAACTTCGCTGAGCATGGGTTCTGTTATTGTAGAATCTTGGATTGTTTGGGGTATTTTCCTCCCCTGTTTTTTCATGATATCTATTGGCTTTACTTTCTTGCAGTATAGATCTGAGTTATTACAGTTTCTTCCCTATATTCTTATAGTACCCTTGCAGGTTTTCTATGCCTCCCCTTAGCGCTGAACTATCAGAACCTGCTGCTGACCCTCAAAGTATGCTACCTGGGGCTGGGTTCACGCTGGTTGGTGTGGGCCCAACTAGTTGATTCTGAGCTCCTGAGGTGGTCTGGGGCTAACCACACTGGGGTGAAGGTCAGCAGGACTGCCCTGGGCTGGCCTGGGCTCAGGCAGAGTTGGCAGGTCTGTCCTTGCTGTCTCCTGCTCTGGGGCGGAAGTCTGCGTGGCTGGCTGGAGCCTGGTCACACACCAGCGGGTGTCGGTGGACTGACATGGGGCTGGCCGCACTGGGGTGAAGGTCAGCGGGACTTCCCTGGGCCTGCCTGGGCTCAGACAGAGTTGGCAGGTCTGTCCTTGCTGTCTCCTGCTCTGGGGCGGAGGTCGGTGGGACTGGATTTCCACTTTTCACAGACAAAGTATAAACCCCAGAGGTATGCTCCCAATGACCCACTTCCTCCAGCCACACCTACCTGTCTATTAACAACACAGGTAATCCCTATGAAGGGATTAGTGCACTGATTATGTTAATATTTTCATAACGCAATCATTTCATCTCAAAGCTTTCTTGCATTGTCTCACATGAACTTTTGGGGGACACCTAAAATCTAGACCACAATACATAATGACCAGATTATTTATTACATAAGTATTTGGAATGACAGAATCAATGATAGTATCCCTATGACTAAACTATTAAAAGGCCAGCAAGGAGTGACCAAGGTTTTCAAATGCTTTTATACAAATGCCAGATCTGAGCCATTTCACAGCTTCAGGGTCATTCAAATGAAAGGGAAACAAGTTTTTAAAAGTACCCCTTTAAGTAAAAAGTTAATAAGTCTCCCTTATTTCCTTCCTTTCTTCCTTTTTTCCTTCCTTCTCTTCTTTCTGTTTTTGAAATAAAAGATGTGCAGTAGAGAAGAGATTCTTTTTTTTTTTTTTTTTTTTTTTTTTTTGATACAGGAGAGTGAACTCAGGGGAACTCGACCACTGGGCCACATTCCCAGACCTTTTTTGTTTATTTTATTACAGACAGGGTCTCACTGAGTTGCTAAGTGCCTCACCATTGCTGAGGCTGGCTTTCAACTCTCAATCCTCCTGCCTCAGCCTCCCAAAGTGCTGGGATTACAGGCGTGCACCACCACACCTGGCTGAGATTCTTGATATTTGTAAAAACAAAGCAACTCTCTCTGAGCATTCAATTTTGCCTAAAACTCTCTGGTTACTGAAAGATTCGTAGACAAAATGACCATGGTGACAAAAATGGAGGCCAATTGGCAACTTATCAAAAGAAACTGCCTCTATTCACCTCACTGATTGTTTCTTTTGCTGAGAAGAAGCTTTCTAGTTTGAATCCATCCCATTTATTGATTCTTGGTTTTAAACCTTGTGCTATATAGGGGTCTTATTGAGGAAGTTGGAGCCTAAACCAACATGATGGAGATTTGGTCCTACTTTTTCTTCTATTAGGTGCAAGGTCTCTGGTTTAATTCTTAGGTGCTTGATCCACTTTGAGTTAAGTTTTGTGCATGGTGAGAGAAGTACCTACAGAATGGGAGCAAATCTTTACTACAAGCACATCAGATAGAACGCTAACCTTAAGGATTTATAAATCTCTTAAAAGCCTTAACACCAAAAAATAAATAAATAAATAACCCAATCAATAAATGGGCCAAGGAACTAAACAGACACTTCTCAGAAGATGATATACAAACAATCAAAAATATATAAAAAAAAGTTGAACATCTCTAGCGAATAGTGAAATGCAAATCAAAACAACTCTAAGATTTCATCTTACTCCAGTCAGAATGGCAGCTATCAAAAAACAAACAACAATAATCCTGGCGAGGATGTGGGGGAAAACGTACACTCTTATATTGCTGTTGGAAGTGCAAATTGTTGAAGCCAATCTGGAAAGTAGTATGGAGATTCCGAGGAAAACTTAGAATGGAACCACCATTTGACCCAGCAATCCCACTCTTTGGCCTGTTCTCAAAGGACTTAAAAACAGCTTACTACAGGGACATAGCCACATCAATGTTTATAGCAGCACAATTCACAATAGCTAGACTGTGGAATGTAGTTGTCTATAGCGATTGCCGCTTGGAGCAGCGATGCTGCGTGAGAAAATTCAGAGGCAGGATGGAAACGAAAAAGTTCTTTTGTCCTTCTCTCTCTGGCTCTAGCAACCTCTAACACCACACACACACACACACACACACACACACACACACAATGGCATTCACTCTGCATGCTCTCTCTCGGGCTAAGTCTCTTAAGCCCCAGCAAAATGGTGCAGACCCGATTCACCTCTCAGCTTAAGTCTCTCCAGATCCCGGGTCAAGTCCCGCGAGATTATGGGCAAAGTCCCGCGAGATCTTGGGCCAAGTCCCGCAAGATCACGGAACAAGTCCCGCGAGATCCCGGAAGGCAGCAATGTCCCTGCCTCTCTATGTAGCCAAAACACAATCTCTGCATTCTCCCCAATCAGGGCTCCTGCATTTCCCCCCTTTTGTTTTAAAAGAGGGGATGCTGCGGCTTTAAGGCGACAAGCCTTCTGGTGACGAGCCAAATTGCATAGCATATCAAATTCTTTAAACAAATCAGCTGCCCTGAGTTCTATCAAGTAACACATTGAGTCTTCTAGACAAATATCCACAATGCATTGTCTCGTAAAGTCTCAAACAAATGAAAGATCAAAATGTCAACGTGTTATAACACATTGATCTAGGAAGCCCCATGCATGTAGAGCAGAGGCCACACTGCTGATGAGGTTGTTTGATGCTTGAGCAGCAGGGATGTTTGCAGTGACCGCGATTTTTGCAGCTGTAGCAGCAGGCGTCTTTTTTATGTCTAGATAATGTCGCCAGCAGATCTTCAGGACTGGCTACCTAGACACTCAAGCATCAATTATTAAAGGAAAGGCAGTGGTATTTCAGCACTGAGTGAAGAGGTGAGTTGTCAAACTAAAAAATAGAATTATTAGATTAGAAAATTAAAGTTGATTTCTACTCACACACATTGCTGCTTGAGCTCCCACAGACATAAGCTGGAAAAATATCATATTCAGAACAAAACAAAGACTGAGGGTATTTACTGCATTAAAGATAGAGTAAAGAAAAGCTAAAGGTATTTTGGAAAAATAATTTGTTACCTGGAACCCTCAAGTCTCTATAACCTTCCATGAGATTATCTGTTGAAATAACACAATTTAAACAGCTATAAAACAAATAAAGTTAATTACAAATAAACATTCCTGTGTCAAAATGCCAAAATATCAGGTTATACAGCACTAGTCATATACTTCGCTAAAGAGAAATCACTGGGACACCTATAAATCAAAATTGAAGATACCTTCACTTATTAAATTATTTACTTAAATTGAATACTGTTAAACTTAAATGAATTAAAGTTATTTGGATCTATATATATATATATATATGTATTTTTTTTATAAGTGCTTAGTTTCTGTGACATCACTCTGGACAGACACACAAACTTACAAACATATATTTGTGACAGCACAATTACATGAAATTTAGACAAATGAACAGACATAAAGACATATGTAAAAAGAGAAAAAAAAATATAATTGTGTGCACACTAAAGAGAGATCTCTTCATCTCGGCTGGGAGGAATGACACATAAGTTGTGAAATATTTTGAAGAACTCTTTTAAGGGAATCATTCCATGTCTTCATCTTGGTCCTCTTGATTTTGTAACTTTTTTATTAATCTTGATTGTTCAACAACTTCATTTTTATCCTTTTGATTGGTACCTGCTTTATTAATCTAGATGGTATCCATATTGGAGAAAATTCATGCTTTGGAAAAACACAAACAGACCCTCTCCCCCAAATTAATACTGGATCTGGACCGTTCCATGTACCTGAAAGAACATCCTTCCAGTAAACCAAAGGTTTATGTTGTTGGTGTGGGTTCCAATGTCTGTCTCCAGCAGAATAACCATTAGAGTCTAAAGTTAAAAAATTTAAGGTAAACAGGGCAACTGCCAATCTGTCCCTAGGATTTTTCCAATTTCCTTCCTTTTGTTTTAATAACATAACTTTCAGTGTGCGGTTTGCTCTTTCAATAAGGCCCTGACCCTGAGGATTGTATGGGATGCCTGTTTTATGGGATATATTGAATTTTGCGCAAAACTGTTTGAAAGATGAGGACGTATATGCAGGGCCATTATCTGTTTTAACCATTTTGGGGATGCCCAATGCAGCAAAAGTTTGCAAACAATGAGATGTAACATCTTTAACTTTTTCTCCAGAATGTAAGGAAGCAAAAATTATGCCTGAGCATGTATCTATGGTCACATGAATAAATCGCAATTTTCCAAAACTTGGCTCATGAGTAACATCCATCTGCCACAAATGATTGGGCATTAATCCTCTAGGGTGAACACCATAATGAGGATTGGGCAAATGTGTCATACAAGATTTACAATCTTTTACAATTGTTCTGGATTGCTCCTTTGTGATTTTAAACCTACGCTGCAAGGTGGTGCTATTGACATGGAACTGGGAGTGAAATAAAATAGCTTGCTGGAGGGCTGAAAGTATAAAGATTGTTTGTGTAAGGTCATCAGACTTTTGATTACCTTCATGGAGGGGACCAGGCAAGTTGGTATGTGCTCTAATATGCCCTACAAATAGAGGTTCTTTTCTTGCCTACAAAAGATTTTGTATTTGATAAAACAATTTAAAGGCTGGAGTATGAGGTGCTATTGGTCCTGCTAGCTCTAATTTTGGGACGGCATGTACAATATACTGGCTATCTGAAAAAATGTTCAGGGCTGGTCTCTAAAATTTTCCAGAGCTCTTACCACAGCTTCCAATTCCACTAGTTGAGCTTATTTGTGTGAACTTGGTCTTATTTCTCTTTGGGGATTTTGCCTAGAATAGCCTGATTGATTATGATAATTTTGCCTGGAATATCCTGATTGGTTATATTGTCTAGGTTGAGCCCTTGTGAAATTTTGAGGGGAAGCATCTCTCATTGCAGTTGCGATCACATTTCCTGTGACAAAGGCGTCATTTATATCTTGACATAGTTGTATATATATGGAAAGATCCTTTTTATTTCTGCATGGCCTGATGGCTTTCTGGCAATATTTATTAGCATTTTTTGTATGCTAATTGAAGAACTAATGGCATAGCTTGATCGACTTCTCCAAACAATCTACCTGCAGTTCTCAAAAGTCCATCAGCAAAGTCACCATAGGGCTCATTAGGTCCCTGAATCACCTTTGACAAGCTACCTTGCAGATCCCCAGGTCCTTGTAAAGTTTTCCATGCCTTTAAGGCAGCTGCATACATTTGAGCATATACGCCTGGGACATAATATTTCTGAGCCTGTGAGTCTGCAAATTGCCCCTCTCCTGTGAGCATTTCTATATTATGGTCTCCAAATCCTGCAGCTGCGTTTCTTCTAGCTGTTTCTATACAAAGTTCTTGAAATTGCGATTGCCAAACCAAGTATTGTCCCCCACTTAAAACTGCTTTACATAGACTTTTCCAGTCTGAGGGGGTTAAGTTAAAGGTGTTAAGGGACTCTAGCATACTTAACGTGAAAGGAGCTTGGGGTCCATATGTCATTACTGCCTCTTTTATATTTTTTATTGTTTTGAAACCTATTGAGTGGTTTGATCTTCTGTCCTTTTTAACTTTCAAATACTGGCAGTTCCCAATGTATCTGTGAGTTACCCCCGAGAGCGCATAAGTGCACAGAAAGACATTTTATTTCTGTTTCTATGGTTTGCAAATGCCTAGTAATACCCTTCATATTTTCTGTAATGGATTCCTCCCATGGGGGAGTAGGGGACACAAATGGTTCCTCTACTTGATGGTCCTTTTTCCTTTTTAATTTCCTTTTGTTCTTTTTACTGGAGACTGTGCTCCCAGAGTCATCTTTTAATTCTTCTTCACTACTATCACCTTTACTGGTATCCTGAATTTCAGCTTCTAAGGAGAGTACATATTCTTTGGCTAATTTCAATAAGTTTCTGATGGCTTTTGCAGCTCTTACTTTTGAATTTACACCACTACTCTTCTCACTGGTATTAACTGACTCAGAGGCTATGCTTTCTCGATCTCTTTCTTCACTATCCACTGAGTCCGTGATATCGAAAAACTCATCCATGGCTTTTATTATTCGGCTTTTTGTGTATTTTTGCTCCCATTTTCAGTTCTTACCTGCAGGCCAACCTCCCTGTGCGGGCCACCACCTGTAGTTGTCTGTAGCGATTGCCGTTTGGAGCAGCGACGCTGCGGGAGAAAATTGAGGGGCAGGATGGAAACAAAAAAGTTCTTTTATTCTTCTCTCTCAGCTCTAGCAACCTCTAACACCACACACACAAACACAATGGCATTCACTCTAAACGCTCTCTCTCAGGCTAAGTCTCTCGAGCCCCAGCAAAATGCGCCGACCCAATTCACCTCTCGGCTTAAGTCTCTCCAGATCCTGGGCCAAGTCCCACGAGATTCCGGGCAAAGTTTCGCGAGATCTTGGGCCAAGTCCCACTAGATCCCAGAAGGCAGCAATGTCTGGGAATCTCTCTGTAGCCAAAACCCAATCTCCGCATTCTCCCCAATCAGGGCTCCTACAGTGGAACCAACCCTGATGGCCATCAGCAGATGAATGGATAGGGAAACTTTGGTATATATGCACAATGGGACACTACTCAGCACTAAAAGAGAATAAAATCATGGCATTTGCAGGTAAATGGATGGAGTTGGAGAAAATAATAAGTGAAGTTAGCCAATCCCCAAAACCAAAGGTCGAATGATCTCTTTGATATGAAGATACTAACTTATAAACGCAAGAGAGAGGGGATGAAAGGAATGAAAGGGCTTTAAATAGAACAAAGAAGGGGTAGGGAGAGGAGCGGGCAAGGGGATAGGAATAATGGCAGACTGAGAGGGGGAGGGGGGGAAGGGACAAAGGGATAGGAATAATGGCAGACTGAGTTATCCATGATTACCCTAAATACATGTATGAAGACACAATTGTCGTAAAAATGCTTTATATAAAACCAGCAACTTAAAAAATTGTGCTTTTTATATGTAATATGAAATGAAATGTACTCTGCAAAAATGTATAACAAATTAGAATAATAAAAAAATTTTAAAAAAGAAGCTTCCTGACGAATTATTTTGCCATTTCCAGTGCTGCATGCATAGTTTACCAGAATTTTAGCCCCCAAAATGTAAATATAACCCAGATATCTCAAAATTCATATATTGGACCCATTTTTTTTATCACACATGTAACTTATTGATTTATATTGTCACACATGATTTGTTTTATTTATTAAGTCCTATTATGTGCACCATATGATTGTGGGGGATTTGGGATACATTAGTGAAAATTAAACAATAAAACTAATCAAAAAAATAAAATATTGCCTTTATAGAACTTACATAATTATAGTGAGCACGACAAAAATAAGCAATGCATATCACAAGATAGTATGTTACATGGTAAATTGTAAGCTAATAAATATGAGGGAGATCAAAAAAGTAAAATGAAATAAAAGAATCCATAATGTAAGTGTTGGAGAAACAGTATGGTTATGGTAGTCCTTGTTGAGGTGACATTTGAACAAAAATTTGAAAGAGATAAATGGTCAGGTGTATAACCAGGGAAATATTGGTCCAACCAGAAACTACTCTTTATTTAGCATGCAACAGCATTAAAGTATGAATTTCCCCAATAAAAAGATTCATGTGGTAGGGTGAGAGAAAATTAAAAGATTGTAGGACCTATGTGAAGTATGTGATAGTTGTACTATTCTACCTTGATGAAACCCTTTTTTACCTAGTAACCACAAATTGACAAGTTTGTATCCATATAATCCAAATGCAATAATGGACCAAGTATAATATAGCCACAATTTGTGTTACAATTCATCAAATGGAGAATAGGGGACATGGGTACTGACGTGTTAGAGTAAGCTTATAGTAGTTTGCAAAGTCAAATAATTATATTTTTAGGAAAATTGTCATTTAACACTACAATGATAGTTTGAAATTGGCAGGATAGAAATATTTATCCCAGAAACCTCCCTAAGGAATTAGCTACACATTTATTGTTAAGCCATTTTGGCAACTATAGTTACTTCTAAAAAAAAAAAAAAAAAAAAAAAAAAAAAAGGTGCAGATACAGGAGGAGTCCTTAATCCTAAAACTGGGGAATGAGCCTCATTATTCTATGAATTTGTTTCTGGAAATAACTTCTTGACAATTATCAGTGTACTTAACCAGCTCTCCGGACTAGGAAGGTAAGGAGCAGGAATAGTCTCAACTAATGAAGGCTCCTGGTTGTTTTGAAAATATAATTATTTTAAAAATCCAAGATTTTGAGGGGTCATTTTTGTCAGAAACAATACAGGCCTCTGATTCTTTTGAAAATATAATGATTTCAAAAATCCATAGGTATTATGCATCTTAAATTCCAATATATTTCCTTTGTGAAAAACCATATGCAAAATTATTATTGAGAACTAAATCTCACATCTCTGTATTTGTTTGATTTCTAAAGCATGTGCCTTTCTGTTTCTTTCCAACTCTTTTGAACCTTTTATACTTTAGTTGGAAAGTCACTATTCTTTTTTTTTCCCTTGAGGCATTTCATACATTTGAAAGGATATAAATTCAAGTAGGCTCTACATTCTTAACTTGATCTTTGCTCTGAGACACTTTAATCCATTCATTGGTTTTTAAAGTGACAGAAAACAGGTCACTAGTTGTCTGGCAGTGGGGAAGAGGATGAATGGATTACAGAAACCCTAGAAATATTTCAGATATTCCTAACCTTGTATGTGGTAATGGTTGCTTGGATTGTATATTTACGCCAAATTTGATATTAATATATGCTTTAAGTGTATGCAGTTTATTGCAATTCATTCATACCTAAATATATTGGATAATAAAAAAAACATATAATGTGAATTCTATACATGGGTTTGATCTTTGCAAGCAGAAATTTTCATTTTATCCTTTTTGGATTTTATGGTGAGTTGAAGAATGTGGAGGGAGAATTATCACTTCTGAGTATTATTGTTCTTTTATAGTTATTGATGAATAAATTAGCTATCTTAAGTAATTTCTCTCTGGATAGAGTCAGTAGTAGCTAATGTACACTACTGAGCATTTTATTTTTCCAATATCTGTACAGAGAACTACATTTCATTAAGTCAAACATATTACCATTGTGTAATATGGGTGAACATTTTCCAAACCTCTACTATCTTCACTGACTGTCACCAGGCTTTTATGCTACAGACAATTATGTTAAGATTTAGTTGTATCAAAGTGCACTTCTAGGAGACAATTTATTTCTCTCAATATAACCTAAGTAATGCAGTCTAACAAATAAATCCCAACATTAAACTTAAACATCAAAGACTTACATATTATTATCTTTGGATTTAGCCTGTGCAATAATGGCCTTGCATTAAGGATTTTTCCAGAACATATCAAGACAACAAGGAGGTTATATATACACACAATATGATTTTTCTGGGTTTTACTCTGTGACTCACCTTGCCAGAGTGACTGCTATATGAAACATTGTCAGTAGCTTCTTTTACAGGTAACAGAGACACATATTATAAATGAGTAAGTCACATGTTTGGGTGGTGTTCAGAGAGTAGGACACAGGTAACTGATATTATATAACAGATACTGGTAAGAGCAAGTTCTAGAATATGAGATTGGCTAATAGAGAGATTGGAGGACAATATCATAGAAGCACTGCAAAGAAGACAAGGCATTGTATTGATTATCTTTGTGTATATTAAACAACTAAGAATTAATGTTGGAATAAAACTGGGAAATGTAACAAAAACTATAATTCAAAATCAGTGAGAAATGAGATGAAATGAATAGATATCATAATACCTAGTGCTGTGTGGAGAACAGGAGTAGTTAAGATAATGATAATAGCCACCAGTATTTTTATCTGCAGTTAGCAATATAATCACATTTGAACATTTTATTATTTAAAAATATTATCTATCCACTCCAAAAGTTTTTACACAGTTTGGGTGATGGCTGGGTTTGCATGTTAGTTCATAGACTGTATTGAGATGAGATCAAAATGGGACATAGAAGGAATGGGGATTCACCTCAGGAATTATTGATGAATTTTAGAGTTGGAGAAGAAAGTGCATTTCTCTTTTTAGGAGGAAAACTCATATTGAATTAAAAATATATTTTGGAAGAGAGAGGTCTAAAATGTTAAATTGTAATGACTCTTATCACTTAGGAAGCTGAACTTCTGAAATTACTTTCTATTAAGAAACATCACATATTTTAAAAATTCCTAGAAGGCAGAGCCTGTATCCTATTATAGACATTGAAAATGATACATACCTATATTCTTATCCATTTTGTCCCATACTGGTATAAACATATCTCTTATGATAGGCCAATCATCTCTTACAGTAGGCCAATCATTTCTTATGGTAGCCCATTCACGCACACCATTTGGACAATAATGGGTAACTGATGTATTAATAAATAAGGAATAGGGCTAGAGATGTATCTCAGTTTGTAGAGTGCTTACCTCATATGCACAAGGCCATGGGTTCAATCCCCAGCATCACAAAAAAAAAAAAAAAAAAAAAAAAAAAAAAAGAAGGGATAGTGGTTCATCATCTTTTCACAACAATGTGAAATCTCAGAGCCCAGTGCAAATGATGGTATAGCAGTATCCAGCATCCCACAGAGTGCTGTTGGCTTAGTGAGCTCCTGTGTCTAGAGCTCAGCAACAGAGCAGGTGCCATCCTCAGCCTCAGTTGCTACATTTGCTGACCTGTGGTGCTGATTGCTTTACTCTACTGTGTTTTGGCTCACTTTCTGATTTCAATTCTACAGACTTCTCAGTGATTTATTTTCTCCTTAAAATAGGCAGTTTGTTTGTTTTGCCAGCAATTAAGAACACTGACTGTTAGGAGTTTCAGAATTATAATAAACAGAACAAAAAAGGAGAAAATATTCATAGAAATAGAGTCTGAATATTTCCAGAATTGAAGAAAAATTTGGGTCCTTAAGTTAAATGATCACATCAAGTTTCAAGCCAGAAATACAAAAACAATTTCACACTGAGACTTAGAGTAAAATTATAGAACATAAAAGAAAAAAATATAATGTAAAGTCTGCTTTACAAAAGACTGACAGACTGACAGATTTCTTATTTATAACAATAGATGCCAAAAGACAGTGTAACAATGCATTCAAAATACTATATTCTAAATAACTGTCAGTCTAGAATTTGATTCACATTTTAACAGCTATTTAAGAATGAGATGGCTTGACGAATTTTCTAAGACCAAGATTATAAGTTTTCTTTTCATAGGCCTTTAGTAAGAAGACACTAAAATATGTATGATGGGAAGAAGAAAATCAAAACAGAAAGGATTGTGATTTTAAAAAATGATCAGAAAAATTACTAAGAGGATATGGTAAATAAGTATTCATTGCAAAACAAATTTGAAAGAACCCAAAATGGTAACTGATATCTATTTATTTAAGAAATCCAATACAATTTTTTAAAAATTCCATACAAAATGCTTCTTCTTTAAGTTTATATGTTGATACATTTTGACAAATATATAATGACTTGTAACTACCAGAACAATCAAGATGTAGAACATTTCATTGGCCCCCAAATATCTCATATGTTCTTTCCCAGTCAATTTCTGTGTAAAGGCATGAGACTATGTTGCTTGTCTCCTTTGAGATATGTTATATGTTATAGGGAACATTTGGCTGATGTCTCTGACTCCCTCCTACAGAAACATAAAATGCATTCATAATGAAGCTCTGCTTCCAAATAGGCTACTTCCAGCCAGCATCTAAGCACTGCAGAGGTAATAATATTGCATCATTCCTGAAAGAAGTGGGACTCTATCTCACCTACCAAGTTCTATAATTACCTGGACACAAACTAAACCATTGGTGCAGTCTGCGACTGTTTCTACCCACCCTTTCCACACCTTGTCTTTTACCATCTTCTCAGGCATTTCCTCAATAATCTCTTGCACAGAAAATCCAATTGTTTGTGTACTTCTCTCAGGACTGAAACTGACAAAGATAATAATAAGAATGATGCTAACAAGGTTAGTAAAAGTAATATGAGGTTTTGACACTGGAATACTATTCACTCATAAAAAGAATGAAGTCATTGGCAGTATCATGAACCTGGAGAACATTAGGTAAAATAAACATAGCAGTGAAAGAGAAAAATGGCCTGATCTCAATCATGTGTGTAATCTACTCATCTCATAGAAATTGAGAGTAGAAGAGTAGTTACCAGAGGCTGGGAGGGGATAGAATAGGAGAGGATAGGAGCAGATTGGCCAAGTAGTACAAAGTTAGTTATGGAGAAATAAGTTCCGGTGTTCAATTGCATAGTAGCTACAATGGTTAACAATATTGTATTGAATATTTCAAAAGAGCCAGAAGAGAGGATTTTAAAAGTTCTTAACACAGAAAATAAAGAACAAATTTATAAGGTGATATTAATGTTAATTAGGCTGATTTGATTATTGCATAATGTATATGTGTACCATAGCACCACATTGTACCACATCAATGTGTGCAGTTATTATACATCAATTAAAAGCATAATAGAAAAAAATAAAAATAATAAGAAAGAATTATTCCATTAAGACATTTCCCATGATGAATGCAGCAAATAAGTAAATAAATACTACTTCTAATATAAAAATAATGCCTGAAAAAATTGGGAGACTTTCAATTTTAAATGACTCAATTATGGTGTTTTTTTTTTTTTGTTTGTTTTCTTTTCCTACTTGATTTTTAACAGCAAGTCAATTTTGTCATGCTTTTTCTCCTGTTTCCTTTGTTTCTTTTATAATGCACAATAAATTCTTGAAGTATTCCTTGGGAAACAATATCAAAACCTGATTGTATACATAGATGCAACGTAAGTAGTTGATTCAGTATTACCATCTTATAATTCTGTACAGACATTCATTCAACAATATTTTTTTGCTATTCCATATCAACAGTCAAGTTTTAGAACATTTGTTATTTTCTGTTAAAACTCATTTTCCTTTTATATAAGAAATAAAGTAGAAGCCTAAGCACCTTAAGTCACCCTGAAGATTTATAACTTCATATAAAGTAAAAGTCTGGAAAAAGCAAAAAAGAACTGTTTATTGAACGATGACGGAGTTACATCAGGTGGATAAAGGAGTTTACAAGTGATATAGTGTACACTGTTATCAGCAACAAGGGAAATTCACAAGTTGGCTTAGTACAGGCCTTTTTTTACACTTTATATTGCCTAAAGAAAATTTGAAAAAAAATTTAAAATGTTGTTTCAAAGCTTAATTTTGTTCTATAAATGTCAACTTTTTTTTTTTTTTTTTTTCATTTAAGCCCTATTTTTGGTTAGGAAAAACAAAAGTTCTCTTATACTGAAATAAAATTACTAAAATAAAATTCAAGTCTCTACTTCATAAATTATTTTAAATACAAAACATATTGAAAGTAGCTAATAAGTACTGATATTCATTTCATAGTCACACATAGTATATTGCTTTTTGTAAAACAGCCTCCTCAATGATAAATGCTACAAAAGTAATTCATGTTCAGACTGGAACAAAATTGGCAGTAAAGATTAAATTCATATTATACTAGAAAGGCAAGGGATTTAAACTTGAGCCTCAAGCAACTAGAAGTTCTAGTTAGAAATGTGTCAGTAAGATTAAATACTCCAGGCTTTCCTCTGAGTTGTGTGGACAGGACTTAATTTTAAAAGATAATTTATTTTTAAAGAATGATAGTCTACATTAGAAAGTAACTTGTATTTAATAAACATTAATTGGCCTCTATTATGTGCCAATAACTTATTCTAGGTTCTAGGATATAACAGCAAATAAAAATAAAAAGCCTTTTCAATTGTTAAGTTTACAAGTGAGCAAACTTCCAGGTCATTGAATCAAGATATAAAAATTTCCAGTGGATGAAATTTCATATACTACTTTTAAAACGTGTTTTAAATTGAGATAAATTGAAAATATATTCTCTGTGCTTTGGTGGAAATACATTCATGGTTTTTGCTTCAAACCGAAAATTCACCAACCATCTATCCTAATAAATGAGATGATATTGTTACTAAAATATTTGTTTAGTACCATGCCACAGAAAAATAAATTTTCCTAAGAAATGTGTTACAATTTGTGTGTATATGTATTTTTTTTGTTGAATACATTATAATTTAGTGTATAAAAATTGCCATATAATTAAGACTAAAAAGTAATTCAATAATTACAGTATATAATTTAAAATTGATTTATCATCCATCTAGTGACTCTTGAGAAAACTAGTTTATTTTAAATTTCTGTAGTGTAATATTTTAATTCTAAAATTCAATATGCTTGATTTTTTTAAACAATTAACTGCTATATTACATGAAAACCATCTCAATTATTAATAAAAAATAAGTATCTTAAGAGATTTCACTCAAGTAGCAGATTTCCAATGAATAATTGTAAAATTAATGATTAAATTATTTGTTTGTAGAGATTCATTTTTTTCATAAAATTAAGTTTCAGTTATAATCATACTTCTTATGATACTTACCTTTGGATAATGTCTCATTTTTACTAACTCTGTACAGCTTTAGTTTGTAAATTAGACTTTAGCTAAGGAAGTTGAACTCATGAGAATAAAATGTATTTATTAACAACTGTCGTTATTGACTTTTGAATAGTAAGTCTTGTACATTTGAGTTTAACTTTACTAAAACTGACTCAAATGAACATTTTTAAAATTATATATAGAATATATGTGTTTATACACACACACACATTACAGGAATACAGGCATAATAATAAATGAATACGGCGTTGTGCTGAGATATTGCCCCCGTGTTCTTACTGATTTTCGAGATAGCTGATACTTCATATGTAAAACCTGTTCTAAGTTGGCTAGTATCGTTAATGATGGAGATTCAACTTAACTCTACATTTCCTTGCTTCTCTGGTTTTCATTTAGAACTTTAACATCATTTTAGCACAATTTTTTTGGTTCAGTGATTTCTTGCTAAGCACATCGGAATTCTCTCTAGTATCCCCATAAGCTTAATGCTGGACCACTAAAACTTTCATTGAGGAATAATCTTCTGTTAAGTGTGACTTGTGTGGCAAATGCTCACTTATTTATGGCTGACACAGTCTTGTGTCAAAAGAACATAAATTTGAAGTTATAGTTAATAACCTGCCACTTGGTATTATACCTGCATTTCTGCTCTTTTGCAGTTAAGGTTGTGCAAGTATTTCCATTAAAAATTGATTTTCAGTGGTTTGTAACTTAACTGCAAATGATCTGTCCATGAGAGATGAAAACTGATATATGAGTGCATCCCTTAGGAGCTAACGCATAATTAAATCTGCATGGCTGTTTTAAAGTTAAATACTAGTAGGTTAAGGGTGATATCAAAAAGCCACAGGTTTAGGAGAACATTGTAAATTAAATTTAGGCTGGATTCTTTTAATTTTTAATTAGCAAATATTATTAATTTAAATAATCATTTTGATTTCATAGAAATTATAAAAATATTAAAGTGCATAACATTTTTGCCTTTAAGAATTTGAGGGTTCACTAATTGCTATTTTAGATTGATAGATAGCAATATCAAAACCATTCTACAAGAAAAAACAAAAACAAAAATATGCTTTTGGTTATTCTGTTGCTATTCACTTTATATCAATATATCCGTTATTTTTTTATTTTAGAATTGTTTAGTCATTTGATTCACTAAATAATTGTCCACAGTTTTGTCTCCAAAAGATGTTGTAGGATGGGCTGAGAGTTCAAAGATAAATGGTACAGTATCTGCCTAGAGGAAATAATATTCTATTAAAACAGATTTTTCAAAAAGCACACATCGGTGTATAAATTAGATAGTCAAACAAAAAATAGTTTTAGAAGGTAGAAACAGTGTATTTAGGGTGGGGGACTCCAACTGTTTGTTCTTTTAACTATTGAATTGCAGAGAAGAGCTTGAACTAAGACATGGAGAAGTAAATGCAAACATATGTTTTTCAATCATTGAGAAAGATTATTAAATAAAAATCATTTGGACCCATAATTTTATCATTCTTCAATATGATTCTGTTTGATTTTAAGCAGAACATTGTCTTGGTCAGAATAATATTTAAAGTTAATAAATCAGGAGATACTGTAAAATAGCATTACTCTATAGTATTTCCTGTTTATCTGTATTTTTTCTTTCTATGGTTTCAGTTACTTATAGTCAACCATGGTCTGTAAATACAAAATTAAAAAATCAAGAAATAAACTATTCATAAGTTTTAAATCATGCATGTTCTGAGTGAAATGAAATCTTGTACCATCACACAATGTCCTGTCCAGGACATGAATCACCACTTTGTCCAGTATAAGTAAGTACACTGTGCATTGCCCATCTGTTAATCACTTCATATATATATATATATATATATATATATATATATATATATATGAATAAATATAGCATCTGTAGGGATTGGTACTGTCACTCGTTTCAGGAATCCACTGTAAGTCTTTGAACATGTCCCTGCAGGCATGGGTTTAGTTTTGAGAGTGTCAGATCCTTGAGTTTCAAGTCTAACAGATATATTCCTTTACTTTGTGAATTTAGGAAAACCTTTTATCTGTCTCATTTACAAGTGGTTTAACACTGAAATGCATATAAAAGATAAAACACAGTACCTCTCTTGTGAAATTATGAGAAATAATGTCAGACTATATATTAGCACTTAGCAGTGCTCAAATACAGGAGATATTTAACTATTGTTGTTATTAAAGTAAATGCACATGCAGAAAGAAAGTAGATGAAACAAGCAGTTTGGAAATAAATACAGTTGTTCAAGGTAAAATTATTGATGAACCTGAAAGAGGATTTTAATCAGCCGGATTCAAAATGAAATTATGCATTAAATACAGAAAGTGTGAAGGTGGAACATGCAAGACTTGGGAGTAGATTGGATTTGAGCAGTGAGAGAATAGTGAGTAAGATAATTATTTCCAGATTTCAAGCCTGGATTACTGTAAGTGTGAAGGTAGTTTCATGATCATAAAAGGTACATCATTAACCTTAATGCCATGAGGTTATAAATTAAAATGTGGATTTTGGATGTTCAAGCATTAACAGAATATGTACCTCTTCAACAAGTTAGTTGTAAACATAATGAAATACCTTAGCATAAAGCTTCCCTTATTAACAAGCAAGAATAATATTTAAATTTCAGCCTGCAGTGTGTGGAGATGCACAGCCATCATATTAATTCCTCATTGTTCTTGTTCATAATATTTGCATTATAACAAACATTAAAAAATGCAAGCTAAATAAAGAAAAGTGCTAAATATTTGTACTATGAACAAAATTAATCATAATATTTTAAGCAAAATGGAAAACACAAATATCATTATAAAATTTGAAATTTTATTGTATAATACATCATAAAAATAAAATACAAGTGAACAATACGAAACATTCAAATTCCTTAGAAACAGAAAAAACAATACAATATAATTACATATCAAGATTATTAATATATAATTATGTTCAATAAATAATATCCAAAATTTTCAAAGTAAACTAATATCAGAATAATATCAATATTCTGGATATACATGGGGTAATTTTACAAGATTGGTTCTTTTTTTTTTTCTTTTTTGGTGGTACCGGGGATTGAACTCAGGGGCACTCAACCACTGGGCCACATCCCCAGCCCTTTTTTGTAATTTATTAGAGTCAGGGTCTCACTGAGTTGCTAACTGCCTTGCCATTACTGAGGCTGGCTTTGAACTCATGATCCTCCTGCCTCAGCCTCCCAAGTGCTGGGATTACAGGCTGTGTGCCACCGCGCCCGGCTACAAGATTGGTTCTTGAAACAGTTTTTACTCTTTCAATACAGTTGCTGTCTTTTCTTTAAAAACTAAATTAAAAAAAAAAAGTTATCTCATTCTGCTTTCTATTTTAATTTATTTTCTGCTACTAGTTGCTGGTGAATATTTCCTTAATATATAGGTTGAAATTTTCCAATCTCTCCTTTTATTATTCTTAAACCTACCACCAAGTTTAGGTATTTACAACTTTTTGAATGAATGATTATAGGTAATTTTAACATTTTCTTTGCTCCCTAGAGAATTTTTCATCTTATTTATCCTATATTGTTTTCAGAAACAATATTTCAAAAAATTCAGAATTCTTAAATAATGCACTCTTATAAATGTGTTGAAAAGGGGAGGAAATGAGAAACATCACAAAAAGGGAAGATTTGTTCTTCGGTATTTTAGTCAGCTTTTTCCTCACTGTGTCCAAAATACCTGATACCTTTAATGTGAGTTTTGAATTCTTTCAAAAGCAACTTGAAGAAATAAATATAAATAAAATTGTGCTGTGTATGGCGGTGCACACATGTAATACCAGCAACTTCTGGGGCTGAGGCAGGAGGATCACAAGTTCAAAGTTAGCCTCAGCAGGGCTGGGGTTGTGGCTCAGTGGCAGAGTGCTCGCCTCGCACGTGTGCGGCCCGGGTTCAATACTGAGCACCACGTAAACATAAATGCATTATTGAATTGTGTACAACTAAAGTAAATAAATAAATATTTAAAAAAAAAAAGTTAGTCTCAGCAATTTAGGAAGGCCTAAGCAAATTAGCAAGATCTTGCTTTAAAATTAAAAAAAAAAAATGATAATTTTAAAAAAGGACTGGGGATATAACTCAGTGTAAAGTGTCGCTGGGTTAAATCCCTAGTTAAAAAAATATACTAGAATTAATTGTATGATAAGACCAAAATGCTCTGATGTTACTGATACTTTCCTCTTTAGATTATTAAGGTAAATTTATTAATCAAATATTACTTTTCTGTTTAAAATAAAATAATAAAATTATAAGAAAAACTACTTAACTTTTGTCTGATTTTAGTCATTTTTTAAGAAATATAAGTTTGGAATTCATAAAACACAAGAAAATGAAATTGACTGAATGTTAAAGACAATCTTTCAAAAAGCAGGAAAGCGGGTTGCTGATAAAATAAGCATTAAGCACAAATGGAGGTTGTTTTTTTGTAAGTCAGTATAACAATCATCATAAAATCTTGTTTATAAATGCTATCAAGGAAATATAAATAATTACATTCTAATTAGAAGAATTATTGTGGTGGTTTCTTAGAATTTATTCAGGTGTTCTAAGCCTAATTTTAAAATTTTATCAACACTTATACTTTGGGAATTGAAGTGCTTGTAGTGGAATATTATATTGCTAATATTTTTTCATCTAAGCTTCATACAAAATCTATGTTTTGCTTATTAGTGTGTGATAGCATTTTGTATTCTAAACAGTTTACATATGAGAGTTCATAAATCTCATATTTCTCTTTATACACTATAAATCAATCACTGTTCTGATTGTCAGTGTCCTGTCAGAATGTCTTTCCTATTTGCATAACTAATGCTCCAATGGGTTAGAAAACTTTCTTTGCAGGTGAACTTTATGTGGAACAAAAATCACATGTAAAATGTCTTTAATATGTTTGGTTAGGCTATAATGCCTATTTTAATTATTGTCATTTTCTTTCAGTCCTACACAAACGAATTCTAGTTAATTCCTGCCCAGTAATACTACTTTCTTTGGGGATTTTAAATATTTTTCCAGCAAATAATTATTTATTATCTTTTGTATTTATTTTTGCCACCTTATTCTTGGCACTCCCCCCTTTTTTTTTTTTTTGGTCAGGTGGCACAAAGTAGTCTCAACACGTGCCACTCCATCATTTTACCTACTGTCTCCTTATTTTTTTTTTTAACAAAACAAACAAAAACAATTTCTCCATGTCAACTCTCTCTGCCCTGTGGCTTAATTCCTATCACCAGGTTGCTCCAATGAACAAAATAGTCTAGAAGTAAATATCTATAGTGTGTTGTTCCTTTAAGAAGAACACACACACACACACACACACACACACACACACAGAGCTTTTATTTTACCACTTGAGAGACTTTGTTTCTTCCTCCCCCAAGTTATCACTGTTAGTTTTCTAGTCCTTTGTTCCTTGGACATAACTAACACAGTTAAAGTGTTTGCCAACTGGCAAAGAATATTTTCCTTTGGAATAATCCCTAAGTTCTACTGCATATTGATTTACCTTCCTATAAAATAGGTAATAATACTTGACTAACTTGCATAGCCAGCAGGCTTCTTTGACTTTACTAAGTTCTTTGAGGCACTTGAACGCAAAAAGAAATTGAAATCCAGGACATTATTACTGTTGTTATGTAGAAAAATGATATTAAAATACAACTGTATCTTTATGCTTCCCCTCGGCCATTGTCCTTTATGTTTTCATTTTATTCACTCTTCTCTGTGTTAGACTGCCATGAATATAAATTTCATAGGAGATCAAAGCCTACCAAGTGCAATGTGAGTGCTTGAAACACCCCCTGTAAGGCAAGAATTAGTTAAGCTTCTTGGTCTCCTCCTCCTAAATTTAAGGTCTATTCCTTTGGTAAGTATATTTTATTTTCATGGGAGTATAACTTAGTCGGCACATGTATAACTACATGGAGATTCTGAATGTGTTAGAAAGATAAAATATGTTAGCTTAAAATCTAATTTTTCACATGAATTACTTGCCTTACTAGATTGGATGGTGCCTTCTTAAATCATGCATGACAGAATTTTATTTTCTCTTTTCAACCACTTACAATAAATGTTTTGTCTTGTAATGGTTTTAATGTCAGTCTTTTTAGGTTTAAAATGCATTTTTAAAGGTACATCAGTAAGAGGAAAGTTTATGGATGTGCATATTTTAGGTTACTTTTGACCCATATTTTCCAGAGATAAGTCCATGACATTTTATTATCATTCTGTTTTTCATTTTTTATATTTTTTTTCTGAGCAATAGATCCTGATTAGTTTGAAAAAAGCGATATGGTTTTGCATAAAATCAGTTGCCATGTTGTTTAGATAAGGACAACAATCTCTTTTAGCCTCCTGAGATTTTTCCAATGAGGTCAAAATATGTATATAGATGTCAGAAGCATGTATGCAAATTAGGTAGAGAAGGGAAAGACTGAGCAATATGTGTATGTGTGTGGGGGGGGCTTATATGTTAATAATGTTTTCAGTGCAATATTTTCCATAAAGTTGGAGAAATGAAAATAATAATGCCTATTATAAATTAGCACAACTTTTGATTTGCAATTACTTTTATCTTTGTGGACTTATTTTTTCCTTAATAATTTCTGGAAAGTAACATAGGTCCTCATACAAGCTAAGCACATGCTCTACCAGTGAGCACCCATATTCCCTGTCTTTATGTTTGACATTAAATATTTTCAGGTAAAGAAGAAGCTTTTTAAACACAAGGAAAGGTTTTTAAGTTGTGAATGAGTGTCTAACCTTTTAATTTCAAATTAAACATTGCATTTGAAAATATTTGCACTGTATGTAGAAAAATAACATTTTAAACTTGAACACAGCACTAAAAATGTACAACCTCTTAAGATGGTATTATTGTGCAACTACATGAAATTATAGGAATTTAAAGATTATTGGACTATGAGTGAGCCTTTACAAAAGAACTGCATCCGCAGTTATTTCCAAGCCATTCTTCTCCTTTGAGAACAAAATAATACATATATATTTATATATGTATAAATATTAAAATATGTATGTAAAATATTATTAAAATATATATATATTCACCTTCTTTGAAAGGTTTTGCCAAAATCTTGCTTAAGCAAGTGAAATTGATACTCTCATCTTCGTAAAAGAATTGTCATGAAAACATTATCAATGAATATTAATATTAATGAAATGTTAATGAATCATGAGTCCATATGTAGAAAGGTAATCCTACTACATACACTCAAATCCCTCATCAGAGCAATTCAAGTATCAAAATTTGCATTTCTGTTTATATTTCCTTCCATCATAATTGGTAGTTTGTCACTATTTCTTTACTTGCTTGCAGGCATTATTCTAACTGAATACATTCTGTGGGTAGAGAAGAATCCTCACTCATCAAGGCTGTCAATTTCCCCACTTCTCCTTTTAGCTATTCTTGTTAGTTACTCTCTTTCTGCTTTTACTTACTGAAGACATGCCACTCATTCAGCAGATGCACTGACAGATACTTGACTGATGTGTAAATTTATTCACAGGAAAGAAAAGAACATTTTTGTTCTGACGTTTTATTTTTATCTCTGTGTGCCATCTTTATTTGACAGATTATAAAGCCATATTCATATTAAAAGCATCTTTAAATAAAGAGCAATTTGCCATATCAATATTGTCTTCCCACCTCTTTTATTTCCATGGCCTTAGAAGACTTAGTGAAAATAACATTTCTCACTTGCAGTGACAGTAATCCAAGTTATGGTGAATAACCATCCGTACTCCTTGTTTTTATTATTATTTCTGGCTTGTTCAATGTACACAGGAAAAAGTGTTTCATCTTTCTATATCATGGAGACAAGTAGATTGACATATACTCTGCTTGTCCTTTTCTGATTTTCTCACAGAGATTATAACTTATGGGCAAAAGGAAAAATGAGGTTCAAAAATTTAGGAACAAAAGTCGATAAGATAATCTGCATTATATTTTATTAAATAAGAGACCTTTTATAAAAGAGACATTCCAATTCTCATTTGCATATCAGTTAAAAAAGATAAAGGTCATCCTATAATTAAAATGTATAATTTTAATTGTTTAAGTATTGAGACATAATATATTTGAAAATGTGTTTGAAAATACATATTTTAGGGCTAGGGATATAGCTCAGTTGGTAGAATGATTGTCTTACATGCACAAGGCCCTGGGTTCAATCCCTAGCACCACAGGGAAAAAAATACATATTCTATCTGTGTTAAAAATTATGCATCTTTTCAATAACTATCACAGGCGATCATGCCAACAGTACCAATCATCTAGATGTTTGAAATGAACTATGAAGCTATGAACACTGAGCACATTTCTATCTAAAAGCACCCCCCACACTCTACTCATGGGCAAGGTAGCAGTTCTGGACATAGGTGGAGTCAATAAGATGAATGTCTATCAGATGTTGTTCAAGACACTTCATCCCATTAGGCTTGTTCTTTCCAGGACTAATTATGCTCAAAGTCACCTTAAAAACTAGAATGTCTCCATATTTGAACTCATCCGATTATTTATAAGTATTTTAGGGATAAGGCACAACAATCTTACAACTGGTGTGAATAAATGAGTACTGTACCTTCCAGATGAAGACAAGTAATATTTGTTAGGTATGTCTGAAGAGTATACCATTCATGAAATCTTCGTAGGAATAGTAATTCTGGTAGCATTTTTATCTGATACTGTTGTAAATTTGAATATGTACTCTGTAATCAAGAAGTTTCTTAAAAAATTTAGATAAATACTTCACATCACAATATAGACTTTGGAGAAAGAAGTCAAAATAAAATTAAGTGAGCTCAATTAATTTTGAGAAATGGAAGTATCTGCAACTTAATAAAAAGAGACTTCATGGAATCTGTTTTTATAACTTTCATAATGTTAGAATACAGTGTTTTGTTTTACATTTGAACTTCAGTGTCTTGGCAGCTGTTGCCAGAACACAATAAGTAATAAGTAATTGAAGTAATTGCTAGGTAAATAGATGAACAAATGCTCAGGAGCTACATTTTAAATGACCAATATCATTCATTGTTTAAGCTAAGTTCTAAATTCTATTTTTATCTTTTTGATTTGTAATGGTGCATTACTCTCAAATTTAAGAAAAAAAAAGATCATTAGCTTTTTACTTTCAACTGGGTCTTTCAGTAACAAGAAAATATGTACTCTAAAAATCACTGATATTCTTAATATAAAGTTAAAATCACTGTTGTGATAACTACTCATTCATATATTAAATACCAAATTGACCTACTTTTAAGAATACTTGAAAATTAAGCCAAAACCAAATATGATTACTTGGATCTTATCCATTGAATATATATTTGAGTTGTTGAAATCATTTTTCAGAAGACCAAATAAAAATACCAATTTGAGGGAAGGGCTATACATTATTAATGATACATACAGAAAATTTTTATGGCCCTCTGTCAACAAAATAATTTTTATCTTGGTATCCTTTTTTTTTTCTATTACTTGAGAGATACAATTATAAGTCAAAGGCTGTTGGAAGAGTTTTTCTGACCTATCAGTTCATTCTTTTGTTATATTTGTAACCATTCTTCAGATGTGCTTATTGGAGAACAGAGACATTGGGCATGTCTATACATACCTTGTGAGGTACATGGATATCATCTTTAGAAGCAGAATTCTGAGTCAGTTATTTCCTTTGGAAAAATATGAGTCCAAATACTCACCACTTCATAATCGACCATGATGAGTGATGAATCATATTTTCTCAGAAAAGTTACTAGTCTCATGGTTTGGATGTGAGGTATCCCCAAAATCTCACATGTGAGACAATGTAAGAGGGTTCAGAGGGGAAAGGGTTGGTTTGTGAGAGCCTTAACCCATTAAGTGAATTAATCATCTGATGAGATTGGTAATTGAAGGCAGGTAGGGTGTGGCTGGAGGAGGTGTAGCTTTGGGGTATATATTTGTATCTGGAAAGTGGAGATATCTCTCTGCTTTCTGATCATTGTGTGAACTTCTTCCCTCTGCCACACTCTTCTGCCTTGATGTCCTGCCTCACCTTGAGCTCCAAAGAGTGGTTCCGGCTCTCTATGGACTGAAACCTCTGAATCTGTGAGCCCCATATAAATTGTCCTCTGCTACAATTATTCTGGTTGGATCCTTTAGACACAGCAGCAAAAAAGCTGACTAAAACAACTAGGAAAATGTTAATTCACCCCACAACATTTATACATTGTTTTTTGGTACTTTTGTCCTCTCTTCCAAATACATTAGTGACCATTTCTATAGACATGTGACCTAGAAAGAGTCTCATTTTCTTTCAACAACTTTGTTTAAATACTCTTTTTCCATCCTGACTTTAGTATTGATACTTCTGTTTAATGGATCTATTACAGTTCCTTTTTAAGAAGTCATGCATTGAAAAATTTTGAGAAATATTTTTTAGAAAAATAAATTAATATTCTTATAGAGAAAGAAAATATTGCTTTAAAATGAAGTTGGCTGGATTATGTGGTTAATATTTCCTTTTGATTTTTAGTACAGGATATTTATTCCCTAGAAAATATGACAATAATGCAGAAAGTAGTGAAAAAATATGTATGTTCAACCTAGTTATTCTCCCATCTATTTTCCCCCATGTATACTTATAATTATAGCTTTAGTTGTAATATATAAATGGGTAACTTGGCATTAAGTATATTATCATTTTTCCATGTTATTTTATTTCCATAAGTGCCCATTTGAATGTTTTCATAGTATTTTCATTATGCATTCTGCAAATATTTTTCAAGCCTTATTCAATATGCAGAAACTTTTCAAAATTTTCATCCTCAAAACTGATTTTTTTTCCTTTCTCAGATTTTCTATTAGCCTTTATTCCTAGAAACTCTATTTCTTTTGATTAAATTTTATCTTGGTCCTTTTATAATTTTGTTTTAAAATATTTAATTATTAAGTTATGCGAAATGTATTTAGCTATGGAGTGTAAAAATTTCTGAACATATTAACATCTATAGCATACATTTGCTTTTTTCCACTGCAGTGAATCATTTAATCAAATGCTGATTTGAAAAGAATATTTGACTTAATATATTCTCACTGGTAAAAGAATCTATGTAAAACTCCTTTTTTTGTGCTTAAGTATTATTGTATTTGTTTTATTAAACACCTCTATATTTTATTTGATTATTATGAATGTTCCAGACATAAAGTCATATAATGTACAAGAAATATTAGACTTTCTCCATTTTTAAACAGAATTTATTAGCATTCAAAGGACAAAACTCTAGCCTTTGCTGCATAAGTCTATACTTAATTTCCTTTCTGTGCATCACAGCTATTTACTTTGTGAAAATTTTCACTGAGAAGCTGAATTGCCACTCTGAGATGTGGGTATCCCTGCTCCCCAAAGGGAAGACTGCATAGTAATTTATTTAAAGAAGCATCTTTCTAGATAAGTTAGTAAAATGAATTTAAGGAATCTGATAGTTCACTCCCTAGAGTGGATGTGCTACTCCTCTAAGTAGTGGACATGTGTCATTTTGCCACCCCGGTCAGCATGACTTCACCCTGTTTTTTTTTTTTTTTTTTTTTTTTTTTTGTTGTTGTTGTTGTTGTTTGTTAATTGTACCACAATTTTCCTGGGCACACACTGCTTTATGTATGGATATATATATGAGCCCTAGGTATTATGGTATTATGGCTTTGTTTAAGCTATCACTTGAGGTACCCATGCCAATATGGCAAATTGATGAGCATAGAATATAAGCAGAATTATCCCTGTCTCTCTCTCTCACTTTTTTTTTTTTTTGTACCAGGGACTGAACTCAGGGGTGCTTAATCACTGAGCAACATCCCCAGCATTTTAAATATTTTATTTAGAGACACAATCTCGCTGCTTTGCTTAGGGCCTTGCAAAATTGCTGAGGCTGGTTTTGAACTTGTGATCCTCCTGCCTCAGCCTCCTGAGCAGCTGGGATAAAAGGTGGTGCATCACTGTGCCCAGCTAGCAGAATTGGATTTTATGGCTTACTTCTTATCTTTGAAGAATATCTCTTTTTTTTTTTCTTTTTTCTTTCTGACTTTTATGTCAAATTTACTTAGCAAGATAAAGTATCTTGTGCTTAAAAACAGAGAGCTCTCAAATGCTTTTAAGAAAAAGTAAATATAAGAATTTTATTTTTCCAAAGTGAACTCTTTTGCTTTATAATAATCAAATACATTTACAATGTTAAGTGATACAATACTAAATTATATTTTGATTTCTCTAAGTGATTTAAAAATATTTTTCCAAAAATACATGTACACACATACTATGCATACTCTTGCATATGGATGTGGTATTATGCATGTACATAGATAAGTCCATTAATTGAAATGTGCTTAATAATAATAAGCATAATACCATACATTTTACATGTATAGACAAGTGTTGAGCATGTTCTTTTTATTTTTATAAGTATCAGATGATTTTTAAAAAATATTATCTTAATAAGTACATGTTATTAATGTTATAGGTCTAGCATAGTATTTTTAATTATTTCCTAATTTTTAAAACTTAGAATATTTAAAATTTTCTTTACACAATGCTGTGGTAAGAATTAAATAATGAAAATTAATAATAAATATCTAATATTAATGATAAAAATATCTCTGAATTTTCTTCAAGAGTTTATTAGAAGGTGAGTCACTTAGTTTAAGCAGAAACATCTTTTAATTAAATAATAAGAATTAGATTATTATCCCATACATAAAGGAGAAACATTAAATAATTCCAGGTAAATCAATGCCTTTCTGAAAAAAAAAAGAAACTAAAAGGGAGAGGGAGGCAAATATTCTATATACTATCAAAGTATCTTTAAGAGCTTGTTTGGACAATCAAATCCATTCAAGGACTTTAAAACAGATATTTGTATGAATAAACATGCTTTAAATTCATACCTTTCCTATATTATAAGAAAACTTAAGCTTGAGTGCAGTAACTGTAGTCAAACTAGCTTTTTCAGCAGTCTAGAGGCAAAAATAAATAATAAATAAAGTTAGCTTTGACTTTGCCACTTATTTACTATCCAGTTCCTCTGCATGTGGCTCAGTGCATTCTCACCAAGTCATATAATTTATAAATCATTTTAATTAAATATATTTGTATAATTACTCTCTGGGAATTTTAAATTATAACTGTTCTCAACAATATCAAATTTTCTGTACATGGTAAAAATATTCAAAAGTTAGTTTTTAACAAATGGAGGCAAACAATAGATACTAACAGGTAAATCATAATTTGTTCCCAATCAGTGCCTCTGGCTATAAGTTTATTTGTAAAACTTTCATTTTTAGATTATTTTGAAAAATTTTGCATCTGGATTCCATAGTTATCTTCCATATATGCCTTCACATTCATCTACTATTGTTCTCAAATCTCTATATATAGAAATTGAGAAGCATTATTTTTTTTTAAGGAATATGTTGCAAGTATTGTGTCCCTGTCTGTCTGGTGCTTCTGCCTCAGGGTTGCCCATAAAAGCACCAATTTCTATATTAAAAATGCTTTTCCTGTGGTGAAGTATTGTTTCAAGCATGCTAATAATTTTTCTTGAAAGGTAACATACAAAAATAAAAATGAGCTACCTATTCCTGGAATACATATGTATAAAGGTTCCCCAATTATATGTGTTCACCAAATGACTCCTGTGCAATTATTTACTTAGAAAAAGTTTTCTGATCAATTCCAACTTTTACCTTGGTTTGCATGTTCAATATGAAATAAAATTTGCCTTGGACCACATCAAATTTTAAGAAAACCAAAAGAATTATTAAATCCAATAGCCAGAGAATATGTGTCTGTATAAAGGTTGACAAAAGATTGTTACTGTCAGTCAGCTTTCTAATTAAGGAATGGAACAATGTAAGAAGAAAAGTTGCATGAGGCTTTTCGTTCTTTCTTTCTTTTTTTTTTTTTTTTTTTCTTTCAAAGTTTTAAATATGGCTTCTTGTTATTGGGTGATGTGAAAGATAGAGAAGGGGATGATTATGAAAAAAACATTCAACCTTTCCACCCAATATTCCATCTTTGGACTACAGCTGTCAGTTGAAATCCGTATACTTACTCTTGAGTCCTAAAAATTCTTTCACTTGAAAGTATAATCCTTTGGATTTTATAAAAAATTTTGAATTCTTTCAGTTTAGTTATCAGCTAAAAAATTTACCTGATTAAAATAAATCTTTATAAATATTCCTAACCGACTTATTAATGTGAGATACCTGTTTTTTTTTTTACCACCATTTTTAAAGATTCCTTCCTTGTTTTAAGTTATAAGAACACTATTCTAATAATTTCTCATCTATTACCAAAAAAAAAAAAAAAAACAGAATCTGGCAAAAGAGAACTAACTCATTAAGAAGAACATGCAATATTTTTTTAAAAAAATAATTAGTATTTAAATAAATTTACTATGCAAGAATGTCTTGTCTTAAATTTTATATTGTAAAATTACTGTTTGTGTCTAAGTAGGAAGAACACATATGTTACCTACTTGTTAATTCATATAAGGTTAACAGAATTATTTATTACATTTGATAAATTCCAATTAAAGGCATTTCAAATATAGTCAAATATAGATCTGGTGATCCTCTTTAAATATTTTGTTATCATTATCTAAAATATTTACTGTTAATTATATCAAGACACCAGCTGAATTTAACTAAGTCGTTTCCTTTTGCAAACCATTTACTTCCTTAATAAATATTATATGCCTAATATTTATCTGTGACCATCTAGGCTCTGAGGATAGAGGAATAAATGGAATAAACAAAGTAATGAGCTTGCAGACCTAATACTCTATCATAATAATATGGAAAATAAAAGAAAATATAAACAAATGAAGAATGAAACAATTTTAAATAATAAGAGTAATGTGAAGAATGAAAACTATTAGAATGGAGAGTTTAAAAGTTACCAGATTAGAGCTAATTTATACAGCATGAAAGACTCCTGTCTGCATAAAGTTTAAACTAAAATGATGAAAGACAAATAAGGAGAGAAAATGTAAGTTCAAAGAACCTAAACAGAGATGTGTGTTGTATATTTAAGACACAAATCCAAGAAGAATTTGGAGTTTCCTGAAAAAAGGAGAAAGATAGGAACTGACATGGGACAGACCCTCAGGAATCGCATTGAGTAGAACAGTTTAGCATTTGGTCAAATGTTCATTATTTGTAATAAAATCAACAGGAAACCAGAGCAGTAAATAGGAATTTCAGTGGTTTGTAGTGTGATATTTCTCACAGTGGAGCTGATGAGAATCTATGAGATTCCACAGAAAGGTTAGAGAGATTTTAGTTTGATGTTGAGCATGTTAAATCAAAGTTCTTGAGATTGTGTTTTTTTGTTTGTTTTAATTAAAGGATTAATGGAGCTATTGCAAATGGTAGGCAGAAAAGAACATACACAGATTCCACAATTGCCAGGAGCCAGGCTGGCTAATAGCTGAAAATATGCTCACTGTACCTAATAGCCAAGAACACTTCTATAATGACCATTTAAGGAAGGAAAGAATAAGTTATTTATACTGAGTGTACATTGGCTGTACATTGAGGGGGCAGAATTACATAAAGTGGGGAAATTTTGGTATAGGAACTCAACCCATAAAAAGAAGTATTTGATCCTAGTGAGATGGTGTCAGTTAGCAGTCCACAAATTCCATTCACAAGCTGGAGGTTGCAGAGTATGGTGGTCAATTGCTTGGTTTCAACATAAATTCTGGAATGTGAGATGCTATTTTGTTGGTTTGGCTCACAGTTGTTAATTAACATCTCTTATCTCTCTTATCCTTCATCCTGTGGTCCTTACTGTTAAATTTTGGACATATCAGAAATTTTACTTTATCAAAATGAAGTGCATGGAAAAATAAAAGAATATGTATTATTCAACTTTGGCAAATCACTTCTCAGTTTCAATGTTTGACAAATTCAAAAACCTTTGAGAAAACACTCAAACTGGTTAATATTAGAATATCTTTTGTTATGTATAGAGTTATATGTTATCTAAGGCTTCTTTGAACTCACCAATCATGTATAAAAATAACCTTGATTTTCAAGTAACACTATTTATATGTACAGTAACAGAAAAGTGAGAACACATTCCAGCAGTGATCTTATGGTATTTAAATACAAAAAAATTAATACATATCAGGTTTTTCCAATGTTTTGTTTTATATTTAATACAACAAATAAACACATATTTTGCTGACAATGAGCTAAATTGAAGAGGTTTGCAAGTCACTAAATAATATCTTGTTTTTAAATTTTTTCCCTGAAATATTTCAGGGGACTTCTGAAATGAAAACTCTCTATATATGAAAGTGTTTATAGAATACCCAGTTTATGTGACATTGACTTACACCTCTTAAAATCCAAACAGTATTGTGACATGAAGGTAATATATGCTTGCCTCCTGTCATACACAATTGTCATGATTTATTGAAACTTGAAAAAATATACAAAGGCAAATTTGTGGGAAAAAGTCTGAAAATAATAAGCTTTTCTTTCTAGTCAATGTAACAGATGACAAGAAAATTTATAGATTTTCCTGATACTCCAATGAAAAAGATTCATGATACTTAATGTTAAATCACTTTAGCAGTGTTGTGATTATATATAAGACTGTTTAGTATTTCAGAGAATGAGACATATCTGACATTTTGGAAAATTAAATTCACTCTGAAAACATTTTCTCCTCAAAATATCTTGCACATACATAAATCAAAACCTCATTTATTTTTAATTGACATAAAATTTTATATATCATGATGACATTTCAATATATGTTTAACATTACCTAATTTTCAAATCAATATATCTGTGTCTTCAAACATTTTAAATTTCTTTGTGGTAAAATAGTTCAAAGTCCTTTCTTTTTGTTTTTAGGAATATACAGTACATCACTATTATCTATACTTACTCTCCTGTGCAATAAAACCTTAGAGCTCATTTCTCATATCTAACTGTAACTTCATACTTATTGACACATCTTTGTCCATTCCTCCCTCCCTCATACTCTTCCTGGCCTGCGGTAATCACCATTTGACTTTCAACTTCTATTAGATCAATGTTTTTAGATTCCACACACGCATGAGATTAATTATGTATCTTTCTGTGACTGGCTTATTTCACATAATAAAATGGCTTCAGTTCCTGCTATGTTGTTGAAAATGATGGGATTCCTTTTTTTCTTATGAATGAATAGTATTCCATTGTGTATATACACGACTTTTTTTTTTTTAATTCATTCATCAGTTAATATACATAGGTTTTTTCCCTTTCTTGGAAATGGAATAGTGGTGTGAATAGTAATGGCTGTCTAACATACTGATTTCACTTTATATAAAGTAAGATAATTATTTAATCCAGCAATATATCTAATCATATTTTAGCTATATGTTCATTTTTAAGGAACCTCTATCAATGCCTATTTTAAATGTTAAATCTCATAAGGTAAATAAATAATAGAATATATGTGCTTTTAATATCCAATTAAGATAAAATGACTAACTTCTGTAAAAATGTGAATGAAAATGTAAATGTGATTTGTTGTCTTAACCATCCTAGTTCTGAATGGTGGTTTGTTCTGTTTTGTAGGCAATCTCCCAATGTGCACTGCCTGTTTGTTTGTTTTAATTACTCCAAAGGAAATGTTTTGCAGCTACATAAATTTTTCTGCCCAGAAGTCATTGAGTGTTTTGCAGAATTAGGAGTATTGCTTATATTCACTTTGTACCTTTTCAACTAATCTTGACATTTTGGACAGCACATACTGGGATTTTATGTGCTTTTGTAGTCATTAACTTCATTGTACTTAGAAACATGGAGTTCTAGCAAGAATTGCTGTTTTATTTTATCAGGAATATATTTTAGAGATTTATTTTAATTCTTTTTATATAATTGATTTTGAAAATACATGGTAGATGGAAGAAAATATTTAAATGTGTAGAAATAAGTTCAATGCCAAATTAAAATATCTCAGAGGTAGTGTGTGTATGTGTGTGTGTGTATATATATACACACACACACATATATATACACACACATACATATATATGTATATATATATACACATACATATATATAACTATACCATATATAGTTATATTCTGATTTTCACTTTGATGTACGAGCATATTAAAGTACATTATTTCTTCAATAATTTGCTCAATGTTGTCTCAGGATGTATTTACATAAAACTATGCTGCACACTAAGACTGTTGACAGACTCTTTTTAAAAAATAACTGCAAATGTAGAGCTTCAGGGAAGTTCTTCCTTACTAATTATATGCCATACTGTTTGTTCTTGTATTTATTGTGAATATAGAATATATATCCTCTGTTCTTGTGCTGTTATTTTTCTGTGCCACTGCATTACTATTAAGAAAGCATTGTACTATTTATTTTTCCAGGTTTTTTTAAGTTGCAGGTGGAGTATAACTGGTTTATTAGTTTTGCATCAAATATAACCAGTTGTTTTCTAATCTTATAGAATTATTAAATGTAGTTTTTACAACAATAATTATCATACAAGGAGGGTGAATTGATATTGATAAGTTGATTGACACTTTTTAATTAGGTAAATCACCTAGTGTCCATTTTTTCTCATTAATTTTGATATTTGTGTTCTTATTTAACATATTTTCTCATCCAGAATGTAGAACTTACAGATTTACATAATGTTATATAGAGTGTAATGTTATGTAGAGAAAACCACTATTTATTTACTATTGCATATTTAAGTAGGGATCAAGAAGTGATAATTCTTATTTTTTTTGTAAGAGGGTACTGGGTATTGAACTTAGGGTCATTCAGTCACTGAGCCACATCCCCAGCCCTATTTTGTATTCTTATTTCAAGACAGGGTCTCACTGAGTTTCTTAGCACCTCACTTTTCCTGAGGCTGGCGTTGACCTTGCAATCCTCCTGCCTCAGCCTCCTGAGCCTCTGATATTACAGGCATGCGCCACCATATCTGGCTGATAATCCTTATTGGTATTAAAAATATTGCATACTTTTCCATTGTGTTAGATACAAATATAGTAAGGAGAGTAATTAAGTTTATTAACTGATATTTTTTATTTTATGCTTTTCTTGACATTGAATATTTTCTGTTAGTCAACTGTTAATAACAATCATTAATTTGAAGAGCATTATCTGTGTTCTAAAGGTCAGTAAAGAACAATAATTTCATATTGACTGTTACAAAATTTTCCGATGACAAATCATAAAGGAACCTTCCATACAGGTAGCAGATAAAGAATAAGATCTATGAATTTAATGCATTTAGTAATTTTCCCCCTCTTTGCCCAAGAAAACAGAGATTTTATCCCCAAGTAATTCCACTAAGATGTTCATGTTTTATACACACTATTCAGTTCTCTTATTTTGGGAACATGAAAATCATAATAAATTCTCAATATTTAATTACTTATAAATGGTAATAGAGGTTGAGATACAAGAAAAAATACATAAAGCAAATATTTGCATTTGAACAAGGAAGTCAAGCATTAACCCTTGCCCAGGAAAGGACCCATATTTGTTCAGGAACAATAAGACTGCTTCAGTTGTGTTTTCTGTTTGTTTTTGCTTTCAGTGCTAGAGATCAAACTCGGAGCCTCAGACATGGGTAAGCATAGTAGCACTGAGGTAATATACATCCCTCCTCATGCTTCAATTTTTAAATAAATTTTTTCCTCAGTGATAAGCATAATTCCTCTCCCATTAAGTATATATAAAAAAATCAGTTGGTGGCTTTTAGGCAGGTAGAATGACAGGTAGGAGAAAAAATACCAATAGGTGACTCTTCAGAAACAATTGAGAGTCTATAGAAAAGAAACTACAACCTAGAACTGAAATTTTTCAAATGGAAAAGTGAAATTTGATCTTTGAAAGGGAAGGCAAATAGGAGTTGGGGTTGTGACTCAGTAGTAGAGCACTTGCCTAGCATGTGTGAAGCACTGGGTTCAATTCTCAGCACCACACATAAATAAATGAACAAAATAAAGGCCCATTAATGTCTAAAAATATATAAAAAAAAAAAGGGAAGACAGATATTAATATCTGGAATAGTACTTACTTTATAAACATACATAGATTATCATTTTTATATAATTATTTCATATAAGTAATATTGGTATCTTTTATTCTAATACTTTCCATTAGTATATTAGAAGACCATCTACCTTATAATTCCAGTTCCTTCACTGCTAATCCTAGTTAGTATGGTGAACCATTTCTAAAATTTGAATTTTAGTACAGTTGTCATTGCCATAGCATTCTCATGAGAAACAAAAGACAAAGTTGATATAATTACATTGACGGCCACATGATCATTAATTAATGCACAATGTACTGCAGTATTACTTTACCTTCTCTAATGTAAAGATATTAGTGTCTTAAAATTTATAGTAGAATGTAAAAATTGATCATTATCCTTATTGCTATTTTTATTAGAATTTAATTGTTCCACATATTGGCATAACACCTTTCATTTGGTGTAAAAATATTCAATCTAGATCAATTTTAAATTCTATTAGAATTTTTATGATCTTTTCTTTTTATCATTAATAGTTAATGTTCAACACATTCTGGTTAGTATAATTAACATAATTTCACGTAATTACAGGTGCAGAATGACATGTTATTTCCACGTTCTCTTACTCATAACATATCAAAGAAAATCTTAAAATAATGTCATATCTCAATTTAACTATATATTATTATAAGAAAAATTTGCATTTTCAGATTGTAATTTCATAATCATTATATTACTTTTGTGATTAAGCAAGAAATTGCATCACCCATTTTTCATGAGAAAATAAATATTGAATGATTTTCACCAAATTTTAACTTGTCCATCATATATAAGGTATATGAGAGTAAGAACTTTCTTCTAGTAATCCCAAAACTTTTTTTCTACAAATACAATCAGCATTTTATCTGTCAATTAAAAATTTGAAAATATAACTTTATAACATAAGTACTGTAACACAACCTACTATAATTCCAAACTCTCACATTTAGGATGACCTAAATAGGAATGTACAACAATAATAATTTTTCAAACTACTATTTCCCAGACTATTAAAAGAAAAACAATGATAAAGGAGACTTGGTAGACATGGTACAGACTAGCAAAAAGGAAACTGAAAGTAGATTTGGAATTATATTTTAGGTTAACAATATTTATTTAAGTTAATGGACTGAAATCGTTTTAGTAGTTTCTAAAGGTTTTCTTTTTAAACAGTCCATCAGACCAAAAAGAAACAATGCACAAAGTAACTTAATTATAAAAATGTCAAATCTTAAGAGCAAGCATTCACAAAGCACCATTAAGAGATTTCAATATCACTGAAATCTGCTCAGGTTAACCTGCCAACTGTCCTATTTGCAAGTAAAATTTGCCCTCTTTCCTAATCAACTGCTCTAGAGCTGATTATTTCCCATTTATTTAATGCTATCTGCCAGGCCTCCCAAATGTTTTAGTCCTTATTTTAGTACCATCTCAGACTCATTAGCCTTTTGCCTGACAGAGCCAATGTGACTATCTGACAGCCTGAAACTAGGGGCTGCTCTGCCATTGAGAATCAAAATCTTTCCAGGAAAGGGAGTCTAAAAAATAAAATATCAACATATATTTAAATAATGTCAATTCATGAAACAAGGCAACAAAGCCAATATTCTATATAATGTTGGATATACCAGAATATTGTTTTTTCAAATACAACTAGAAAAAAGTAATATAATAATGTTTCATAATTTGGGAAGCAATATTCTTTCTGAAAATTGTGTAATAAACTATTGTCTCTGATTATACTTAAACAGAAAATTATCATTTTTGATCACTACCAAAAATGATCATAAAACATCATTTTTCATGTGGTTCAATCTAAAATAAGACATAATAGGTGTTATAATATGGCAATATATTTTTATATGTGGACAAGCTTTAAGATAACAAGGTTGACATGAAATCTATTTGTTAAACTCTTTACCTCTCTCAAAATAAAACTTTAATCAAAATGAACTCAGTAATTTAAACAAGGACTAGACTAATAAAACAAGAAGAAGGAAAAGCTTTTCTACCTAGTTCTAAAACATACTAAGTGACCAAAAAGTTAATTCTCACAGTGGTCTAAGCCTGTACAAATTATCCATGTGAATGGGTCATTTCAATTAGAATTTCATGGGTGCCAGCATGGGTTGGTAACCTAAGTTATTTATGTCAACTGTCAGGGAAAACCCAATCCATTCCAGTCTATTTTGATCTAGAGAAAAGCAAATCAATTGGAAGGAGATATAATCTTATATTATATCATAAATTTACATAAAAGAACCATAAAAATCCCACTGTTTTATGATTTTGTGCTAGGCACTTGAGCACAATTATGTAGAAATCCAGAAATGTTAAAGACCCTGCCAGAGGTCACCCAGGTAACCTTCAGAGTTGGAATTAGAATCAGGTGACTCAAAGCCTTGGCTCAGTCCTTATCTTACACGTTTTCTTAAAAATTCTATTGGGTACATCCTGATTTTATTGTTAACATTACTATTATATTTATTAGATACCAGAGAAGGAAATAAAACCAAAACAGACCTGTTACTATACATATATATGCAACTTAAATAATTTAAAACACAGCCAAAAAATCACTTGCTATGTTAAATTTTGAGGTTTATGATCTTTTCAAATAAAAGGTGCTTTTATTTTCCTTCTGTTTTTTAAACATGTTATGACAATAATTTCTGATATGTAAATTGTGGATCATGTGCCAGTGTTACACTGGTGTATATTTTGGTGACTAGACAGAAGTCACTGGTTCAAACATGTTCACTGCAAAAATCACCTTCTATGGGAAAGTAAATAAAAGTTTCAGTGGGAAACCTCTGAGTGTAATTATCAGGCAATTAAAATAAAAATAAATCATAATAAGCAATAGAGGAAAAATGAAAGACTAGTAAATATTCTAAATGCAGGGTAGGCAGTATTTTAAAAAAAACTTTAGAAGATGGTTGCAAAACAGCTTTTGCAATATAGATCTAAGATGTCCAACACATAAATGTCATTGTATGTATCCTTGTAATCTTTAACAGTAGAGAAGTTAAACTTTCATATATAAAAAAGATCAAATGTTAAAACAGGTAAAACAAGCTCAAGAAAATGAACAAAGTTAACCAAGGTACTGGAAAAGACTTTAAGCTATAAAATGTGTCACCTGTTTGAAAGAAAGTAGTTAAATGGAAATACAAAAGAGTTCAAGAAGTTAACATATTTTAAAGCGATTTCAGTACAAACACACAAAATATATATGCATTTGTTTTATGTGTATGTCTGTGCCTACCTGTATTTTTATGTATAATTTTCAGAGTAAAGGGAAAGATAATGATCAAAACTCATTTTAATGACTGGTCAACATACAAGAATCTTTTTAAAAGAAAGACAGTTAATGCTGTTCAACAAAAAAACATGAGTTGTACAAATATTGATAGTTGTACTAATAGTATTCAGAAATACATTATGTTTACAGTGTCTGCACTATAAAACTGACCCAAAAAAAGTCAGACCAGATTTTAAAATATTTTAGAGGCAATAACCTAGAGAATTTGGCTCCAGAATGATAAACTCTTGCAAAATGGACCTTTTTCTACAACTTTGTTGTGCCTGTATTTCATTTCATTTCCCTTGCCTCATGCCATTTCATGAAACAGTTTAGCATTGCATCGTGATTTTATTTGCCTTATATGAAGATTATTTACCAAGACAATTTTGGTTTTGATAATACTTGTCCCTCTTTCCTTTCTTTCGGTCACCACTATATCCATGCTACCAGGTCATGAGGAGGAAACAAAAGGCTACAGCCAATTTCTCCTTTCTGCTCCCTGCATAAGCATTATAGATAGGCTTACAGCAAGGTCAGCCTGGAGAGCTAGACCACCGGCTCTCACACTGAGAACAAAGTCACCTTCGCAGTGTGTAGAAAACTTCTGCCACTCTTTCTTTCCCTCTCTGTAGGGAGAAACCTCTCTAGTGAGCCTTCTGAACCTGACCTTCCAGCATGACAAGACAATCTTCAGGATACCATGCTGCTTAGATGGCTAAAGCCACCGCTTTGCACGGTTTGGGATTTCACCCTTTGACACACTACACTATCTTTAAAGTTGAGAAGTTTAGTCTTATTACTGCATTGGCTTTTCTTCAAGCTCATTCAGGTTATGTCTTTAGTCTTTCTTAATTTTAATGACATCCAAAATATTTCTCATCTTCGTGGTATGGTCCTTGATCCCCAAGTTGATAAGATACATGGCCATATTAAATAACATTTCCTAATTCTTTTGTTCTCTCAGTTACATCAATTATTCTAATTTTAAAAAATGCTATTAAATAAGCTTTTGCTTCTAGTGAAAATGGAGTAAATGGGCTGGGGTTGTGGCTCAGCAGCAGAGCGCTCGCCTCACACGTGCGCGGCCCGGGTTCGATCCTCAGCACCGCGTAAAAACATAAATGCATTGCGTTGTGTACAACTAAAGTAAATAAATAAATATTAAAAAAAAGAAAATGGAGTAAAAACAGTAAAATTTACAATCTTGTCTAAATAAACAAGTAATAAACAAAAGTAAAATAAAACAGAAGGTGTATAATACAGTGGTTCAAGACAGTGGACATCGAGAAACAAAACACATTAAACTTTTATATATAGAAACAAATGAGGTGAGTACTAATATTTACTTCTGCCTTAGGATAGTTTTAGAACTAGCACCAGGAGGAGGAATGTAGGCAGAGCCCAGGGATCACAATAACATGAGGAGATAAAGTTAAGAGTGCACCAAATTAAGGTAGATAGTGTTGCAAGATAAAATACCAAATATTTAAAAACCACAAAATAGTAGTCACCTTCATATTACTATAATAAAATTTTTGACATAATTAACTTATGAAGATGAAAGCTTTACTTTTGACTCATTTTTTGGAGGGTCCAGTCCAAGATATAGTGGCCCACTACTTTGGTTCTCTGAGAAGTTATCACACCATGTTAGGAGCAAAACTGCACACCCTGTGAGCCAGGAAGCAAAATGTAAATGAATGGACTATGGTTCAGTCATCCCTTTTAAGGTCAAGCTTCTGGTAGCCTAAGAATTCTCACACAGGTTCCCATCATGTAAAGGTCAGTAGCATCTTTCAATAATGGCAACATGGGATCCAAGCCCTTTAGAATATGGACCTTTCAGGAGACATTACCCATATTAAAACCATTCCAACTCTGGCCACCAAAAATTCATGTTCATCTCACAATGTAAAATACATCATTCATCTCCCAAGAATCCAATAGTCTATTCTAGCTATGCTCAAAATTCCAAGTCCAAAGTTTCCTCCAAGACTCAAGGAAAACTCAGATGTAAGCCTTTGTAAAAATAAAAAAGGATGTTATACACTTCCAAGATACACTGATACAACGGGCACATGGTATGCACTCCTATTCAAAATGGGAAGAATAGGATAGCATAAAGGAGAGATTGGCCTAAGCCAAGACTAAAACCCACTGGGGCAAAGGTTAACTACTGCAGTTCCTTGTCCCATGTCCAGGGCACACTATGGTGGTCTGTGGGCTCCCAAGGGCAGGATCTGTGTTGGTTACATCCCACATGGCCACTCTCCTGTTCTGGCTATGCAGGCTGCATGCAGTTCCCTCAGCATGCATTGAGTATTGTTGGCATCTCAACCTTTTTTGAGTCTCCACTGTGTCTTTAGCTTTACTCCTACAGCTCAATTAGCATTGCTGTATTGGGGACTTGCTTACAGGGACTTCATCTTGGTCACACTTTGCCTGACACCTTAAGCTTTCCTTTGAAATCTACATGGAATCTATCACGGATATAACTCCTGCATTCTGTATTCCTGCAAAATTAGCATCATGTGGTTAATGCCAAGGTCTCTTATCATTGCAAACTATACTTGAGCCCACTCAATTCACAGCTGCAGTGGCCTCTGACTGCCTTGCTATCTGAACATGGGGAAATGAATCCTTGGGGAACAAATCCTGTTATAATCCTGGGTACATATGGTACCCTAGCATTTTTTCTGAAAATATCCCTCCTAGGAAAGTCTTTGAAATAATTTGCACTTCTATATCTCTGAACCTATGATGGCTGAACACTTGCTCATTTCTGAGTTGTCCTCAGGGCATATTTTCTATTGTCCTTATACAAAACACTTGACTTCTTTTGGATTTCAACCTCTTTGACCATAGTTTTGCACTTGCTCTTTTTCTGGCCAAGCTGTAAATTTTTCAAAATTTTCCACTCTAATACTTTTGCTCCTTATCCTCACTGTAAATTTAACTGAAAGCAGTCAGTATTACCTGTGCCTCAGTCTCAATGCATTGCTGAATTAAAATTTTCTCCAACAAGTAAATTAGTCCATCACCTTTAAGTTCAGTCTCTCAGACTATATCAAGACCTGGACAAAAGATATTCAAATTTTTTTTGCCACAACTAGCAGGAATGGCCTCTAGTCCTATTTCCAATAGATTTATTTTTCCATCTGAAATCTCATCAGCAAAGCCTTTACTGTCTGCCTTTCTATCAGCATTCCTCTAAACCCTTACCTGAATCACCCATAAAGCTCCATTTATAGCATTTTACAATTTTCTAGCCTGATCTTCCAAACACTTCCAGACTCTTTCTTTTAACGAATTCCAAAAGCTTTTCCACATTGTCAGATATAGTCACATCAGTTATGTCACTTCTCATTACCAACTTTATATATAAGTCATTTTCACATTGCTATAATGAAATATCTGAGATAATTAGCTTAAAGAGGTAAAAGTTTAGTTTTGGTTCTTTATTTTGGGGTATAGACAAAGATCAAGTGGCCCACTGTTTGGAGCCTCTAATGAAGCAGTGTAGCATGACCGGAGCACAAGGAGAAAAATTGTCCAACTCTTGAGCCTGGAAACAAAAAGAAGAGGAAGAAAAACATAAATAAATAAAAATCCCCTTTGAAGGAACTGTTCCTGTTGACCTAAGGCCCTCTCATAAGTTCCCACCTTCTGAAAGTCCACAGCACTTCCTAATCATGCCCCTCTGAAGGGCAAGCTGTTAACATGTGAACTTTGGGAAACAATACACATACCAAACCATAGCATGCATACAGGAAAAGATCTAGAGATGCTCAGTGAGTTCCCTTAAGTGTTCAGCAGAATTTTGATCAATACATTGCGTGTAGTGAAACTACCAGAAAACACAGAAGGAAATATCCAAGAGGACTGAAGAGACCAATTCTTAACACTTAACAAGGGAAGGCTTCATAATTTACAGAACACTAGGGAATATGCATAAAGCATTCTTACACAGTAGTGACAACTAATTAGCCTTGGAATAGACTCCTCTGGTCCAACATAATAACTACTAAAATGAGGGGGGGAAATAAAATTTTATCTAAATATTTAACCACATTTAAGAACAAACAAAGCTCTATGGTTATATTTATAAATAGGGTATATCCAGCACTATCAAGATTGAATTCACAACATCTATTATGTAGTACAATATTAATGAAAATATAAAGAAGCAAAAAAATGACCCCATAATGCAGAGGGAGGAAAATCAACCAAATTAAAAGAGAACTGCAAAAGATGATAGAATTGGCACAAAAAAAAGGACAATGAAATTTATTGTACATCTATTCTATATTTTAGAAATTAAATATAGATATTGAACAAAAACATTAAAATACAAATTAAACTTTTAGAAATGAAAGCTATAGTTTCTAATATGACAAGAATCCAGATGAAAATAGACATTGGGGGTGAAAACATATTTGAAGAAATAGCAACAGAGGAAGAAAAGGAAAATTAAACAAAGGGATCAACAAGCTGTGGGTAAATATCAACTGGCTAATATACATGAAATTAGAGCATTCAAAGAAATGAGAAAATATTTCATGATTGAAGGGGATAGGAATAATGGCAGACTGAGTTATCCATGATTACCCTAAATACATGTATGAAGACACAATTGTTGTAAAAATACTTTATATAAAACCAGCAACTTGAAAAATTGTGCTCTTTATATGTAATATGAAATGAAATGTACTCTGCAAACATGTATAACAAATTAGAATAATAAAAAAAATTAAAATTAAAAAAAGATTTCATGACTGACTGTTTCCAGTTTTTATTAAAATTATAAATCCAAAGTTTTAAGAAGTCCAGTGGATCTAAATCACAAGAAATGTGCAGAGAAATGTATCAAAAACCATAGCAAATGTGTTCAAAAAGAGTGACAATAGGAGACTGTTAAAAATTACTTAGATAGAAGTTTGCTGCTTCCCATCTTCCATTAGCTAAGCATCTTTTCTATGCCACACCATTCTGCTATAATATCCAGCCTCACCTCAGGCTCAGGGGAATGAAGTCTCACAAAAATGGATTGACACTAGCCCAAAACATTAACCCCAAATGAACTTTTCCTCTTCTACGTTGTTTTTGTCAGGTATTTTGGTCACAACATTGAAGAGCTCACTAATACAAAAATGGGTAGCCACTAGGAAACATTACTGCAACTAACTTGGCCATATAATTCAAGTCTTTGGAACTGGTTTGGAGGAGTTTGGATAAGTTTGGAGGTACAAGCTGGGAAATCCTTAGAATGTTGTAAGCAGAGCTTAATGGCTGCTTCTGATGTGAGTTCAGAAGACCAGAATGCTGATTAGGCTCTAGGCAGTACAGACTGAGTTCATAAGGTCTCAGGCAGATATAAGAATTATTTTGAGAATTGGATGAAGAGCCATTCATGTTGTATTCTGACAAAGAACTTGCCTACATTTTGTCCATGTCCTAAGATTTTCTGTGAGGCTGAATTAAAAGGTAATGACTACTTGATTTTGTAGAGAAGATGTCAAGGCAGCACACCATTCTGGAGTCAAATTGGCTATTTCTGAAAGCTTTTAACCAAGTTTACTGTGATAACCAAGAGCACAAAGCAGAGAAGAAATATTTAAAAAGCTTGAAGTTGGCCAGAATAACATATGTAAAAGTGGGACCAAGGAAGCTGTTGCTGCTAAAGAGATTAACACCACTAAAGATAGGCTAAATAGTTTGCATAGAGACTATAGTAAAGATGTCTTGAGAGCACCTCAGAATCATCAGGGACACACCCATCTCAGCCTCAAGGTATAAAAATAAAAACTCATTTAGGAGAACATTGGGGAAATCTGCTTACACAGGGTGCTCAGGTAGTTGTTTTCCCATGACTCATTTCATGTGCTCTCTACCCAGGCACTCAGAAGCTGCCACAGCCTGATCCAAGGGGGCCCAACTACCGCCAAAGATGACAGCAGACCTTTCCATTGTCCATGTGGTGCTGGCCAAGTCAAGCAGGGTTGGGATCCCCACAGACAATCACTGAGAGGGTAATGTGTAAAACTGTGAAAGTGAAGCTGAAGCTGTAAAGGAGACCCTAAGAATGAAAAGATGCAAGAATTGTAGAATGTCTGCCAAGTAAGATTGAAGGAAGGAAGCATAACAGAGGCCATTGGTCTGCAACCAACAGGGTCATAGGGACTGGCTGCCCAAGTCCTTTGGAGATCACACCTAACTATCATGTACTCCAGATACCAAATGTGGAAACCTAGAGTTTGTTTACCTAGCTGGGCTTAGGTCTTGTGTTGGTTCCATTCCTTCTTACTATTCCCCTATTCCTTCATTATGGAATGGAAATGTTTACTCTATGCCATTGTATATTGGATGAATGTACTTAGCTTTGATTTTTACAGGGTCTTACAGACAAGAGCTTGTATGAAGTGTCAGAGGAGACTTTAGACTTGGACTTTTGAATGATGCTGGAACTCTTAAGTCTGTGGAGATACTTGGAGATGAACTACATGCACTTCACATTGTGAGATGGACATGAGCTCTTTGGAATCAGGGAATACAAGTTATGGTTTGGATATTAAAGTGACCCCAAAAGAGGTAAAAATATTGGCTTATGAGCGTTATAAATTATTCATTAGATAAGTTCATCTGATGGGTTAATAATTTAAATGAACTATTAGGTAGAAACTGTACATGGGACATGGTTGAAAGAAATAGGTTGCTGGGTCTAGGCCCTTTGACTATATCTTGTCTCTGAATCTCCTCTCTCTCTCTCTCTCTCTCTCTCTCATTTCTGGCTACCATGAACTGAGCAGTTTTCTTCCATGATGCCTTTCTTCCATGATGTTTTGCCTTACCTCAGGCTCATAGCAATAGAGTTGGCTGACCAGGGCCTGAGAACTCTGAACCTGAAATAAACTTTTCTCCAGAAGTAACTAACTAAATGAATAAATAAATTGGGGCTTAAAAAGAAGTACGAGAATCAGAATATTGAGACTTCAATAAAGAAAAATTAGAAAATATGAACAGAATATACAAATCTCTGGGGTGAAAGTAAATAGCTGAACTTATGAGTCACACAATTTTTAGGAAGTAAAAGAGATATGGATAATGGCAAAGAAAATGAATTTGGTGAAATAATATCAGAATTTCCAAAATCTTAGGCCTTATATGGATAGGCAAGTATCAAAAGGATTTAGAACTCTAACCAGGAAGGAACCAAAAAGAACCACTTCACACAATATGTTACAGTTAAAATATCAAAAATTCAGGAAAAAAAAAAAAAAAAAAAAACTTCAAGAGAGAAATGCCAACACATTTGTAAAGGCACAGTAATAAGACAACACTATAAGTAGGAAAGACTTCCCTTGTTAATGGATTTGAGGAATTAATATTGTTACAGTGGCCATATAACCAAAAGTAATCTATAAGATCACTTGAATCACCATCAAAAGGCCAATGATAATCTCCATAGAACTAGAAAAAATAATTCTAAATTTATACCAAAAAAAAAAAGAAAAAAGAAAGAAAGAAAGAAAAGATCCAGAATAGCCAAAGAAATCCAGAGCTAAAAAGAATACTGGAGATACTGCATGATCTACTTTCAAATTACACTTCAGAGCCACATTAATAAAAGCAGTATGTTACTGGGGGGAAAAAAAAGACAGGTAGACTAGTGGAATAGAAGAGATGACACAGAAACAAACACACAGCTACAATCATATGCTTCTTGATAATGGTGTTAGAAGTATGAGTTGGAGAAAAGACAGAATCTTTAAGATGTAGTGTTGAAAACACCAGATGTCTACATGTACATGTAATACATGCAACAACATGGTTGTGTCTTAAAAGGATTGTATCAAGTACAGAAGCTGGATTTTTTAAAAATTCATTTTGTTATATCATTTATATAAACCTCTAAAAATGAAAAATAATCTATAGTAACAGAATAACAACTTTTTTTCTGAAAACATGGAAAGGGGATACCAAATAATTACAAAAGGAAAACTTATATGGGTGAGCAATAAGTTCACCATTTTAGTTATGGTGATAGTTTCATAAATCAAAACTTGCCAATTTGTTCAATTTAGACAGAGTGGATTTTATTGAATGGTACTTATACTTCAATTAAGCCATTACAAAATTTTATTTAATAAATTAAACACTTTTTTGCAGTATAAATCATATATGCTGCTACTTATCTTTCCTGAAATAAATTATTTATTCCATTTTTTATCTCATAAAAATCATTATATATACTAATTTCAATTATCTTTATTATTTAAAGTTGTCTTAAAATTCCATTAGTATATTAAAATAATGTATGTTGAACCAAAAGTTTTATTGATAAAAGTCCCTCTGCAAGGTTTAAAGGAGAAAATTAATATTTTTCATGATTGCTGTGGAAGTTATTTTATTTTATTAGGCAATCTGTACTATCTTTTGTAACACTACATGAATTCTATTGTTTAAATAAAATATTGATTAAGTTACTAACTTATTGTTAATGTCTACAATTTAATATAACAAATAAAATGATGTGAAAAGGTGTTTGAATGAAGCCTCTATTATAAAACAAAAGAAGAAATCAACATGATGATTTCGAGTTTCACAAGAATGTGCTCAATTTTTGTAAGACAAACATTAATAGAAGAGCTAGTCATTAAAAATATACCACTTCTTCATAATTCATTGATTTATTGCTAGTTCAAGACCTTAAATTTTATTCCTAAAATAATACCATGAAGAAATGGGATTAAATTGTGTAAAGCTTTCAGATACTATAGACAAAACAAAGATGTTGTCATTATTAGACACAAAAATGTGGTGTGGAAAATATAGGTGCATTTTCAAAAGTACAGTTTACAAAGTTTCCATATGGAAAAAAATGTACTGACCTGATTAGAGTTAAAATATACACACACAGAGACACACACACAAACACATGCACATATACATTCCTGTGAAATCAAAGTATTAATTTTATAGAATTTTATACACATGGAATTATGTGTATATATAACCACATAAATACATTGCAGAATACTCATCATTATATGTAGAAATTACTGTATTCATGCTACATATCTTACAAATTAAAGTATTTCCTAGGATATATGATACATCAACCATTCAGTTATTTTAGTTAATCTTGTATACATTTTCTCTACTATAAAGTAAATGAGGGGCTGGGGCTATGGTTCAGTGGTAGAGTGCTCAACTCACATTGTGAGGACCTGGGTTCTATCCTCAGCACCATATAAATAAAATAAAGGCATCATGTCCACCCACAACTAAAAAAATATATATTTAAAGTAAATTAAATTATTTTTTGAGGGGACTATGGAACTTGACATATGACAGCTTGAACAATATTTTTTAAAATGTAATAAGTTTCTTTTCTGCATGTACTGTCATTTCTTCTGATTTATTTTTGCATCTATCAATTTGATCTTCATAATTCCAAATATGTTTATATCCTGATTCATTTGTCATTTAAATATTTTGTTTATAGCATGTCCAATGTCATTGTGTTTGGGCCACCAAAATTATGAAATTTTGAATTGAAAGCACAAAGGCTAGGAACTGATCTCAAAACTTTTATATCAGGACTGATTTTTTTTTTATCAAAAACTGTACCACAGGAGAAAAAGTGTCAGTAATACTTTTCAGGAAGATGAGAGATTCTCTAATGTACAGTAGAAAATAAATATTGTCTGCATTTGTAGACATATATTTTGTTCATTTGCTTTTGTTTTGTTTTGTTTTATACATTCTCAGCCCTATTTTTAAAGTATTTTATTTAGAGACAGGGTTTCAATGAGTTGTTTGGGGCCTCGCTAAATTGCTGAGGCTGGCTTTGAACTCACCATCCTCCTGCCTAGGCTCCAGAGCCATTGGGATTACAGGCATGCGCCACTGTGCCTGGCTGTAGGTGTGATTTTTAGACTTGACAATTTTTTTTTTTAAGTCTGAATATTTTAACAATCATTTCATATTCATATAAATATTTTACATATCCTAGATCAACAACTTTTGAAAATTTTCAGTGGGAATAATGAAATTTCCTTGAGTACAAGGCCAAAATTATGTGCATGAAACCAAACTTTAGGTTTAAATAGAATGAATGAACAATTTGAGGAAAACACTTAAAGGAAAATAAACTGAATTATTATACATCTTTTGTTAATTTTGCTTTCAAGTTTTTGATATGTGATATCATGTATGTTTTGATGGGTATTTTTTTTTAATTAAAAGCAAAAAAGCTAGGAACTGATCTCAAAACTTTTATATAAGGACTGAGTTGATCATGTGTCAGAGCCTCATCAGCTATGCTCCCTAACTAAGCAACACAATGAGAATAAAATCCTTTAATGACATGTGCTTCACATTATCTGATATGAAATCTCAATGCTGTTGAGATTCCATACAGGTGACATTTCCTATGCTTTTGTCTTCTTACAAGATATTCTAAACTTCCATCAAAATATCAGGATTGTGTGAAGGATTGTCAGCTATAATAAAATGCATTTCTGTTGAGTTCATATTCCCTTGGGGAAACATTAGATTCATGTTATGTACATTTAAAACCAAAGCCAGAATGAGGTGTTCCACTGATGATGTTATTAACACTTAACATACAAGTTGAAAATCAAATGAATGACCAGAGATCAACATCTGTCAAATGTTTAATTACTTTATTACATATTTTAATTGTTTACTTTAATTTTTTTTAAATAATGTTCTACATCAATTTAGTAATATTTAAATTCTTTAAATTCTTCAGGTGCAGTGGGGTGTGTGCCCTAACTTGAAGATTCTCAAACTAAATATTTTGAATAAAAATTTCCATTTGGAGTTAGGTTGTCTTGTCTCTCACCAGCTTGCACACTGTGTTTCCGCACCATGAAATGTTTATTGCCTTTTCTGTTTATTTTTTTTTTCCCCTAAATGACCTGCTTAATGAGAGGCATCCCCTGGAGGTCATGCTCTCAGGCCAATTAGCATTCTGCATCTCTTCCTCCTGAATTTCTGTAGAGACTTCTTATAGGGACACAGGCTGGATGGGGATCTTTAAGACAACTTTCTCTATTCTGTCTCACTGCTCAGTACATTTCTGGTGCTAGTTCTCTCTCTCTGCTTCCTCCTGGCCACCAGGGTCAGCACATCTGTGCTGGCCCCACTGAACCTGTCCCATATAGAGAAACAGAACCAGCACTTTCTCTGATTGAGCCTCTTATTGATATTATGTGACTAAAGTCTTGGCTGTTACTTCAATTTGGGTTTATTGTTTTAATTAACTGATCACACAGAATAACTTGAATATTTTATTAATCCAGCTCAGGTCAGCTCTTGACAATAAGAGATCACACACACACTCACACACACACACACACACACACAAAAAAAAAAAAAAAAAACAGACTAGTAGAAATAAACTACTTAAAATTTAAAAGTATGAGTAAACAGAAATTTGTGGAAATCAGATTTTAAGACTTATACTAAAAATTTCAGGGAAAGGAACTTTTAGAGTATAAAATCTCTATTTTTTAAATGATTTATTTCCCCAAATCATATGAATTTCTTTTCTTTCTTTCTTTCTTTTTTTTTTTTTTTTTTTTTTTGTGGTGCTGGGGATTGAACACAGGGCCTTGTACATGCAAAGCAAACACTCCACCAACTGAGCTATATCCCCAGTCCAGGATAAAATCTTTTATTATAACAAGTAAACATGCCAGGCATGGTGTGGTGGCACATGCCTGTAATCCCAGCACTTGGGAGGCCGAGGCAGGAGGATCGCGAGTTCAAAGCCAGCCTCAGCAATGGAGAGGCACTTAACAATTCAGTGAGACCCTGTCTCTAAATAAAATACAAAAAAAGGGCTTGGGATTTGGCCCAGTGGTCAAGTGACCCTGAGTTCAATCCCCAGTACCACCATAAATAAATAAATAAATAAATAAATAAATAAATAAAATAAACATGATATTTTAACTAAGCTTTTTCCTTTGATATTTTTGTAGATTTGCATGCATTTTTTACACGATGATTCAGAGATCTCATGTAGTTTTTACTAAGTTTTTCCCAATGTTTACATATTTCAAAAAAATAGTAAAATATTGAAGGTAAGATACTGATATAATCAAGACACAGGAACACTTTCCTCAGTACAAGAATTCCTCATGATATCCTTGTGTAGTGTCACTCCTATATCTCCAGATCCGGTTTCCTTATGAGCTCTGGAAACCCTCTCCATTTCTATAATTCTTTATAATGTACTCCTTCCCAGAATATATATAGGTAGAATCATACTATTATATACTCAGTCTTAAAATCGGGGATTGGTTTCTTCAATCAGCACAATTCCATAGAGATTCATGCAAGTTGTGGTGTGCATCAATGATTCCTCCCTTTTTATCACTGAATGGCAATCTGTGAAATGAATGGATTACACTCTATTTAGCCTTCAACATTTTGCAGAATGACAAAATTTTTTTAGGCTTTTAGCTTTTACAAACAATGATGCTCCAATTATGTGTATGTTTTTTCTGTAAACACGATTTTTTTTCCCATGATTTTTTTCCCCAGAGTTCACTTGCTGGGCTATATGTTTAATTTTTCAGTAAACTGCCAAAACATCTTCTCCAGTGGCTGTGGTTTTTTTTTACATCCCAATTTATAATGTTATTGGTAATGATTTTCTCAACATTAATACCAGGATTTGGTATTGTCACTATTGTTTTTATTTTTTTTAACCATTCTGATAGGTATATAGTGATACCTCATAGTTTTAACTTGCATTTCTCTAATGACCAACAGTTTGAATATTTTTTATGATCTTTTTGCAATCTGCATGTCCTATTTAAAGAAACTTCTGTTCATGTCTGTTACTTATTTTTTAAATGAATAGTTTCTTTTACTTACCTGACAATTTTTTACATAGTCTAGATGCTAGGTCTTTGTTGGATATATAGTTTGAAAATACTTTCTACAAATACATACATCATTTTATATTCATTTAGTAGGATCATTCACTAAAGTTTTCATAATAATTTTATTATAAAATTGTCTAATTGATCATTTTTATTATATAGATCATACCTTTATTACCAATTCTAGCAAGTTTTGCCTAATCCTATATTATCCAGAAGTCTTTCTTCTACATTTTTTCTAAAAGTTCTAGATTATTACATTTCATATTTAAATATGCCATTTATTTTTACTTAATTTTTGTTTAAAATGTAAAATTTTGCCTAAAGTTTATCTATTACTTATTTACTTAGATTATGGATATCCAGTTCCTCCAGGACCATTTTTGAAAAGGTTATATTCTTCTATTAAAATGCTTTCGTACTGCTGGTACAGTGGCACACCCCTATAATACCAGCAATTTAGAAGGCTGAGGCAGGAGGGTTGTGAGTTTGAGACAGTCCTTAGTAAGACCCTAAGCAATGTAGGGAGACCCTGTCTCAGAATAAAAAAATAAAAAGGGCTGGGGATGTAGCTCAGTGGTAATGCACTCCTGACATCAAAAAATGCTTTTAAAAATCAGGGGACAAGTTTGTATAAATATATTTGCAAGTTTTCTAGTCTGTGTTCCATTGATCTTTGTGTCTGGGTCTGCAAACAGCATAATCTTGATTACTATAATTTTATGAGTTTTGAAGTAAGAAAGACTAATTCCTTCCAAATCATCCTTCTTTGTCTTTAAATAAAAACAGTTCTAGTCTCATTATCTATATAAATTTTGCAATAATTCTTCCCATAGCTGAAACTATCTTGTTGGTATTTTAATAGAAAATCTACTAAATTCTGTGCATCAGTTTGGGAAGAGTAAGCACTGTCTATTCCCAGTCTCCCAGTCTGTTAGCACTGTATGATTGTCTACTCTCTAGATTCTCCTAGGTGTCATTCACCTGTATTTGGCAGTTTGTAGCATTCTAGACATATCCTGTTTTGTTATATTTTCTTCAAAATATTTTATCTTTTGAGTAACTGAGAATAGTATTGAACTCTCATTTCAGTGCCCAGACATTCATATTATCATTAGAATGTAGAAATAAAATTGGTTATTGTATCTTTAACTTGTATCCTTTGACCCTCCTAGACTCACTGATAAGTTCTGGGGATGGTTTTATAAATACCTTGAGATATTCTACATAGACAATTATGTCTTATACAAGTAAGTATAATTTTATTTGTTCTTTTCTGATATGTAGCTATTTAATTGGCATTGCTTTCCTTGTTTCACTTGCTAAAATTTCTAGCAGCACTGTGTTGAATAGAAATGGTGATAATGGATTCCTTGCCTTGTTACTGAATTTAGGGGAATTTTTTTTCAGTATTTGATCATTATGTATAATGCTAGCTGTAGGGTTTTATAAATTATCAAGGTAAGAAAGTGCTGCTTTACTTTTTTTCTGAGAATGTTTACCAAAAGTGTGTGTTGAATTTTGTAAAATACTGCTGTAAATTGATTGAGAATCATGTGATTTCCCTTTTCAGCTTGTTAATATAGATTGCATTAATTCGTTTTTTCTAAAATTGAGTGTTTTATATCCCTGAGGTAAAACCCACTTTATAATGTTCTCTAGTATCTATTACATATTGATGAAAATTATTTGTAAATATTTGATTAAGGATTCTTGTGTATAAATTTATGAGGAATATTATTAGTCTATAGTTTCACTTTTACTTTTTTTTGTACTATGCTTTTCTGATTTTTGTAACATGGTAGTACTAGATTCATAAAACAAATGTGAAAGACCAAAAGATCCCTCAATCAAAATGCAGTTGCTTGTGTCAACACAATAAAGAAAATAAATAAAGTTGGGAGACTATGAAGAAAGTGTTCTCACAGTTGCCTGATAGTATCACAAAAAGACTCTGCCAGTCTTTACATACTATTTCCACATTATTTTTCTTTGTACATAACCTTGCACAAAGGCCATTACAAACTTATACAAAATGTACTTCTACAAGAACATCTGCACAACAACTGTTTATTCAACCTCTTACTATTGTTACCCTCACTATTAATTGTTGCAGCCAAGAATTATTGTTCCAGAATAATTTATGCAATCCTCCTCATTTCATGTTTAAAATCTTCCCTTACCTCAGCTTCCCAATTGTATGTGTGTGTGTGTGTGTGAACTATATATTCTCATTGCAATGCTACTACACTCCCCAGAATACTTAATAAATCCTTAGAGAATCTCCCTCTCATTGTTACTTACATTGGCAAAAGTTATTCCTCATCTTAATTTTTTTTAAGACTACACATAGAATTTTATTTTAGTTTCTCTTTAAAATTTTTGTAGAATTCTCTTCAGAAATCATCTGGGCTTAGATATTTATTTTAGTGGAGTTTGTTTTGTTGTTGTTTAAATGATGCATTCAATTGCCTTAATAGTTATAGAGATACTAGATGATATGCATCTAGTATCTGAATTTTTAAAATTCAGATGAATATAGTTCTGTCTTTACCTTGAAATTTCATCTTTAATCTATGGATTATTTTAAAGTGTGTGTTTAGTTATCAAGTGTTTGGAAATTTACATGCTATTTTTCTGTAATTAATTTCAAGTTGGATTCCATATGGACAGAGAACATACTCTTCATGATATCAATTCTTTTAAATTTGTTAAAGATTTTTTATATAACCCAGCATTTTGTCTATGCTGCTATAAAACTACTTCATGACACAGATTTGGGCCTACTTTTTCTTCTATTAATAACAAGTTTCTGGTCTAATTCCTGGGTCCTTGATCCACTTTGAGTTGAGTTTTGTGCATGGTGAGAGATAGGGGTTTAATTTCATTTTTATGCATATGGACTTCCAGTTAGCCCAGCACCATTTGTTGAAGAGGCTATCTTTTCACCAGTGTATGCTTTTGGCACCTCTTTGTCTTTTGTGAGATAAATGTAATTATGTGGGTTTGTCTGTGTCTTCTGTTCTATACCATTGGTCTACATGTCTATTTTGGTGCCAATAACATCATTTTTGTTAACTCTGTAGTATAGTTTTTAAGGTCTGGGATCTGCTTCACTTTTCTTATCATGTCATATTAGGTCCTGACTTCCTTACCAGACTCCTCAAGTGTGAAAAATCAAGAATTAATAAATGGGATAGATTCAAAATAAAGCTTCTTCTCAGCAAGGAAACAAACATGAAGAGAGAACCCACATAGTGGTAGAACATCTTTACTAAATGCACATCAGATAGAGCACTAATTTCCAGAATATGTAAAGAACTCAGAAAAATTTAGCAAAAATTAAATAAATAACACAATCAATAAATGAGATAAGGACATGAACAAACATTTCTCAGAAGAAGATATAAACTGATCAACAAATAAGTGAAAAAATGTTCAACATCTCTAGTAATTAGAGAAATGCAAATCAAAACTACTCTGAGATTTCATCTCACTCCAGTCAGAATAGCAATTATCAAGAATACAAGCAACAATAAATGTTGACGAGGATGTGGGGGAAAAGGTACACTCATACATTGGTGATGGCACTGTAAATTGGTGCAACTACTCTCAACAGCAGTAGGGAGATGTCTTAAAAACTTGAAATGGAACCACCATTTGACCCAGCTCTCCTGCTCCTCAGTCTATACCCAAAGGGTTTAAAATCAGCATATTCTAGTGACTCAGCCACATCAATGTTCATAGCAGCTCAATTCACAATAGTTAAACTGTGGAATCAACCTAGATGCCCTTTAATAGATGAATGGATATAGAAACTGTGGTATATATACACAATGGAATATAACTCAGCATTAAAAGAGAAAAAAGCTATGGCATTTGCATGTAAATGGATGGAGTTGGAGAAAATCATGCTAAGTGAAGTAAGCCAATCCCCCCAAAAACAAATGCTGAATGTTCTCTCTGATAAGTAGATGCAGGTCCATAATGGGGGGGAGGGGTGGTGGGCATGGAAAGAATGAAGAAACTTTGATTGGGCAAAGAGGAGTGAGGAAAAGGGAGAGGGCATGGAAGCAGGAAAGATGGTGGAATGAGATGGACATCATTACCCTAGGTACATGTATGACTGCACATATGCTGCAATACTACATCGTGTACAAGCAGAGAAATGAAAAGTTGTACTCTGGGTACAATGAATCAAAATGCATTCTGTTGTCATATATACCTAATTAGAATAAATAAATATATTTTTAAATTTAAAAAATTAAAGTACTCCCACCCCCCCCCCAAAAAAAAAAAAAAAAAAAAACTGTAAAGCAGAGCATGGTGGTTCATACCTGTAGTCCCTGCCTTTTGGGAGACTGAGTCAGGATGAATGCATGAGCCCAGGAGTTTGAAGCTAGCCTGTCTTAAAATACAAATACATAGCCAATAAGGTTGTGCATACCTGTAATCCCAGGGGCTCAAGAGATGGAGACAGGAGGATCTCAAGTTCAAAGCCAATCTCAGCAACAGTGATGTGACTCAGTGGTTGAGTGCCCCTGAGTTCAATGCCCAATACCAAAAACAAAATAAAACAAAATACCCTATATTCTTTCATTGTTTATTCTATGATTTACATTGTATCCCGCTGTGTGATAATATTGTTGACTTAGTCTACATCCTTACTTAATTATTCTATCACTTGTTAGAAAATGTTATTTATGTCTCCAAATATAATTGTGATTTTTTTAAATTTCTTTTGTCAGGTTCTGCTTCATATAGTTTGCAATATTTTTATTTGGTATATACACATGTATATACTATGTGCATTAAGTTAGGGTTGCTAATGGGGAAATAGACCATTTTAAAAACTGTATAGAATTATTTCCTGTTTCTGGTAATTTTCTTGGCTCTGGAGTCTACATTATCTTGTTTTAATATAGCCACTAAATTATTTATTTGATTGTTTATATTTTTAACCTGGTTATATCATTAAAATCAAAATTAGTTTCTCATAGGCAACATATAATTGGGTACTATTTTTTGACCAACCCCTCTTATTTGTGTTCTTTAATTAGTTATTTAGACCATTTACACTTAATATAACTCATATGCTAACTCTGTCTTCCACTTTATTTTTGTGTTTTATTTTTTTCTTTCTGATATTCATTTATCTGACGTTCCTCCAACTTACTGTGTATTGCTTAAACATTGTTTTTCTCCAGAATTGTACTTTTGTCTACAAAGACTTCAAGTGTATCTTTTTGTACAGCTATTAATTGTTTTAGTGATTATTCTAAGTAGTGCATTTTATATCCATGATTTTTACAATCTATGGGTGTTGACATTTCACAAGTTTGAGGAATAAAACTTTGCCTTCCTTTATAGCTTGATATTTTCCCCATTTGTCACATAATTGTCTTAAATGTGTCCTTTACATATACTTAATTGTAATTTAGGAAATCAATGTAGGAAACTTAAGATAGTCAGGAAAATGCATTAGGCTTGCCTCATATATTATATTTCCACCATTCATTTTTCTTTCTTGTTGTTCCAGGACTCTTTTTTCACCATTTCCTTTTCATTAGAGTGCTTTTTTTAGCTGCTTTTTCAAATAGTTATGCAGGTGACTGATTATCTTATTTATCTTTTGCCAAAAAAGGCATTTTATTTCTGGAAGTTTTTTTTTTTTTTTTTTTTTTTTTTTTTTTTCTCTGCTAGATAAAAGTATTGGATAGGAAGATATTTTTCTTCTCAGTATAGAAAAAAATGTTCTATTCCACTGTCCTGGCCCCTTCGGTTTCTCATGACAAATCCTTTTTATTCAAATATTCTGCACCTATAAGAAATGTGTGGTTGGTGGCGTTGGCACACGCCTGTACTCCCAGCAGTTTAGGAGGCTGATACAGGAGGATTGCATATTCAAAGCCAGCCTCAGCAATTTTAGCAAGTCCCTATCTCAAAATAAAAACTAAAAATAAAAAATAAATAAAGCAGGTAACTGGGGCCCTGGGAATGCGACTCCTTGGGTATGCACACCTGAGTTCAATGCCTGGTATCAAAAAGAAAAAGAAAAAAAAAAAGTGTGGTTTATTTTTTTCAAGTGTCACAGCAAAATTCTCCAATAGCAATTCTGAGTGTGTATCCATCAACACATATATTTTCTTGTACTGTAGTTTTCAGATGTATAGCAATGAGATATATTGGTGTGGAGTTTTATGCACTTGGCCAGGTTGGAATTTACTCAGCTTTTAATCTACAACTTTTTAATTTTACCAAATTAAGGATGTTTCTGTCATTATATTTTGAGTAATTTTCAGTACCATCTTCTTTTTATCATCCTTCTACCATTTCAGTGAGAAAATGTTCAGTCTTTCGTTATAATTATTCATTTCCCTGAGGCTCTGTCCATACATTTTCAGTCTATTTTTCTTCCTCTTATTCAGAATCAATAATTTATATTGTTCTATATTCCAATTCATTGATTTCTGTTGTTGTCATTCCCATTTTTCTGTTCAGGGCATCAACTGAGTTATCTATTGAGTTTATCATATTTCTTCAATTCTAAAATTTCTATTTAGTTCTTTATATGTTCCACTTCTTTGCTGAGAAATTGTATGTCTTTGTCTGGATTCAGCATTTTTTGTTCATTTTAAGCATATTAATAATTGTTTTTCAGAGCATTTTATGTCATTTTAAAAATCTTCGTCTTTCAATGTCCCACAACAATTCTTCATAAAAACTCTGACCAATGAGGCACAGGTGAAAATCTCCTCAACATAATTAAGGCTATTTACATAATTTCCACAGTTAGCATAATAATCAATGGGGATAAACTGAAAGCTTTTTCTCTAAGATCAGCTCATATGCTAGAGTACCCTCTCTCACCATACTATTCAACACAATAATAGAAATACTATCAAGAGCAATTGTGCAGGGAATAAAGGTAACCATCCAGGAAGGAAGAATTTAAGTTATCTGCATTTACAGGTGACATGCTTTCTTATTTACAAACCCCAAAAGATGATGAAAGCACTGTTAAGAACAATAAATGAAACTTGCATAGTAGTGAAATACAAAATAAACATTAAAAAATTCCTGACATTTCTCTACATACACAATAGGCTATTAGAAAAACAAATAGAAAAAAACCCTCCTCTTTATGTTAACATAAAGGAAATAAAAATACTCAGGAATAAATTATGGCAATAAAAGTGTTATATGCTGAAAAATATAAAACATTTATGAAAGAAATTGAATAGGACATAAAATGGAGTTCATGATTATTGAATGGGAAAAAAAAAATGTTAAATTACCAAAACATTGATAATACCCAAAGAACTATATAGATTTGATGTCATCCTTAATCACAATCCTGGTGGTGTTCTTCATATAAATAGAAAAATGTAAGAAACAATAGGAAAACCTAAGACCCCAAATAGCCAAATCAATCCTGAGAATGAAAGACCAAGTTGGAGGCATCACAAAGCTATAATATTCAAAGCAGTATGGTACTGCTTGATCTCACTTCTATGTAGAATCCTAAAAAAGGGGGGGGGGGATAACAAATATGCAGATATTAAGACTGAAACAGTGGTTACCAGGATAGCATGGAAGGGAGGAATGCTAAGATACAAAGATAAGTTAAAAGATACAAACATAAAAATTAAATTTACACCATAAAGAATATAGTTAATAATACTGCATTGTGTTCAGGATGTTTTGTAAAATTAGTAAATTATAGATACTCTTGTCACAACAGGAAAATATGTGTAACTATCTGTGATGATGAAATGTTTTGTTTCACCATAGTAGCCTTCATATATATATATATATATATATATATATATATACATATATATATGTATATATATATACACACACACATACATATATACAGACACACACACATATATATAATAACATTATGTTGTACACCTTTAATCTATACAATAGAATGACTTTAAATAATAAAATAGGTGTCATTGTCAGATAATTCTAATATCTGTCATCTTGGTTTGGAAAATGTTATCTTTTTTGCATTCAGCTGGTTCTTGGTATGATGAGCATTTTTATTGAAACTTGGACAAGCAAGTATTATATCATATGAATTTGGATCATATTTAAGTCTTCTGTTTTAAGTGAGTTACTCCAACCAGACTCAGGAGAAGTGTTGCATTTAGTTACTGCCAGATTGGTATAGTAGTCAAGTTCTCCACTGGACCTCAAACTTGAGATAGAGAATTTCTCATGGCTGAGATCAGGTAGGAGTTTCAATCCCCTCTGTAGATTTTGCCAATGGCTCCCTGGCTGGAACACAGAAGAGTGCCTAATACCTGCTCCCCAGAAGGCCTCCTCTGACACCACTAATCAGGAGAACTGTGTCAGGTGAAGTGAAATTCCAGCTGCCTACTCTGTTTGCCAGGACACCACTGTGGTGGGATAGGAGGTAGAGGAGATGCCCTCTTTGAGAATGAAAAAAAAACGTATATGTGTTCTTCATTCAGCCCTTGGTGATTGTAATGGGAGTGGACCACAATTTTTTCTTTGATATTTTATTGCAAAAGAGCAGTTATTTCCTAAAAGTTCTCTGGATTACTGAATTCCCTTTTTCTGATACATTTTTCTACAGAATGAAGAGGTTTCAGGGGGCTTCTTATTTATCTGCCCATTGAGATTTCCAGGTTACTGACTTCTCCAACACCCACTGTGAGATATATGAACAAATTCATAGTAGGCAGATATTCTTTTCTTTGTATTTTTCTTTTGATGAAAGCAGACAAAATAGGTGAAAATGAATGTGTCTGTATTTGTCCAGAAGAGGAATCAATAATGGTATTTTTTTTACTTAAAAAGTTATTAAAAAGGCACAACTGCATTTGAAATATAACATCATAATTTATTTATCTTGAAATGAAAATCTCATTATCATTACTTCATGCATGCTTGAAACTCCTCTAGTTTTCAGAATTATTTCAAAATAAATATAATAAAAATTAACAATTATCAAAAGCATTTTATAACTGACTTATATAATCATAAAATATTTTTAAATTCCATTATTTGCTCTATGTGCCTTACATATTATAAAACATTTTGCCCATATTTGCATCAATATTCATATTGAAAAAAATTCATAAGCATTTTCACATCTATTTCAGAAGATGAAGCACTCATCACATCCACTCAGAATAATCTTATAACTAATCAAGTAAAAAAATGGAAATGTATTATGGAACTAAGCCAAATTTTTGCATTCATAGTTTCCCTTTGCTTGAGATCATATAAATCTTCTCCCTACTCTCTGTTACCAGTATTCAATTATAAGTGTACCTACATTCACCTTTTAAATAAGAAATAAGGAAAACACTGCTGCTTTAACCAAAACAAAAATTAGTATTGCTTTAACTCAACAACATGTTATAAATAACAGGTGCATATAATTCAGTTCAATTTATAATAACTATAACAATATTGAAAGATAAACTGAAGTTTTAGAAATCATATCCAAATGAAATTATAATATATGGAAAACAGATTTACCTTTTATGTATGAACTCATGATTTCCACTTTTGTTTGCTATTTATTTGATATTTCAGTTCTTTGATCAGAACACAGAAATGTGTGTTTAACTTGATCACACGTTTGAAAATCATTTCTAACTTGTTTTATGTGTGACTGGTGGAGTTTATTATGTACTTGTGAATGTGAATCAAAGTCTTTAAAGCTAATAACCATAATAACAATTATTATGCCTTTGACTTATCATAGTAATCATGTGTATTTTTGGCATTACCACTACATAATATAAAGAGAAAAAAACTACAAAAGCATAAAGACCTACTGTAGTGAAACATCTGACTGTAGAACTAGGGGCAAGAGGGCAATTTTTTTCATAATTCCGTTTAGACAAGTTTCTCTATACCCCGATTCCTTAACAAAAGTAAATTTCTGACCCACAAGACTTACACATTTCTGTCTAAATGGAAAACACAATGAATTTAAGAGAGTTTCTACTCCTATCACAATCCTAAATTTCTGTGTCATCACAAGATAGAAATTTAGTCTAAGACTTAGAATCTTTCTCTCTAAATGGATTGTTGGTTAAAGAGGAAAAGGGAGGTTGAATTATCTCTTCTTACTCTCAGTCAGTGATACCTGTGCAACTGGATATAGGTAACAGTCTTTGATCTAAGGACAAGTAGCAATTTTTGCTCTGTGAGATATATTAACATCCTTATGTAACAGATATTTTGAAGTACTCCATTCAAATCCTAAAATGAAAGTCATAGATATCAAAATCAATATGTACAGATAAATCATTTTTTAAAATCTGCATCAATATATTATAACCATAAAACAAGTGAGAACAAGTAAAAATGAGAAAATATGAAAAGTAAACAATATAAATTTCAAAAGGGATTTGTTCCAGGATACTGTAATACAATTTGTGATAATAAAATGCTTACACCTAATACTACAGCTCCTAGTGTATCTAATGTGCTATTTTAATGAGTCAAATATCATCAATTGTTCTTGTTAATGACATAACTTACGAAATGATAAAATTGAAAAAAAAATTATTTGAACAAAAAGTAAGTTTAAACTATATTTTATTGTACACTTATTGTTATGTTGTCAGAAATGAGTTTTATTTCATTTATTAAATTTATTTCATTTATTAAATGAGTGCAAAATACTTCATACTTGTATATGTAAATGTATGTTCTAGTTTTATTAAGTAATGATAAATTCAAAAATATTACAGTCTTATGAAGCAATCACAACCAAAATTGTCTGGCCACAGGCAGGATTTGGGGCAATTCTTTATTTAGTCAGACTTCCATGATTTTTTCAAAACATTTACCAATGTTATCAAAAGCATCCTTACAAAATATAAGATGGAGATTAGGGCCTACTTTTTCTTCTAATAGGCACAGTATCTCTGGTCTAATTCCTAGTTCCTTGATCCACTTTGAGTTGAGTTTTGTGCATGGTCAGAGATAGGGGTTTAATTTTGTTTTGTTTCATATGGATTTCCAGTTAGCCCAGCACCATGTGTTGAAGAGACTGTCTTTTCTCCAATGTATGTTTTTGGCAACTTTGTCTAATATAAGATAACTGTAGATATGTACGTTAGTCTCTGTGTCCTCTATTCTGTACCATTGGTCTACCAGTCTATTTTGGTGCTAATACTGTGCTGTTTTGGTTAGTATTGCTCTGTAGTATAGTTTAAGTTCTGGTATAGTGATGCCACCCGCTTCACTCTTCTTGCTAAGGAATGCTTTAGCTATTATGGGTCTCTTATTTTTCCAGATGACTTTCATGACTGCTTTTTCTATTTATTTGAAGAATGTCATTGGGATTTTGATTGAAATTGCATTAAATATGGATAGTGCTTTTGGTAGTCTGGTCATTTTGACAATATCAATTCTGCCTATCCAAGAACAAGGTAGATCTTCCCATCTTCTAAGGTGTTCTTTAACTTATTTCTTTAGTGTTCTTTAGTTTTCATTATAGAGGTCTTTCATGTCTTTCGTTAAGTTGATTCCCAAGCATTTTAATTTTGTATACTTTGTATACAACCAGAGATATGTAAAAATATGCTCTATATGTATAATATGAATTGTAATGCTTTCTGCTGTCATATATAAGAACTTAGAATAAAAGAAAAAAAATGACCAAAGGAAAAAAAAAGATAAGATGATCCATAAGTAGATGTATTAACACCATCCAAAGCTATTGATCTAAATGAGCACCTGTTTCTCAGTACTTATAGATACTGGACATGTTCTAAAAAAAAAAAAAAAAAAAAAAAAAAAAAAAAACAGATAGTTGGTAATTTTTAGTAAAACTGAACCCTGTGTTTATTATTGATATTATAGTTCATCTCATCAAGGTTATCAATTTGGAATAGACTTTTATACAAGTCTGTTTATTCAGTATCTTTAGTTTGTGGTATGAAAAATCACTTTAAATGCAGATGAACAAGTTTTCATTGAATTAAAGATGCTTAAATCATAGACAATTTTTCTCAAATTCAGTGCTTTAAATATTCAGCTTAAATTTTGATTTAGAGTTGCTGGTGTAAATGATCCCCTGTTAGTACAAGTGTTCAAAGACTTTATAGGCTTTCTCTAAACCACTGGGAACTCTTCTTCATTGACCACATGTCTGGTTTGGACTTTAAAATAGACTCATTTACCCAGCATGCTCTTTTACTCTCCAACACAAAAGGAATTTCTAGTTTGAAACACTGCTTGAGAAAGATTTAAGAAGAAAAGGAGGAGGATTATTTCACTATGTATGAATATAATTAAATAAATTGATAGATATCTTTCAGACATTGTCCAAAATTATCTCGAAACAATGCCGATACTATAAGTTTATTCTCCCTCTGGAAAAGCTTATGGATATTTAATGTTAAGAAACACAGAATACTAAATGTTTTTCTTAGGCTCCACACTATGTTTCTTATCATCAGTTTGAATGCTCCCATATTCAATCCACACTCACACATCTTCTTTTCTGTCAGTCAATCAACTGGCTGTCTCAGTTTTCGCTCTGAGAATGAAAATAGCTTAGTTAATTCAGGAAAATAATAGATGGACAGTGTACTTTGACCATAGCAAGCATGGAAAGAGTGGTATGGGAGGAGGTAGAATAATTTTCAACATTTTGTAGGCTATCTCTTCATTTTGTATATTATACTATGGGTGGTGAAAATCATTCAAGAATTAGACAAACAGAAAACAAAAAAGTCAAATTTTACAAAGTTCATATTATCTTTCTATGACAAATACTCTGGGGATAGGAGCCCAGGGTGGATGGTTGAGGATGAATGAAAGATGACAGATGATGGTGATTGGTAGCAAAAGAAATAGGGAGCTATGAAAGAAATGTGTATCTGTACACACACACACACACACACACACACACTCACTCACTCACTCACATACACCAGATTGCATGAATCAACTAAACTGGGTAATGTGGAGGGTAAGAAAAAGAGAGATGTCAATGAATATTCTTAATTTCCCAATTTAACTGGAGAAAATCAGGGAGGGCTCAAGAGGGAAAATTGGCCTATTTTTATCAAACCATGAATTCTTTCAAAAACATAGAATGGTCCAAAAGAAAAAAAACATTAATGTTGGAGATTAATGTGTTCCTATCATTAAAAATACAAAAGAAAGTCAGTATAGTAGAGGATTTTATCAAATATATGATTTGGAAATATTCTTGCATCACTGCTATTTTGAAGTGACTTTATGACATGAGATTTGACAATTTTGATACTGAAACTTTTCATATTTTTTATGGCATTACCTATTGGTATGTGTTGTGGTATATGATTGTCAAAATAACAAACACATGAAAAAGTGTGAAAAATTGAAATGACAATATTGTGAAAGTAGCTTTAACATGGTGATGTGCTGAATCTAGGGACTCAGATGCATTCTGAGTTTTGATACAGTAAAATTAAATCAATGCCAGACAATGACCAATCTGTCTGACTACCCAATGTGCCTAGCATGCAACACTAAGTTTCATCAGCACAAACAAGGAACATGTCAGTACGGTTGTCAGAAGCATAAAGAGGAAAACAGAAAATCAGTTGCACACAGATGGTTCTCAGAATTAAGAACATAATCCCCCCAAAAAAGAGATTATCAATGTTTGGTACTTTATCTATTACAACTGTGTAATACAACTGAGTCATCAGAAAACATCAATGCTTTATTGAACAACTTGATATATATACCTTGACAGCAGTACATATGCATATGTGTTTATGTATGTTTAATTTTTTTTATACTTCCTCCAAAGATGTCCTCACCCTACTCCCTGGAGCCTGTATGAAAACTTAGATGTAAAAAGAAACATGAAGATGTGATTACACTAAATAGTTGACATTGAAGGGGAAAAGAGAGAGAGAGAGAGAGAGAGAGAGAGAGAGAGAGAGAGAGGACATTGGGACTGGTAAATTTCCCTGTACCAGCAGGCAATCGCAGCATCCATATAAGAGGAAGGGAGGAGGATTAAAGTCTTATCTTATGAAAGATGAGACTCAGAGGTTGGAGTAATGTACGGATGGACCCAAGACCAAGGAATAAAAGTGACCTCTAAAAGTTGACAAAAACAAGGACATAGATTCTTCCCTGACATCTCCAGAAAATGTACCCTCACCATTTCCATTACCATAAGTTTCTTACCTTTGAAACTAAGAAAATCAATTGATATGATTTTAAGCCATTAAATTTGTGATCATTTTTTATAGTTGCAATAGGAAACTAAAGCAATTGATAAAGTCAAGCCACACACTGTATAACCTAGGAGTCATTTCTTACTGAGAGTGTAAACCATTTGAATACTAGGGCTGTTATGATTTTCTGGGCAATTTATTATGAAATTCATTTGCCATATAGTGTTTGATACTGCTAAACTGTCAATTTGAATTAAATATTAACTTTGGAGGGATAGTTTTAACATGCTATTTGTTTAAACTGTTTTTTTTTTTTCTCTTCTTTCCCATTCATTTCTAAAACTCAGTGAAATGATGCAGCTATCATGATGTGACACTTTTTGCAATGTAAAGGCAAAAAATTAGATAAAAATGATTCATCTTTGTTGTTATGGAAGCATGAGACCATAATGTAGAAACACCAGCAAAAGATTTGCTACTTTTGACAGGCTAAGAATTTAATTTTCAACAAAAGTATATTCCCAAGATTCACTTTTGTTTTCTAATAAAATCCCAATTTCTAAGGATATTGAAATGCAAACAGGAAATAGGCTTCAGCCTTAGGTCAGATCTACATGACACGGTATACTTATTTACACCACATATTTCACAATTGTTATGTTTAAACTGAATAATCATCTCTGGGATTTCTTCTAAGGAGTAGACATAGCTTTCGTATGTGCAACACTTTTATTTTTCCTTTTAAGGATACTAAATATGAGTGAGGAAACATGTGCCAAAAATGATGGACATCAGAAACAATCTTGAGCTAGGAAATAGTGCGAGGAAATTGAAACCTTTGAAAAATAGGCTACATTGGATGAAGGGGATGGGGGAGGATATACATTGTATTTTAGTTAGCTATCGCCAGTCTTCCTACATTTTGTTTCCCATCAAATACTTCAGTTTTTTTCCTTTCTTTCTTTTTATTTTTGTAGAAAATAAAACAAGCAAGTAACAAAAGCAGCAACACCAAATTTTTAAAAAGCAGAAAAATCATTTACGTACCTAGACATCACAAAATAAATTTTGCTTGGTTAAATTTGATTACATTAATATGAATTAAAATTATGCAATTGTGATAATAATGAGGAGGCAGCCATACCAAGAATGGGTTGTGAACCAGGCAAGACAAAGCATGAAACTAAAATCTAGAACAATATAGTTTAGGAATAGGAGGAAAAATTCCCGTTAATTTTACTACAAATTTAAAGACAGTATTAACTAAAAATGAGCTAAACAAATTGATAAATAAGGTGATTTATATTGATAGATAGTTTTTAAAAATTCTTGTTCATTCAAAATTTAAAAATATTTATTGAGTGTTAAATATGTGCCATAAAATATTCAAAACATTGTGAAAATAGCATTGTGTTAAATAAACATTATGTATGTGCTTATGTAGCTTACTGGCTTGCTTATATTAAAGAGTCTAGAAACACATAAATAAGAAAACATATGTTGTGAAGGAAGTGAAGTAGGAAAAATGAATAGAAAATGTAAGAGTGCTGAAAGAGAGTTATTATTTCAGAAAGAGTTGTCAGAAAAAAATCTCTGATAACATATTTCTGGTAAAGATTCTGATAAATTTCTATTCTAATGAATAGAAGTTTAAAGTATAGGGTATGGAAAACTGGGGAAAAATTAAAAGCCAATATAAATATCTGTGCAAACGCCCTAAGGCAGAGCCCTGGTAGGTGTGTTAAGAGAGCAACTTGAGATCAAGAGTGGTTAGAGTAGAGAGAGGTGTGTCATGGGAGAAGCCTAGGTCAGAGGAGTAGTTGTGAGAAATATGATAGAGTCCAGAAGAAAAAGACCTCATTTTTTTATTTCGAGTGAGAAAGGATATAATTGGATTCCCTTGAGCAGTAGAGTCTCATGTAAACTATGTTTTGAAAGAATGATTCTAGATAAGGTGTGGTGAATAGATGGTGGAGGCTCATGGTAAAAGCAGGAAGCTCAGACAGCATTGTAGCAGTCTATGTGGGAGATACTGGTGTCTTCATTAGATTGCTAAGCTGCAGTAACAAAGTTCCCTGGACTGGTGGTTTGAGGAATATAAATTTATTTTCTCAAGCTCTGAAGGTTAGAAATCTGATGTCAAGGTATCTATCTGCACGCTTGTTTTCTAGTATGGCCTTTCTCCTTGGCTTACAGATGTTTGCTTTCTTGCTGTATTCTCACCTGATATTTCCTCTGTGCTCCCACATCCCTCCTGTCTCTCTTTGTCCTAATCTCTGCCTCTTATAAGCATGCTGGTCAGATTGGATTACTGCCCAGGGAAAATGCCTCATTTTAATTTGATCACTTCTTTGAAGGACCTATAATCAATACAGCCCATTCTAAAGTGTAGGTTGTTAGTACTTCTAACATATAAGTTCAGGGATGACATAGTTCATCCTGTAACAGTGTCTTAGCTTAAGGGGTTTATAGGGGAAATGATGAGAAATCAGATTTAAGTTAAATGTTGAAGAGACTATGAGATTTGATGATGGATTAATCAGTGTCAAAGATAAATCTGCTGTTTGGATCAAACCAATGACAAAGGATGTTTCTAGAAGCTAGGATGTGGAAGACCAAGAAAAATTCAGTTTATGGTGTGAATTGGGTAGCAAAAATTTTAATTAGCATTTAAATTTTGAAATGCCTCTTGAATTCCCCAATAAAAATCCTAACTAGACAACCAAATATTCAAGAAGCTTATAGTTTCTGCTAGAATTGCAAATCAAAACTACACTGAAACTTTATCTCACTGAAATTAGAATGAAAAGCATCAAAAATATAAGTAATAATAAATGCTTGGACATTCACACATTATTGGTGGGATGCTAAACTAGCATAACCACTGTGGAAATCACTATGGAGGGTTCTTAAAGACTAGAAATGAAACCACTATATGACATTTATCTAAAAGAACTAATGTCAGCATATTGTAGTGATACATAAGTAGTTATGTTTAAAGTAGATAAATTCACACTAACCAAGCTATGGAAGCAGACTTGGTATCCATCAATAGATTAATGGATAAAGAAAATGTAGTATGTATACACAATAAAGTTTTTGTTCAAACATAAAGAACAAAATCATGTCATTTGTGTGAAAATATATAGAACTTGAGAACATCATGTTAAGTGAAATAAGAAAATCAAGGGTTGTTTTCTCTCATATATGGAAGGTAGAGATAGTAATAATTTTAAAAGCAGGCAGAAAAGGGGAGGGAAAGGAGAAGGAATTTTATGAAAATACAAAAGATACCAGTAGAGTAGAGGAAGGGGATAACAGGGAGGCCATAGGGAAGGAAAAGAGAAGGTACCAGTAATGAAATTGACCAAATTATTGTATGTGTGTGTATGATTATGACACAATGAACCTCACTATTATGTATAATTATTCACCAATATTTTTTTTAGTAAAGAACAGTCACTGCAATAGACTTTGTAATGCCATGACTTTAATGTCATGACAGATCATGCTTGAAATGAAATTCAAGTGTGAGCAGAGTAAGATGGCCATTCTTAAGCTTGTCCAAGGAATTCACAGTGCACATGCATAGAGCTTTCTCCCTGGAGTCTAACAGAACAGTCTATATCTCTATAACCTTTTCTTCCTATTTTCTTGAAAACTTCTAAGTTGTTCAATTAAATCTAGAAACAATATATTTGCAGTCATAATATCTTATTTATATTTCTTTCAAATATATTTATATTTCTGTTTTCTGCAGCATTTTTACCTTACTTTAAAATTTCAGTATTCATTCATTTATTTTATTTCTTCATCCTGGCATAAGTAAAGCATCAAGGACTTCTCATGTGCCAGACACTTTTCTTTATAAACCCTAGCAAGATTAGTGGTGCATACACCAACAAGAAAGATAGCTTTTCTAAAATTGTAAGACTGCCCACACAATTATGCCAAGAAAGGCAAAGAGCTAGAGTAGTAGGCACCTTATGCTCTAGATAGCCAAATAGAAGATAGAAGAAACTACACATGCATGTTCATGTAAAATTGAAGAGATATATTTGGAGCCATAAGGGTTAGAGGGGACTAAGTTATTTAAATGAAAACTACAAGAAGATAGTAGCTTTGGAAAAAAAAAATATTTTAAAAGGAAGAAAAGACACTAATAAAGACAAACAGAAGGTCTAAGGTACTGGGTTAGGAAAATCTTTTTAATAAACTTTCCCCTCCTGTGGTCAGCATTTGTCCAACCATTGCAAATTTAATTTTGAATTTTAATTCCAATTAAATATTTTTTTTAAAAAGTCAAACCTCAGGAAGTCCTTTTCAAGTAATTTGAAAATATTTCTGGAAAGAAAACTTGTTGTTTAGAAAGGCTAATTGTTCACAAGGGTTCCTAAACAATTAATCTTACAATGCCAATTCTTTAAAAATAAATTGAATGCTTTAAAACTTCTTTTCACTTACTATATAATTTCAAACTTAATTGAGACAGCTACACTGAATAAAGCATTCTCAAACTTTAAAGATCATTCAACTGGCAAATTTGACTGTTTTTGAATTTGGGTGGTAGAATAAATATGTTCTAAAACTAGTTTGTTTGTTTTTTTGGCTTAAGTGATTGAGAAGAATAGCAAGACTCAACCTCAAGGAAATGTTACCATTTAAAGATTAGGTGCTTTTGAAAGTATCAAAAATATCTGAGCACTTAAATTTATATACACTCTTCAATACTGAGATTTACAGATTTTGTAAGAGAGGAGATACACAATATATTTTGAAAAGTAAGTTAAAGTGATTATTGTGACACTATAGGATATTTTCTGGTAGTGTTATGGTTTAAAACAGCATTTACTTTAACAATGATTCCTCTGTTGGTCAATGAGGCCACCATAAATAAAAACATCAGGTCACAATAAGGAAGATCAATCATAGCTATGATATAGAGAGCCCTGGTACTAGTTTGTAAAGTTAGGGGGCAAACATATGTCACTTTTAAAGTCTAAGTATTGATATGACTTTTTTTAGATTTCACATATTCAAACATATACAATCATGGAATGGTACTATATATTAGTATACTAAAATAAATACCTACATGAAGAGAAAGATGAAGGAAGAGACAAAGACAGAGGAGAAGGATATTTAACAATAATGTTACAGATTTTAAAAACCCACCTGTCTCTAAATGCGCATCTTTTGAAATAAGCATAAATATTGAAAGCTGGTCATGCCAACGCAAAATAAATAAATGAACAAAATGAAACCACACATATGCGCAGACATACCCGAAAAACCAAACACACCACTAACTCCAGTGCATATAATATTGACTTTCATGGTGGTGTATATCATCAAGTAGACTTTATCTTTTACCTGGTTCACACACTAGAAATCACCTACATAGTAACCTCTTGACATGCAAAGACTAGAGTGTTTATTCTCCATTTCTTTGTAGAAAATTTTGCTAACTCCTGGAATATGGTCTTATAATATTTCTATATTTCATGTCACAATACTTATTATTTAATTTCCTCCTGACTAAATAAATTCACCATCCTACTAGTCAAGTAAATATTCAAAGTGTCAAGAAGTGCTTACCTTTGGTGATTTGGGCCAAAACACAATAATTTTTTAGTATGTAGCTTTTCAACAACAAAAAGAAATTATCAGTTAATTTTACTTCAGCAGCAAAACTTAAATTGACCTTAGGAATAGATTTCTCAAATATAACGTTACATTTCCTGAATATCGGTTTATGAAGCTCTAGGATTAAATCATTTAATTAGCTGAGTTATAGCTGTCACATGTTTCTGTATCTCTTCTTATTAAGAATTGACGGAAAATCAAGCCTGTCCTAGAACTGTCAACACAAAAAGTTTTCCCCCCTACAGAGTTCTTTGACTTTTATTTTGTTCTACCAAGGAAAGTGGATAATTTGACTTTTTCTTCTTAGGTAAAGAATCAATGAATTGAAAATTGTTCTGAGCATTGGTAGATAAGGTGATATCCCTGTGACTTCTGGGGAATTTCAAATCCTTCACTGTTGGAAGACACAGCACAGTGGGGGTTTATCACTGTGCAGGATATTTCACACACATGTACACATGTGAACATTGCTTTTATGCATTTATATTATTTTTCTCTTATAACTATTAGAGTTCTATTTCTGCAAATAATGAAACAGTTACAGCATTTAGCAGGTACAAGCTATATGCTCTAAATTTTCTTAGGATATATCACTCTCCATAGGAAGCCACTTCACAGGCAATTTTCTTGTTTGTGCTTAAAAACCCAATTTTTGTATGCTTTTCAGTTTTGGTTAAAACACTTGTTTTCTGTTGAAAATAAAGTCTCCTTTAACATTAATTTTAAATGTCTATCTTTTTGAAATTTAAAAGCACTTTTCAAAGTGAGCAGATCATGTGCCTTGAAGCAGTTGGAGTGGGCATGATGAGCATGCCACAGGCGAGGACTGATTGTGTCCATTCTGATTTATGTTTCACCTTCAGCAGATGAGGTGCTCAGGATAACACCTGTGGGACACAGTGGGAGGTATTTTGAGGGAGGATGATGTTTTAGTCAGCTTTTTCACTGCTGTGACCAAAATACTTGATAAGAACAATTTTAAAGTAGGGAAAGTTTATTTGGGGGCTCACAGTTTCAGAGGTCTCGGTCCATAGAAGGCCAGCTCCATTCCCTGGGGCTCGAGGTGAGGCAGGACATTAGGGAGGAAAGCAGATCAAGACATCACACCAGGAAGCAGAGAGAGACACTAAACTCATCTTACAAAACATATACCCTAGTGGGTCCTTAGGGACCCACCTCCACCAGCCACAGCAGTTACCATCCAGTTAATCCCTATCAGGGGATTAACACACTGATTAAATTAAGGCACTTATAACCCAATTATTTCACCTCTAAACTCTCATGTATTGTCTCACACATGAGCTTTTCGGGGGAGGCCTACTATCTAAACCATAACAGATAAGTACTGTGTGTCTTATATAGTAATGTTTATATGCACTTTTATTCATGTATATTTTTTGTGCTTAGTAAATTTAATATCTACAATGTCCACGTTCATGCCATCTTATGAAGTCAAGCAGCCTTTTATTTCTTACCAATCTATGCCTAGAACACAAATTTTTATTATTATTATATATACATCTTGTGAACATGGTCTAAAGGTAATTAAACACAAAATTTTAGTGAGTCTGTTTTGTCTGTGACACATCACATGAGGTCAGGTGTGGAATTTCCTGCTTGTTACTTCATGTTTGTGTTTAAAAAGTGTCAGATGTTGTAACACTTCAGATTTTGAATATTCAAGTTAAGGATACTCAACCTGTATTACTAAAAATAATGACAGAAATGCAAAGATTTTAGGAAAGTTTATATATTTTATGACATTTGTTGCCGCCTGAAGCAATGGCTGCTTGGAGCAACAAAGCCACGGGGATAAGTTCAGAGGCAGACTGGAAACAAACAGGCTCTTTATTCTGCCAGTTCCTCTCTTAGGCTCTAACAACACCCCGACACCCCACCCACACTCCTCCAACAACCACAAAATAGCCCCGAGGACGACCCACAATCCCCCGGGCCAAGTCTCGCGAGATCATGCAAATGGCTCCGACCCGATCCGCAATGTCCCAGGCCAAGTCTCACCAGACCATGGAAGGTGGTAATGCTTATGGCTCACAGCTAACTGCAATCTTAGCTATCTCCTTTATTAGGGCTCCTGCAGACATTGTCACTTTATACATTATGCTAGTCAAATGTATTCTAGTATGTCAAATGCCTATGGTGGCAAATGAAAGGGATTACTTGCATACAAACTAAGAGAGCTACTCTCCCTCTCCTCTCCCCTGCGCCCCCCACACACACTCACATACTCACACACTTCTAAGTTTTGTTTGACTCTGAGTTCTAAAAATATTTTTGTTATTTGAAGTGTTATATAGGCTGATTATAACAAAAACATTCCAAGTACATCATAGCTAATCAATAGCTTTTTTCCTTTTTCTACTGCAGTAGACTAATGTTAAGAACATACAAGGCAAAGACAGCAATATCTACTTTTCTCTTCCATTTATACTTAATTACTATATAATAAACTACCTATTTATTAACTTCATTTAGATGATGTCATAACACTTGTCAAATCAAGTACATGATTTTCAAAATATTGAAGTCACTTAAACTAATTAGTATTCTGAATTCCCCCAATTTTTTGACTAGAAGGGACATACGAAACTGTGAATTTATATGCCTTTAACAAATAGCCAACAGAATCAAGCTGTAATACTTTTACTTAAGTTGCAGCAAATACATTTCATTTAATTCCAACTACTATATTCTGGGTAACTCTGTGAAATTTCACACAAAAAATTTAAGATACACACACACACACACACACACACACATATATATATATATATATATGATTTTTTTTTACCTTTTCTCTATTTAGGTATTGTAATTATTTTTAAGTATGTGAATTATCCAAAAATAGATATAATTAAGAAAAACATTTATATTTATGATTATAAGTAGGAAAATAACCAACACATAGATGAGAACATTTATTTGATAATTGAATTATTGGTATATTTTTGACAAAGGGAACAGAGGTTTTGTTATATAAATGTTAATAAAAAGTAGAGAAAAAGCGTTAAATTGTATTGAAGGTATCTGTGCATGAAGAGACCTGCTGTCTCTTTAAAATGCAATATTTTCTCATATTTGGATGTGAACTTAACATATATCACTATCTTTTTCCCTTGGTTTCCTGTTTATAAGATTTCCAAAACATGCCTAATCGGTCCTTCAGCTATTCAATGGAAACAAGCCATATGATCATTAATTAGCTCCCTGTTAAGCAAGTGAAAATATTAAAATTATGTTTTGAAAGAGTAGGTTCCATTCACCATATGTGTTGGTCTCAGAAGTAGGCATCTTTCATCTCGCTGGTGGTCAGGAGGGCGTCTGTTAATCACATGGCACTTGTGGTGAGAAGAGGACCTCTGTTAATTACATGGCACTGGGCTCCTATATTCGTAGCAAAGGAAAAGATGCTGAATTTGTACTGCCCAGAATTACTTTAAATCTAGCATGTATTTAGTGACTAATTTCTAAATACAAAATATAATTCCACAGATGATGTTTAAGATGAATTAAATATATCCCTGTCCTTGGTAGTACAATACATTACAGCAGACAGCCATGCAGTTTGCTTTCTCCCAGTCCTTTAGAGCTCAGATTTAATATCAATTGGAGGGGGCCTTTTATTGCCCCCAAAGTACATTAAATTGTTACATTGATTTTTCTGTAACATTCTACATTTTCCTTTACAGCCCTTAAGATAAATTGGAATATTATTTATATATACATGTTTAACATCAAAATCCCCTACTAAACGGTAAACTTAGCAAGGAAAGAAACCAAGTCTAGACTATTTTACCTCTACTCCGTGACAAGACATGACACAAGGTTTGTTGTCTGACTGGCATTCAGTAAGTAATTGCTGAATATTTTTATACTTTGTTTTATATATCGAGTATTCTGGTTTTACTATTTATGCTTAATATTGTAGAAATTGTTTTTGATCTCTAATAAAATTTTCTTTTCTCCTTTAAAGATTTGTCTTCTGCTTAGCCCTTAGCATAGATGGACTGCATATCCCATGTGAAGCACTGACTCCCTGGGAGCCCTTTCCCACTCCTTCGATTCCTGTATCTGTATTTGCTTGTGGTCTAGTACTAATTTGTTTAAAATATATTTGCTTAAACCAAGGTATAGCGTGCGGTGTCAACATATTTCTACTCTTCCCTCATTGAAGCAAATAAAATAACATCTAAACAGCTTTTTTACAATTAATTTGTTTGAAAAAAAAAAAAAAAACACCTGTATCTATTAGAATGAAGGACAACTGACAAATCAAACATACTTCATTCTATACATCCATAGAACAGATAACATAGTATAGATTAGCCAGTCACAAATAACGGACAAGAAGGAAAAAATTAAACAAAATAATGAAAAGTACACTGTACAGTACACCTCCTAACTTTGGTATTATTTCTCTCTCTCTCTCTCTCTCTCTCTCTCTCTCTCTCTCTCTCTCTTTATGTGTGTGTGTGTGTGTGTGTGTGTGTGTGTGTGTGTGTGTGTATGTGTGGAGAGAGAGAGAGAGAGAGAGAGAGAGAGAGAGAGAGGCACTCTAATAATACCCATAGAAAGGAACAAGGTACATTTAATAACAGTAATGTTGCAAAGTAACTCATTCTGGTTAACATAATGTACTCCAAAGAATAAATCATAGATTTTGTTATATAGCATGTAATAAATAATGGTATTTTCTAATTTATATTTATTTATTTTATGCTAAAAAGAAATCTCTAGATATAACTCTGTGCTAGGGTACAGATCTTTTACGTGTTATATGTACTACATCGTGTGAAACAGTAGTTGGTAGATAGTGGATACTCAACTAATTTGTGTTAACCTATTAACATTGTCACACTTAATGCTTCAATTTTTTCATAGAAAGAGAGTTTATCCCTAGCCCTTTTTTTATGTTTTATTAGAAATCAGGGTCTCGCTGAGTTGCTCAGAGCCTCGCTAAGTTGCTGAGGCTGTGTTTGAACTCAGCATCTTCCTGCCTCAGCCTCCATAGTTGCTGGGATCAAAGGTAAACGATTTTTTTTCACAACTCTATTCATCACATTTTTCTCCTAAAATATAAGTTCCAATTTTAGGGAATCATGGAAAAAACTACAAGTATGGTTTACACGACTATGAAACTTACATTAGGTTCCTTCCTTTCTGTAATAGAAAAGATGCCTGAAATCTATCTATTTTAATTGAAAGTTCTATAAACAAAGACTCTCAACTTTTCTAGAGATGTTGACTCATGTTAGTACTTTGGCTCTCTTTTTTTGCTGAGATCTGGTGTCTTCATTTAGATCAGGGAAAACTGGGGACAACGCTGAGACATTTTTAACATGTTCACTGTATATTGAATGTTTCCCTGAATTCCTGAAGCCATGGCATTTCAAGTGAAATTTTTACCCACACAGTGCTAAAAATACACCTGTCTATAAAGTGCTGATATGAATTGTTGAACAGTAAAAATGATGAATGTTTTGTTTGTATGACACCTATCTCACCAGTTTTGAAGACTAGATGAGAAAGCTTTCCTGAACTCAGATTCTATTAAGTCTCTGTTCATAATCAAGAAACCACTCAAGTGATAGATTTTATTAAAAATGCATTTTTTTTTTTTTTTTTTTTTTTTTTTTTGCTCAGGTGGAGGTAGGACAGAATTTTTGAAGTCCAACTTGAACAAATAAATTATGTTACAAAATATCAGTGAGGAAAGTTTCCCAGACCAAAGAATGAGCTGAGACTCAGAGGTCAGGTCAGGTATTCCTGAATATTAGTCCTGGATGCTTATGTTCCATGAAAGACCAGGAGGCCAACTGTTCGAGGTTTTCCTCATCAGCTACTTGGAGACCAGGAATTAGGCAGTTAAATCTCTCTTTAGAAGGGAATCCTGTTAATCATTATTTCAGGAACTTTGCTACAAGATAAACCCACCAATCATCATATGCCTGACCTAGGTGCATAACTGAAAGAATTAAAGATATGGCATGTGAAAATATGCCAAAATGTACATTGTTTATTTTGAGCTATAATTCCTTGAGGAAATGTAACTTCAGAAAGAGCTATTTGAACTGTCCTTTCCTACATGCAACAATCTATAAATATTCTTCTGAGAGGGATGTCCTTTATATAACAAGACTATAAAATAACTTTCATCAGTAGAGGCCAGTAACTGGGGCTACAGTCTGAATAAATAAATTCTGAAAGTAACACTTATCTTCCACGAGCTTCTATCCACCACCCCCTATATTTCTTAGCAACATTTCTAAAATTTACTACCCCAGTTCTGATATCCATTTGTCTTGTCACTCACAAATTGATTGTTCTCTGTCTAAAAGAGATATAAGCTTCATACATTGGTCATTTCATCAACTGTGTTTTCTTGTGTAAATCCTCATATATGTGTAAATATATTAAAGTGTTAGTGATTTTTTTTTTTTTCTTTTGTAACTGGTTCTTACATTTATTCGGTCCTGGTTTCACCCAAAGAGCCCACGAATTAAAAGCATAGAGGGGATCTCTTTTCCTTAAAATTCTTAGGTAGTTTTTCCTCTATTTATGTTCAGATTTCTAATGCACACAGAAATAATTACTCATGTATAGCTTTCTTAGGATTTTTTGTTAAGTGGGGTTTATTTGTTTGTTTATTTGTCTGTTTATGGAGGAGAAGTAAATACCAATTGGAAATGGAAAAGAGACAGGAGAGGGAGTACAACAAGCAGAACAAGTACTCTAAAGCCAGAAGCCACTGAGCATCAGTATTAAGCCCACTCCTTTGTTATTTCATTGAAGGAATCAGAGCCTGGACTCCTTAGTCATTGGTCAATGGTGGCTCCCAGCAGGTGTTCATTTGTTAACTCCCCTGGCCTAAGAGGACTCTGGAGCAGCCAGAGATCCTCCCTGTCTTCAAAGCAAACCCTCAGGTATGGATGCAGGTAGAAGTAAAAAGTGGTAAAGCCTGAGGGAGTAGGTGTTAGTCTCTATCATTCTATGTTACAACATATTTACTCTTCAAACAACCATTGTATCTTAACTACTGCATAATCTTTCATTGATTATGTGTTCAGTTATTAAACCAATACCTTGTTTTTTTTTTATGAAAGACAAAGAATATTCATGAAAGTGATAATGTCCAGTTTTATTTACCTAGGTTATACAAAACTTACATTAGAATTAATGAATCAATAAATAAAAGAAGCACTATTTATAAATCCTTTGATAGGTTCTACAAAGTTATATTCCAGAAAATTTTCAGGAAACAGTCTGTATACACCTAAATGTAACACATGCCTTTCCAAAGCACACACTAGGTTATTATTTATTTTCTCAGTGCCAATCGTAGAAGAAAAACTTTGTCAAAGATTAATTTGATTTTGTTTGTTGACTAGTGTTTTTGATCCTATTACTGCTATAACAAATTATCACAAAGTTGATGTCTTAAAAGAATTAAAAAAATTATATAATAATTATGGAAGCCTAGAATTCAAAATCAAATCAATGGGCTTGCATCAAGGAATAAGTCGGGATTCATCATTCTGGAGGTTCTAGGTAGCAGAAAATTTATTTCTTTACATTTTCAAACTTCCAGAGACTATCCCCTTTCCTGGCTTCTCTCCCTTTCCAACTTTAAAACCAGCAATAATCTTTTCAATATTTCTCACAACCCATCTCTCTGCTTCTTCTGACTTTGTCTTCTATGTTTTAAGAACCCTCCTGATTGCATTGGACACACATAATTAAGGATAAGCTCTTTAAGGTCAGCTATTTAGCATACTTAATTCTATCAGCAGTATTAATTCCCCCAAGTCATGTAATTTAACATTCACAGGTTCCAGAGGTTAGAACCTAGATAACTCTTGTAGAAGGGGTGTGTTTTTCTGGTTTCCAAACTACTAGAACTATGGGCTGAGGATATAGCTCAATGGTACAGTTCTTGCCTAGCTCGTTCAAAACCCTGGGTTCTATCACCAGCAGCAACAAACAAACAAACAAACAAACAAACAAAAAACTAATAGAGCTGAACAGTATATTTTACCATCACTTTGCATTTATTTCTTTGACTCACATCACTATTTTTTGCTCTTATTAGACTTAATTTTTCTCAATGATTATATGTAGCAGCCCCGTTATATATCTTTTTCTCCAATTTTAGCATTTCCTTTCTAATTTTTCCCATGAAAATTTCACCTTGATACCCCAGAGTTTTTATTTTAGCTTTTTGATTTCTTGGATTTTAGCTCTCACTTTACTAACATACAAACTAACACAACTGTTTTATTTCATAATTTTTCCTATTGTTTTTCTCTAATTTCTAATACTACACATGAAATCTTCACATTCTCATACATATCACATTTCCAAAAGTTACACAATATTTTCCTTTCTGGATAAAGTATTTCTAGGTGTTTAGATAATGTCTATTTTCATAATATATTATTTTCAGGTTTTTGTTTTATATATAATTACATTTTCCTTTTAATTAGTTTCTAGATTCATTAAGGATATATGATGTCCTTTGTTTTGTTTTTATTTCTTATTCTTATTGATAAACAGCAATCATATAAAAATTGTGTTGTCAAATTAAGTAAAATATTAGTAGATTTACAGTATTTTGTAACTAACGCATGGTAACAAAACTCACAGCTCCTATCAGAAATAATACCAAAATCATACAGACACTATGTGGTGTGACATCTTGTACCTGTAGTGATTATGTAAATAAAACACAGTGAGAATAAATTCAAATAACATTTATATAAGGTTTAAGCTGAGAAATAGGAATGCAAATTAATTACACATTTCCAAACGTAGGTGGATTTTCAAAGTGAATATTGTAATTCTTGGTTAATTTTATTTTAATGTGGAATTAATTTAGATCCATAAAACACTATTTTCATAATATGAACACTAGCAAACTAATGTACATACATTTTAGTTTAGATTTTTTTTGAATAGTACTCTTTTGTATTAAGAACTGTCATATTAAGTAAACAGTTTTGCAGTGATATTGTTTTAAAAGATTATAAATTCTTAATCTACCTACCTCTTAATTGTTTCCATTGTAACTCATAAATTCCATTAATTAATTACTTGAGACTTCCCAATGGCTAGTTAATAAAATCAATTAGATTGCAGTATAAAAACTACACTACTGCCAACCTATATCTTTTAACACTACTTTAATTTATTTGAACTTTGTCAATTTCAGTACATTAGTTCTCTGCCATTAAAAGAAAAAGTCCTGATTATCTTATGCCTTGAAAATGTATAGGTGGAAATTATTTTCAGTTAAAATACAAAATTTCAGTGAATAGTGTGGCATGTGCAAATAGAAGTTTTGTGTTATTTATTATTTTTGAAATATGAAAATATCAGATGTTTCAGAAAATTTCCCTGAATGAAAATCTAAATGTTATTTTAACCATGATATGTATATGTGTGTGTGTGTGTGTGTGTGTGTGTACATATACAACATGTGTGTGGGTATAATGCATTCCATGCTCAATTTAAATCATTAGTTAATAAATGAATGAAATTACCAGGAGTTATTAATGAGTTAGTTAATAAATTAATTAGATTACCAGAAGTTACTCATATCAGCTCACATTCTAGTGAAAAGTACAACACAGTATTTAAAATATAATTTGAAAAATATGTAAGTGTTAGGCTCAAAATTATGTGAGTATGTCAGATTTAGAAATTAAAGGGAATAAAAAGGTTTTATGTCAATCTGGGACCTCAATGAAGTAAATACCAAAATGAACCCAGAAATTCAAGAGATATGCTGGGGATAATACCTGTGTACTAGGATTCTCTAGAGAAATAGGATTAACAGGATGACAAAGACAATGACCACAATGATGACAATGATGATATGTGTTTATTCTGTTGGTTATACAAATATAACTATGGATAAATATACATATGTACATAAATATTTGTGTGTCTGGACAATTGTGAAGGGGAGAAAGAGAAAGAAGGAGAGAGAGCAATGGAGAAATATTTATCATAGGAATTGGTTCATGCAATTATGAAAGCTAGGGCCCTTTATCTGCCATCTGTGAACCAGAGGAACTGTAGAGCTGATATTCAATCTGAGTTTGAAACACTGAAAAAATAATCTTTCAAACTACCACTGGAAGTCAATAGTTTAATTTCCCAGTAGAGTCCAAAGGCCTCAGAATGAGGATGTCAGGGTGCAGTAGCACTGGTATATGCCTTGGAGTCTGAAGGTTCTCAGAATCAGGATCCCTGATCCCAGATCCAGCAGTTCCCAAAAAATGTGCCAGATCAAGAAGAAAGAGATAATTCACTCTTGTTTTACTTTTGTATTCTATTATGTCCTTCACAGGATTATGATGTCCTTCTGCTTTGATGAAGGCTATCTCCTTTACTCAACCCACAAATTCAAATGCCAATCTTTTCCTAAAAAATGCTTGCAGTCATGTCCAGGAACAATATTTTACTGGTTTTCTTGGCATCCCTTAGCCCAGTCACATTGACATATAAAATTAACCATCTCAACCTGTGAAAAATAAAGAGTGGAGGAATCATGAATAGCAAGAGAAAGTGCATTAGTACTACAATGTTGACCTGGTCTCTGGGAAATACAGGAAGCAGAAAGGAGATGGATTAGGAACAAGTTGGCACTTCAGTGAAGCTTTGAGAAAAAGCTTCAAATATTCCAACCAAGAACTTCAGTGCAGGGACTTCCCTATATTGGACAGAAATGAAGGAGCACTAATACTTCTACTGTGTTCAATGCTTGGGTGGGAACTAATTGAAGAATGGGTCTCCTTGTTCCAAATGGGCCAGGAAACTGGAAAAAAAAATTCTCAACAGAAAACATACAAATGGCAAGCAGGTACATGAAAAAAACTGTCAATATAACTAAGCATCAGGGAAATTCTAATAAAACTAGAGTACAATATCATCTCACACTTGTTAAAATGACAATTGTGAAAGCAATAAGAGATAACAAGTATTAAAGAGGACAGAAAGAAAAAAGAAACCATTGTCTACTGTTGAAAATATCAATTAATATATCCATTTGGAAAACAATATGGACAATTCTCAAAAAAATTATAATAAAATCATGTAAGATATAGAATTTCTAATACTGGATATATACCAAAAGGAAATGAAAGCAATAGGTGGAAAAAATACCTACACTCCCAGATTTATAGCAAATTATTCACAAAAGACAAGACAAAGTATCAGTGTATCCATCCACAGATGAATGGATAAAGACAATGTAGTATATATACATAACAGAACCTGTTATTTGTGACAGGGTGGTTTAACATGGAGGATATTATGCTAAGTGAAATAATCCAGGCACAGAAAGACAAAAATCACATAGCATCATTTACCCGTGGACTCTCCAAAAACTCAAACTAATGGCAGAGAGAAGAAGCATGGTAACCAAGAGCTGGGAGAGGGAACTTGGGGAGATTTTGATTAAATAATGCAAAATTTCAGTTAAATAAAAAGAGTAAGTACAGGACATACTTTTCCCAGCATGGTGACTATGTTAATAACTATGCATTATATGCCTTAATATTTCTAGGGGAATAGATTTAAATTCGCTCACTCCAAAAAGTTATGTCAGTTAAATCTATGTTGATATATTAGATTTAGCCATTTCTACAACATATGTATGAATCAAAACACCATGTTACATGCCACAAAAATATTTTTATTTAGAATTAAAATAATTTAATTAAAACTATACTGTGGAATACTACTTAACAGTAAGTAAAAATTATTTTATATATGTGAAACAAGAAGGGGTTTGCTGTTACAGAGAACATAGGTGAACTTTTCCAGAAAACACTGATTTGAATGATAGTTGGAGGTACTATATATCAACAACTGAGAGATAAAGGGAATAATGTAAATAATCTTTTTACGAATTTGACAATAACAATTAAAAAATTAAAGAGAGATACACTTGTGTATCTAGGGTAAATTCAAAGCTTAATGTAATCATTGTCAATAATATTATTGTTGCTGAAGAACATTGTTTATATGTTAAAGTAAACTGAGAAAGAAGAAATAATACAGAACAGACTGCAGATACAAAAGATATGAGTGATTAATACATCAAATCCCACAAGAGATAACATTAAGGAGATTAAAATTTACTTTCCAGTATACAGCTATAAATAAACTTTATCCACATATTTTATTTTTTCATTTATTTGTTCTTTCTAAATATGCATTTATTTTGACATAGACCATATATAACACATAGAATAAGCAAAACTTATTCCAATTAGGATCCCATTATTGTGATTATATATGATGTGGAGTTATATTGGTCATGTATTCATAAGTAAGGATAGGAAAGTTTTGTCCAATTTATTCTGCTGTCTTTTCTATTCCCATCCCCTCCCACTTCACTTCATTCCCCTTTGTCTAGTCCAATGAACTTCTAATCTTGCCCTCCCTTGTTGTGGGGTAGCATCCACATATCAGGGAGAACATTCTGCCTTTTGGTTTTCTGGAACTGGCATATTTCACTTAGCATAATATTCTCCAGTTCCATCCATTTACCAGCAAATCCCATAATTTCATTCTTCTTTATGGGTGATTAATATTCCATTTATATTTGTATATATGTACATATATATGTAAATATATAAATAATATATATTTTTATATATATAACATTTTCTAATCCACATATTTTAAAAACTTCTCATTTTTCCTATTATTTGATGATCAAGTCATGTAAAGATTTTAATTCCTGTTCTTGCTAAAAAAAAAAAAACAGTATTAAATTAAGGAGGAACTTTGATGGGGCAAAGGGGAGGGAGGGAAGGGAAGGGGTCATTGGGGCAGGAAAGATGGTGGAATGAGATGGACATCATTACCCTAAGTACATGTGTGACTGCACATATGGTGCGATGCTACATGGTGTACAACCAGAGAAATGAAAAGTTGTGCTGCAATTGTGTGAAATGAATAAAAATGCATTCTGCTGTTATATGTACCTAATTAAAATTAATTAATAAAAAAGTATTGAAACTTCACTATGTTTTCTTATAATAATGTAATCTATGTATTATGCCAACCATCTCTATGAAGAAACAATGTTCTAACACAAAATGGAGATAAGAATGGAATAAGAATTATAATTATTATTATAATAATAATAAATACAGCTGGGTGTGGTTGTGCACACCTGTAAATCCCAGCAGCTGGGGAGGCTGAAGCAGGGGGATTGTGAGTTCAAAGCCAGCCTCAGCAAAAGTTAGGTGCTAAGCAACTCAGTGAGACCCTGTCTCTACCTAAAAAACAAAATAGGGCTGGGGATGTGGCTCAGTGGTCGAGTGTCCCTGAGTTCAATTTCCGCTACCCCAACCCTAAAAAAGAAAAAGAGAATGTAACTTACCATGTAAAATATGTCTATACTAAAGAAAGGCAAAGTTTTTCAGAGACTGCTCAAAGTTTTTTGAGAATTAAAAAGATTAATACACATAAAGACATTAAAGCAATGCTTGACACATCATAAACAGCACACAGTTGTTGCCTTTATAGGACAGTGTGTAACATTGTATTGCTAAGTGTACTGAAGAGAATTGCCTTTCTAAGTTAAAAAAAAAAGCATACACAAAGTCTCACGAAAAATGTTTAGAACAGATTTACTTATAAAATTCTGAAAATAAATCTCCATGTTCACGTTATCAGAATTGATGAAAAAGTTCATTATGCCTGTCAACATAATACTGTTCTGCAACAAAAACCAAAAAACTATCAATGCACAAAATATAGATAAATCTCAAACATATTATGCAGAACAAAGAAGCCAGAAACTATCAAGTACATCCACTATGATTTCCTGTTGGTGACATCCTAGAAAATACAAATCAAATATGTAATGTAAGAATAAGTTTGCCTGGCCTGCAGGGCCCAGAGTGGCAGCTCCCTGCTGCTGCACGCAGGGCCAGACCTGGGGAAGCACCACCTCCACTCCCTGCGACCTGCCCAGCGGTGACCAGAGCAAGAGGTAGGCATCCACCCGCCTGCTGGAAGGAGAGATCCAGCCTCCAGTTTGCCTGGCCTGCAGGGCCCAGAGTGGCAGCTCCCTGCGGCTAAACGCAGGGCTCATCCTGAGGATAAGCCCCCTCCACTTTTCCACTGTGCCATTCTGCAAAGGGCCAAAGGTGCAGCCTTGACTCCACTAACAGGATTGCTGACTTGATATGTTCCGGGTCAATTGGGTTAATCTGGAAGGGAAATAAGAAGGGCTTCCAAGGGTCCATTTGGCTTGAGACTTATTCCTGGTTTCAACGTATTTGTTTGTTTGTTTTTTTGTTTGTTTTGTTGTTTCTTGGGGTGGGTTGTTTGTTAGTTTCTGGTTTTTTTGTTTTGTTTTGTTTTGTTTTGTTTTGTTTTGATTGACAGTGTGTTTGTTTGCTTCTGCTCCTCTTGCTTTCTTTCTTTTCTTCCTTCTTACTTTAGTATTTTTTCTTCTTCCTTCATCTTCCCTATTTACACCCTGCCATTGCATACTCAACAAAGGCAAAAACAAGTTATACACAGAAATTGGGATTTTTTTCAACGAGTATAATTGAAATATATAGCAAAGTGGTGTTATATATAGTGTATTCTCTATTTTCTAGACTCACTCTCTCTCATACTAATTTCTACTCCTTGGTCACTTTTTTCTCTATCTTCCTTTTTTTTTTTTTTTTCCTTTTTTTCTTTTTCATTTCTCTCCATCTTTCTTTATTTCTTCTCTCAACCGCTGCATAAATTAGGTTTATATATAAATTGGTCTTTCCACCTAATCATTCAATATTTCCTCTCGCATCTGCTGAAACTAAACCACTTCCATAGAACTCTCTTTTCATACTTTCTAAGAAAGAACAAGTCAGTTCACTCACTTCCCTCTTACTAAACATATCACCTCTGTGTCCATTACTTGAATCTATAAAGCCCCATTGGAAGCTTACAGACTAAATTGGAAACACTATCTAGGTTAACTAAATCTGTACATTGTGATCAAACTGGGATTCTTTGAATAGAAAGTGTCTGATTTTAAAGTGTAAAGGAAATATAAGGAGATCTGATAGCATTGTACTACCGGAGCAACGTAAGGTTCTAAGGTAAAATCAAAATAGTCAAGGTCCCATAGTGCAAGAAGAATAGACATAAAAGCAAGATGAAGAAACAAGGAAGGAAAGTGGCACAAACAAATCAATATACCTCCTCAGTAGATTCCAAGGCATGCACAGTTGGTGAAATGACAGAGATGGAATTTAGAAATTACATTTGCCAAATGCTTGCAGAACTTAAGAATGAACTAAAAAATGAGATGAGGGAGCAAGTACAGATGGCAAAAGATCATTTTGACAAAGAACTCCATAAACAAATACAGGAAGTAAAAGATTACTTCAATAGGGAGATAGAGGCTCTAAAGAGAAACCAAACAGAAATTCTGGAAATGAAAGAAGCAATGAACCAAAATAAAAGCTCAATCAAAAGTATCACCAACAGAGTAGATCACTGGGAAGAAAGAACCTCAGACAATGAGGACAAAATATATACCCTAGAGAAAAATCTAGATTACACAGCAAAAATGGTAAGAAACCAAGAACAGAACATCCAAGAATTATGGGACAACATAAAAAGACCAAACATAAGAGTGATTGGGGTAGAGGAGGGGGCAGAGTTTCAAGCCAAAGGAATGAACAATTTATTTAATGAAATAATTACAGAAAATTTTCCAAACTTGAGGAATGAATGGGAAAACCAAGTTCAAGAGGCTTACCGAACAGCAAACATACAAAATCACAACAGATCCACACCAAGACACATTATAATGAAAATGCCTAATATATTGATCAAGGAGAGAATATTAAAAGCCACAAGAGAAAGGAAGCAGATTACATATAGGGGGAAACCAATCAGACTATGTTCAGACTTTTCTACCCAGACCGTAAAAGTAAGAAGTTCCTGGAATAGCATATTTCAAGTTCTGAAAGAAAAGGGATGTCAACCAAGAATCTTATATCCAGCAAAACTGAGCTTTAGATTCGAAGATGAAATAAAAACCTTCCACGACAAGCAAAAGTTAAAAGATTTCGCAACTCGAAAGCCAGCACTTCTGAACATCCTGGGCAAAATTTTTCATGAAGAAGAAGAGAAAAATAACAATGAAAATCAACAAAGGGAGATATTAAACTAAGGGAAATACCAACCAGAAGAGAAACCAAATCAAGCTAAAGATCATAATACAAATAAAAATGGATGGGAATAAAAATCACATTTCAATAATAACCCTGAATGTTAACGGCCTAAAATCACCATTCAAAAAACACAGATTATCTGAATGGATTAAAAGAAATGACCCAACAATTTGCTGTCTCCAAGAAACACACCTCATAGAAAAAGACATTAATAGACTGAAGGGGAAAGGCTGGGAAAAGTCTTATCACTCACATGGCCTGCGGAAGCAAGCAGGGGTTTTCATTCTCATTTCAAATAAGGTAGACTTCAAGCCAAAACTAATCAAAAGGGACAAAGATGGATATTTCTTACTACTTAAAGGAACCATTCATCAACAAGATATAACAATCATAAATCTATATGCCCCAAATAATGGAGCACCTACATTCATCAAACAAACTCTTCTCAAATTCAAGAGTAAAATTGACCACAACACAGTTATTCTAGGGGATTTCAACACACCTCTCTCACCAATAGATAGATCATCCAAACAAAAGCTAAACAAAGAAACAGTAGGCCTCGTTAAAACAATTAATAACTTAGACTTAACGGACATATATAGAATATTTCATCCCGCAGTAAAAGAATACACTTTTTTCTCAGCAGCACATGGCTCCTTCTCCAAAATAGACCATATATTATGTCACAAGGCAACTCTCAGCAAATATAAAAAAATAGAGATACTACCCTGCATGCTATCGGACCATAAAAGAATGAAATTGGAAATCAACGACAAAACAAGGAATAAGAAAAACTACTCCTTCAACTGGAAGCTAAACAACATGCTATTGAATGAACAAGGGGTTGAAGAAGACATCAAAGAGGAGATCAAAAAATTTCTAGAGGTAAATGAGAACACAGATACATCGTATAGAAATCTCTGGGACACTATGAAGGCAGTAGTAAGAGTAAAATTCATTGCACTGAGTTCATTCCTTAAAAGGAAAAAAATAAACAACAAATAAATGACTTAACATCACACCTCAAAGCACTAGAAAAAGAAGAACAGATCAGCACCAAGAGTAGCAGAAGACAGGAAATAATTAAAATCAGAGCAGAAATTAATGAAATTGAGACTAAGGAAACAATTCAAAGAATTGACAAAACTAAAAGTTGGTTCTTTGAAAAAATAAACAAAATTGACAGACCTTTAGCGATGCTAACGAAAAGAAGAAGAGAAAAAACTCAAATTACTAACATTCGTGATGAAAAAGGGAATATCACAACAAACACCTCAGATATACAGAATATAATTAGAAATTACTTTGAAAACTTGTACTCTAACAACATAGAAAATACTGAATGCATTGACAGATTTCTAGAGTCATATGATTTGCCTAAACTGGATGTGGAGCTATACACAATTTAAACAGATCAATTACAAGCGAAGAAATAGAAGATGTCATCAAAAAGCTACCAACAAGGAAAAGTCCAGGACCTGATGGGTTTACAGCTGAGTTCTACAAGACTTTCAAAGAAGAATTAATACCAAGGCTCTTCAAACTATTTCAAGAAATAGAAAAAGAGGGAGCTCTTCCAGACTCTTTCTATCAGGCCAATATTACATTAATTCCAAAGCCAAGCAAAGATGCATCTAAAAAAGAAAACTTCAGGCCAATATCTTTAATGAACATAGATGCAAAAATCCTCAACAAAATTCTGGCAAATCGGATACAAAAACATATCAAAAAGATAGTGCACCACGATCAAGTGGGGTTTATTCCAGGGATGCAAGGCTGGTTCAATATTCGGAAATCAATAAACATAATACATCACATCAATAGACTTAAAGATAAAAATCATATGATTGTCTCAATAGATGCAGAAAAAGCATTTGACAAAATACAGCACCTCTTTATGTTCAAAATACTAGAAAAACTAGGAATATCAGGAACATATCTCAACATTATAAAAGCTATTTATGCAAGGCCCAGAGCTAACATTATCTTAAATGGAGAAAAATTGAAAGCATTTCCTCTAAAAACTGGAACAAGACAGGGATGCCCCCTTTCACCACTGCTATTTAACATAGTACTGGAAACTCTGGCCAGAGCAATTAGACAGACAAAAGAAATTAAAGGGATCCACATAGGAAAAGAAGAGCTCAAATTAGCACTATTTGCTGATGACATGATAATATACCTAGAAGACCCAAAAAACTCTACCAGAAAACTTTTACAACTAGTAAATGAATTTGGCAAAGTAGCAGGATACAAAATCAATACCCATAAGTCAAAGGCATTTTTATACATCAGTGACAAAGCCTCTGAAAGGGAAACGATGAAAACTACCCCATTTACAATAGCATAAAAAAAAAAAAAAAAAAAAAAAAAAAAACTGGGAATCAACTTAACGAAAGAGGTGAAAGAGCTCTATAAAGAAAATTATAGAACACTAAAGAAAGAAATCATAGAAGAACTCAGAAGATGGAAAGACCTACCTTGCTCTTGGATAGGTAGAGTCAATATAGTCAAAATGTCCATACTACCAAAGGCATTATACAGATTTAATGCAATTCCAATCAAAATTCCAATGTCATTTTTCAAAGAAATAGAAAAAGCAATCATGAAATTCATCTGGAAAAATAAGAGACCCAGAATAGCCAAAGCAATCCTGAGCAAGAAAAATGAAGCAGGGAGCATCACCATACTGGACTTTAAATTATACTATAGAGCAATAGTAACTAAAACAGCATGGTATTGGCACCAAAACAGACCGGTGGACCAATGGTACAGAATTGAGGACACAGAGACTAATACATATAATTTCAGTTATCTTATATTAGACAAAGGTGCAAAAAATGTACAGTGGAGAAAGGACAGCCTCTTCAACAAATGGTGCTGGGAAAACTGGAAATCCATATGCAACAAAATGAAATTAAACTTGTATCTCTCACCATGCACAAAACTCAATTCAAAGTGGATCAAGGACCTAGGAATTAGATCTGAGACAATACGCCTAATAGAAAAAGTAAGCTCCAATTTCCAACATGTCGGATTAGGCCCCAAGTTCCTTAATAAGAATCCTGTAGCGCAAGAACTGTTACCAAGAATTAATGAATGGGATATATTTAAGCTAAACAGCTTCTTCTCAGCAAAAGAAACAATCAGTGAGGTGAATAGAGAGCCAACTAATTGGGAACAAATATTTAATGCATGCACATTGGATAGAGCAATAATTTCTAGAATATATAAAGAACTCAAAAAACTTTACATCAAAAAAGAAAATAACCCAATCAATAAATGGGCTAAGGAACTGAAAAGACACTTCTCAGAAGAAGATATACAATCAATCAACAAATACATGAAAAAATGCTCAACCTCTCTGGCAATTAGAGAAATGCAAATAAAAACTACTCTAAGATTTCATTTCACCCCAGTCAGAATGGCAGCTATCAAGAACACAAACAACAATAAATGTTGGAGAGGATGTGGGGAAAAAGGCACACTCATACATTGCTGGTGGGACTGCAAAATGGTGCAACCACTATGGAAAGCAGTATGGAGATTTCTTGGGAAAATGGGAATGGAACCACCCTATGACCCAGCCATCCCACTCCTGGGTCTGTTCCCAAAAGACTTAAAAACAGCATATTACAGTGACACAGCCACTTCAATGTTTATAGCAGCACAATTCATAATAGCTAGGTTGTGGAATCAACCTAGATGTCCTTCAGTAGATGACTGGATAAAGAAAATGTGTTATATATACAAAATGGAATTTTACTCAGCAATAAGAGAGAATAAAATAATGGCATTTGCAGGTAAATGGATGAAGTTGGAGAATATAATGCTAAGTGATATTAGTCAATCTCAAAAATACAAACACCAAATGTTTTATCTGATATAAGGAGGTTAGTTCACAGTGTGATTGGATGGAGCTGCATAGGATTAGAGGAACACTAGAATGGTCAAAGGAAAGGGAGGGCAAGGGAGGGAGCAGGGTGGGAAAAGGGGGGGAAATGGTGGTTGAATGAGATGGATATCACTATCCTAAATGCATGATTAAAGATCTGAATGGTACTTATATACTTTATATACAAGTAGTTGTATGTAAAAAGATGATATACTTGTGCATTTTGAATAAGTAAATAAATAATCTTAAAAAAAAGAATAAGATACATGGGGCAGGTCATGTAGCCTAAAGATATCCCATATAATCTTAATATCAGTAGTATTGAGTCAGAACTCCCATATTATACAATCCATATATTTAAAGTCTTCAATTAAATGAATATAAGCAAAGAAATAACCACTATCTCATCTCAATAAACAACTATGTACATGTATGCTATTACCCACCTCCCAATCAATCCCTCACTTTCTTAACAGCCTTAAGCAATTACTAATCTGTTTTCTGCCCCCATATATTTGTCTATCCTGGACATTTAATGGAAATTGAATTATATGCCATGTGACCATTTGTGTCTGACAAATTTTGTTTAGCATAATGTCTTCAGCATTCATTCAGTACTTCCTTTATTTCCATGGCCATGTATAGTTCCATCACATGGCCGTGCTACTTCTGTAGACTGAATTGTGTCTCTACCAAGTCCATGTGTTGACACTGTAACTCACAGTATGGTCATATTTGGGCATAGAGCTTTTAAGGCACAAATAATATTAAGTCAGATTTTAAGGATGGAATTCAAACCTTGGTCATAGAAGAAGAAAGAGAGTACGTGCTCTCCCTCCCCTCCCCCCATATACACTGACAGACAGAAACTAGGACATGTGGTAACACAGCAAGAAGGCAGCTGCCTGCATGCCAGGAAAAGAGCCTTCAGCAGAATCCAGCCATGATGGCACCTAGTCTATGTGAAGTGTGGAAAAATTAATTTCATTAAACCATTCAGTCTATGGTGCTGTGTTATAGCAGCCCAAATTTACTAAAATATCCATACTTTGTTTATATATTCATAATTTAATGAGCATTGGATTGTTTTCCAAGTGGCAGTTATGTATGATGCCAGAAGGTTTTCCAAATTGTTTACAACATTTTTCCTTGGCCACCAGCAGTGCAGGAGGTTTTCAATTTTCCACCTTCTCTCCACTACTTGTTATTATCTTTATACATTATAACAATCCTACTGGTGTGAAGGGATAGCTTGTCTTGGATTTGATTTGCTTATAAGTCATTTGCACATCTTATTTGGGTAAGGATCTATTCAGACATTTTTCCATTTTTAATTGGTTCACTTTTTTTTATTGAGTTATAACTTTTTTTTTTTTTTACTTGTTCTGAAAACAACCTGTTTATTATCTATACAATTGGTAATTAATTTCTCCTGACCTTGGTTGCCTTTTCATTTCTAATAGTGTCCTTTGAAAGAAAAAAAGTTTTAATTTCATAAAGTTGAATTTATTTATTTTCTTTCTACTCATACTTTAGTACACTATTTAAGTCTTAGGGACAAATGCGGAATTTTAAACTTTCATGCGTGTGTTTTCTTCTCATACTCTTGTTCTTACCTGAACTTGATGGCACACTTTACATACAGTGTGCTTGAAGGCTGAACTTCACTCTTTTGCATGTGTGCATCCATTATTCTTTTCCTAGCAAATGTTATTGGCACCTTTGTCAAAAATCAATTGACTGTGGACCCAAGAGTTTATTTCTTGGGTCTCAATTATATTCTTGATCTGTATGTGTATCCTAATGCCAGTACCACACTGTCCTGATTATTGTTGCCTTGTAGCAAGATTTGATATCAGGAAGTATAAATCTTCCAACATTTTTTTTTTTTAATGGTGCTGAGGATTTAACCCAGGGCCCTGCGCATGCAAAGCAAGCACTCTACCAACTGAGCTATATCCCCAGCCCCTGCAACATGGTCTTTTTTCCCCCCCAAGATTCTTTTGACTTACTATGGATGCTTACATTTCTACATGAATTAATCTCTACAAAGAGGACAGTTGTTATTCTGATATGGATTATGTTGAAGCTATAGATCAATTTGGAAAGTATTGTTATCTTAACAGTGTGAGTATTTGGATACATTTTTGTATTTCAATAAATTTGGGAAATTTTAATCTGTTTATTCCTTCATTTTTCTCCCTGCCCTTTCTCTCCTGTCTTCTGGTATTTCCAAGATGTGTGTTTTGGTGTATTAATTGTGTTTTAGAATTCTTTTAAATTCTATTCATCTTTTACACTTACTTCTGATGTCTTTCAAATATTCTATCAATCTACCTTCAAATTTATCATTTAGTTTCTCTGTCAGTTCAAATCTATTACTGAGCCCTTTTGGCCAAACTTTCATTTAAGTTGTAACGCTTTTCAATTTCTAAATTTCCACATTTTTGTAATTTCTACCTCTTATTGATATCCTCTATTTGACAGCATTATCATTCTTTAATTTTTTTTTTTGGGGGGGTGCTGGAGATTGAACTCAGGAGCACTCAACAACTGAGCCACATCCCCAGTCCTATTTTGTATTTTATTTAGAGACAGGATCTCATTGAGTTGCTTAGTGCCTTGATGCTGCTGAGGCTGGCTTTGAACTCGTGATCCTCCTGTCTCAGCCTTCTGCAATCCCGAGCCACTGGGATTACAGGCGTGCACCACTGCACCAGAGCAGCTCACCATTTCACTTTTTAACCATGGTTTTCTTTAGTTGTTGAGAATATTTTAATGGCTATTTTAAACACTTTCCCTGTTTTATTCAACATCTGGTTACTTTCGCAGGCAGTATCTGTCCACATATTTTTGCCACTGTACAGATAATGCTCTCCTTTCCTTGCATGTCTCAGATTATTTTTTGGATACTGGTTATTTAAAAGATTATATTGTAGCAATTCAGTGTACCATTCCCCCCACCCAGGCTTATACTATTATCTTCTTTTTTGTTTAGTGAGTGGCTGTATTACTTTAGAAAGGTTTATATCCTCCTGCAGTGTGTTTTTCCAGGTGCACAGCTTAGTTATGCCCTGTGTCTTTCCCCGTAAATAATCACCTGTTATGTTCCCTTAATTGCTGGCGGTTTGCTCTATGGTTTTCAGTCATGTCCTGGTGGATTAATTGCTCCATAGAATAATGCAGCTGAATTCAAGTACTTTTGAAGGAATAGATTCTGATGTTAAAGTTGGAGATTTGTCTTGACTTGAGGAGGGCTATTCTGTTATAGGCCGGGCTAAATGGGCAATGACCAAGTAGACTCCATTTTACCCTGAGACTCCATATCATGTAAGAAATACTTCTCCCATGGGAAAGCCCCCTCTGTACCCATTAATAGTTACCTAGCATAACATACTTGGCAAAACAAAATAGCAATTCTTATACAATGTAAAATTATTCCCTTTGGTTTCCATTTTTCTTGGGCAATGTACCTTGTCAGAGATTGATAGTGTAAATGTTAGTAGCCACTCTCTAATTTGTACTGAACTAGGGTCATTTTGACCCACTTCCCTTCTGCTTACTTGCTGCTATGCCAACCTGGAAAGTCCCTTGGGAAATACCAATATACCCATTGCATTGTCTCACTAACTGCCCAATTCAGCTTCTGTACCTGCTTGCTTGCAGGTACATCACCCCAGATGTGGTTTTTGCCTTTAAATATCCTAAAATGCTCAGGCTTGGGGCTGTTCCTTGCAGTTCCTGCAGGGAGCAATCACCAGTGCACCGGCTAAATAAAAACTCTTCAGTTTGGATAAAACTGGGATTTGGTGTGCTTTCTGAGCGACCTGCCCCACAACAATTCCTGAGTAACTGTTTCTCTGTTTTTTTGTTTGTTTGGTTGATTGTTGTTGTTGTTGTTGTTTTTGTTTTTTCAGCAAACTAATTAGCTTATCTTTAACCTCTATCATCAATGAAAATACCAATTTCTTCAAATTTTCACCAAAGTTTTGCCTGTTTTTGAAAGCTCCCTTAGGCTTAAGCTTTTGCATTTTCTGTTTCAAATAAAATCAGTTCGTTTTGGAAACTATTTGAAAATATCTGTTTTGAAGGCTGCTTCTCTCCCCAGGTAAATTCCCTGAGTCATAGTTCTGGTGCTAGGAGCAGGAATAGTAGTATGTTTCTCTCTGAGTGACACATTTGGCTTTCATTCCTGAGTACTTGATGGATGAGGGGCCCAAAGTTGCAGTTTTCTTCAACTTGCCTCTCAACATGTAGAATATCCGCTCCACAAGCTGCGAACAGTCAGGACATGAAAGACCACGACTTCAGTATTGCTGCACTCAAGTTAAATCTTCATGCACGGGTTCAGTATTGAGTGAAACAAAGAAACTTCCACTCACAGCAACCTTAGCAACAGGTCCCTGATGGTTAGCATGAGAAATGCTGATATCCAGTCTCTCCTAGAATGGAAGGTAGTTTTCTGACAGGGACAAGATGAAGAGTCTCGTGTTTTTGTTCCTTCAGTCTGTAATGGAGTTTTGTCTAGTTAAGCTTGGAGATGTAAGGAGTATGGTCTTGATTTAAATGTCAAAGACTCTTGTGGTGGGCTGGGGTTGTGGCTCAGCGGTAGAGTGCTCACCTAGCACGTGTGCGGTCCAGGTTCGATCCTTAGCACCATGTAAACATAAATGCATTGCATTGTGTACAACTAAAGCAAATAAATAAACAGTTAAAAAAAAGACTCTTGTGGTGTTGAGTTTTAGTAGATTTTTTTAAATGAATATTTCTCCATTGGCTATGTGACTTTTGTACAATTGGAGAAACTTTAAAAGTTTTTTCTAAAGATTTTTTTAGGAGTTTCTTTGGTAATCAGATCTATAAAGTTCCTTACTCATCCTGTAAGTGCTTTTTCTACACATTTTAATTTCATTAATGTAAGTGTCTATATTTGTTAACAATTATGAAATGTACTTCTAAATATGGGGACATTTTATTTTATTTAAATTAAACTTTGAGTATAAACTGGAATAGCCTTTTTTAATTGCCAACTTAAGATGAAAAAGGTAAGGATGTTACTTAAACAGCCCCAAATAGTTCTGTCTTCATAGTTTAAGTACTAACATAATTGCACAGTTTAAGAAGTTTAGAGTATTTTATTGAGATTGAATAAGTGAGTATTAATGTCTTTTGCACTGACAAGAGTGTATGATTTTAACTACAGAGCTACAGTAAAAAGAAAAAAAGCAAAACAAAGCATGACATTAACACCTAAACAAACATAAAAACCACTGGTACAAAATAGAAGACACAGAGACAAACCCACATAAATTCAGTCCTCCATACTAGACAAAGGTACCATAAACATACATTGGAGAAAAGATATCCTCTTCAACAAATGGTGCTGGGAAAACCCGAAATCCAAATGTAGCAAAATGAAATGAAACCTCTCTCACCCTGCACAACTGAAAGTGAATCGAGGACTTAGGCATTAGACCAGAGACTCTGCACCTACTAGAACAAAAGGTAGGCCCAAATTTCCATCATATTGGCTTAGGAGCCAAATTTCTCAAAGAGACTTCTACATCACAAGAAGTAAAACAAGAATCAATAAATGGAATGTACCAAACTAAAAAGCTCATTCACATTAAAGGAAACAAGAGCATGAACAGACCTACAGAATGGGAAAAAAATCTTTGCCACCTGCATCTCAGATAGAGCATTAATCTCAAGGATATATAAACAACTCAAAAGACTTAACACACACACACACAAAAAAAAAAAAAGAAAGAAAGAAAGAAAGAAAGAAATATAACCCAATCAATAAATGGGCAAAGGAACTGAACAGGGAATTTACAAAAGAAACATGATCTGTCAACAAATATATAAAAAAAAATGTTCAACATCACAAGCAATGAGATAAATGCAAGTTAAAACTACACTGAGATTTCATCTTACTCCAATCAGAATGGCAACTATGAAGAATACAAGCAACAATAAATGTTGGTGAGGATGTGGGGGAAAAGGTAATCTTATACATTGCAAATTGGTACAACTACTCTGGAAAGCAATATGGAGATTCCTCAGAAACTTGAAATGGAACCACCATTTGACCCAGTTATCCCACTCCTCAGTTTATATCCAAAGGACTTAAAATTGACATACTGTAGAGACTTAACCACATCAATGTTTATAGCAGCTCAATTCACACTAGTTAAACTATGGAACTAACTTCGGTGCCCTCTGAAAGATTTATGGATAAAAGAAAATGTGGTATATATACACAATTGAATATTACTCATGTATAGACAGAAATGAAATTATGGCATGTGCAGGTAAATGGATGGAACTGAAAAATATCATGTTAAATGAAACAAGCCAATCCCAAAAAAAAAACCAAAGGCTGAATGTTCTCTTTGATATGTGGATGCTAACGTACAATAAGGGGAACAGGGGTAAGAAAGAAGAGAAGTACTTTGGATTAGAGAAAGGGGAATAAAGGGAAGGGAGCAGGGATGGGAATAAGAAAGACAGTAGAATGAATCATACCTATGTTTCCTATGTTCATATATGAATACATGCCCAGTGTAACTCCACATCATGTACAACCACAAGACTGGGAAGTTATACTCCATGTACATATATTTGTAAAAATACACTCTACTGTCATATATAACTAAAAAGAACAAATAAATAAATTAGAGTAAAAAGAAAGAGTGTACAATTGTCTTGTGATGTTTTTGTACCATATTAATTTTACATCCCAGGTTATATATATGAAGGATTCAAGTGTGGAACTGGATTTTGTGAGGCTGAATTTAATCCAATTTTGAAGCTTTAATTTAAGGAAAGTAATCCCTAAGTATCAGACATTGAAAACTAGGTGTACTTTGAACTATGTAAAAAGAAAGGCTTAGAGAATGGTCATATAGCTGTCTCTTCTCCAATGCCCTAGAAAAGGATCATACAACTCAGTTTCTGAAGCTTGAACTTCATCAGCTCATGTCTATATCTTCCAGTAATGATCATCATAAATCCCTTTTCTTTCAGGACTCCTTCTATGTATGTTCCAGAAGTTTAACTGCTTCAGAGCAGTTGATATGTGATTTACAAATTGCTCTTAGTGATGATATCAACAGGGAACATACTTCTGTGACATTCTTAATTTTTCACAAGTGTTGCTTCAGATAAGGACATAAATGAGAAACTTATTTATGTGACATCTTTGATTTATCACCACTTAAGTGATTCCCTTGAAGAATATTATTAGTATATCCAGAGTAAATAATTTTCAATTTTACCATGATGGTAGAGACTTCATTTAATTTGACTTATTTCTGACTAATCTTACATGTTGTATTTCTCTAAATGAAATTAAATTTTCACTAAGTATTTGAAATGTAAGGGATTGATATATCCCCTGTTGATATGAAAACAAGTAAGTAAAATTTGAAATTATTCAAAACTGAGAATCAAGACCCAAACACAGGAATATTTAAAGGATGAGGGGAAATAAATAATCTTATAAAAGAGGTAGAAATAATAATCATAGAAGAAATGGAATATTAGCATTTCATATAAACAAATTACGATGTTGTTTGCTGGTAGTAAAACCCTATAAGCAAGATTTAACATTTAACTCTAACAGGAACATCAGGATATAGTTCTGATCTAACAGATTCATGTATGAATTTAAAAAGAATAATGAATGACTCCTACAGAAATATCAGTAGACAAATATATTGTTACTATATATTTTCTATTCCAACTTCTGCCTTTTACACTGAGGAGCATAAAACAGCAATGATTCTCCATTATAAAAATCATAGATCATATTTTCCACTGGACCAGCTAGTAGGTTATTAAATTCATATACTCTCTAGGGCAAGGTAGTTTAAATAGATAATTTGATTATTCTTCCCCTTGTCGTTTTTTAATCAAATGCCTCCAGCAGGAAAGACACACTCAAATGGGTTGTGTATTATAAATTATAATCTTCACTGTTAGATATGTTTAAATTACTTTTATATTTTCATTTAAATTTTTCTAACCACTTGCTCTGTGACCTTAGGCAAGGTGCTTAATCATTTTAAACCTCATGTTTACTTTAAATAAGAAAAAAAAAAAAAAAACATTTGCCAACATATTTCAGTACCTATTTCTTTTACCTTTTGGGGAGGGGTGTGGTATGGCGGTGGAATTAAATGCAATTCCTAATTGTAAATAGTATTCATTGCTGTGAAACCATGGGGCTGCTCATTATATAAGCTCTTTGGAGATGAGATAGCGTGGCAAGGAGCACAGGATTTCATGTTAACTTGCCTTAGGTTTCAATTTTAGCTTTAGTATGTATTAACTATGATTTTTGGAAAAGTTAACCTGTCAAAAAAGTTAACCTGGAATACAGACATTGTAACTGGTGTTGTAAAGTAAACTTAATGATAAGAGTTAAGTTTAGTAAAGCATTAACAGATCCCACAGTATTCAGTATTCTTGCCATAAAATATACTTTATTTAAAACATAGATTTTCTTTATAGACAAAAACAGTGAGGTGGAGAATTAAAGGTTAAATTTTCCAGAAATACCATCTCACTTTTTCATACCTGGAAAAGTTTACATGGGACATTTTCTTAAAATAACAAACAAACCTTCCCAGATATCTCAGTGTATACACATAGGTCCAAGTACAGCAACTCTTTGGAAAATAACTTGGAATATAATTACCTATTGTTTGGGAGACAGATGTTACATGGATTTTTCTTTTTTCCTCGTTTTTTTTTTCTTTTCTATAAGACATTTTGGAGAAATTCTACCTTTTCCCCACAAGTAAATGCTGTTAAAAATAATAAAACACAATCAATAGGGTCATTGACTTATTTTAAAATAAATGCTAAAATGAGAATGTTTTTGTCACCATTAACTTAGTAGTATCTGCCTCTATAATTCCTCAGTGATCACCATGGAAATTTACTACCTTGGAATCATAGGAAACTGCTTTTTAGCCTTGGAAATATAATAACTATTCTTAGAATTTTAAAGAAGGATGTCACTCAACTCTGTATGTCATATTTTGTTCTCAGGCACAGAATTCTTTAGTAACTTGTATCTGGCTCATGCTGCTTCCACTTCAATCTTGAATTTTTCCTTTAATTTTAAAATCCTATGCAAAGCAATGCTTTATCAATATTTACAGTGCTGAAGACTGCTGATGGTCATAACTCAATCTATGTCAAAAACAGATGGCATTTGATGGGGACCAATTAAGATCAATATCAATAGACAACTTCCCAACAAATGAAATGGTAAATCCTTGGCAGAATAATAAACAGTGCTTCCCATTCATCATTGGAAAGACACACATTTCCTTGCAAGCTGTTTAGGGTATAAATCAAATAATGTATTATCTAGCTCCATTTTTAGTTAATTTTCTCTTCAACAATAAGACAGATAGTTAAAGAGAAATGGTACTTACTACATTAGATGAAAAACTAACTAAATTTCCATTCTCTATACTAATTTGACCTCAAAAGGAAATAGTCTTTTTTTATTTTAAAGGTTTTCTTAGGTTTTTGACCATAATCCACAATTTTGGAGAAATTAAAAATGCCTTTAAAGTAAACTAAGACGATTGAAAGTTTTACTGAGAAGGAAAATGAAGAAAATTTCATGAAAACAAAGGACAGTCTACTTCAGACTTTGATGGCCAAATATAGTTATGATAGAGAGAAGGAAAAGGAAAACTATGTTTGAAAATGAGTCAGGATAAATCAACTCTGCTTCACCAGGAACTGTCTCTTCTTTCAAACCACGTTCATGATGCATACTTGTGCCCTTACTGACATTATAACTCATTTCTAAGATTCCAAGAATTAGAGCAGTCAGTAAAAAGAAATGAGAGATAATAAATGCATATAGAAATGAGGGGTACAAAAGGAAAGAAATTAAATCATTTAAGGCATATTCCATTTTCAGTCTTTGGTAAAATTTCCTCCCTGGACTCTCTTTTCTGCTTTTTGCTTTTCCTATTAGAAGGCAGGAAACTTTTACAGTAATTTAAAATATTTTGCCTTAACATTAAGAAAAGTTTTCATTAAATGGATTTTTCTCTAAATGTTCTTCTTATATTTGTTCTCTTTAATTGTGCGATACACACTTAATTTCAACTTTATATTCAAAATTGTTTTTTTTGACAGTCCAAGAACAATTATAATGCTATTGAAAATAGTGGGTATATCAGGTCTATTATGAGACCTTAATATTTTAGTTAATGTGTTAAGGAAAAAATCACCTGCACTTTTCTGCTACCATTTAAACTTGTGTTAAAATTTTAATTTCCAGAAGTAAGCAAGAGAGTTACTGCTAAATGATACCTATTTGAGCTACATTTACTATATTAACATTCTAGTCTCAAAAATGTTTTTCTCTCATATAAGATAAATCCATGCTAATCACAAAAGTAGCAATGGTGTAGGCTGTTTGAGCAAACACTAAGTCAGTCAAAATAACACAATACAAGGCAAGGGCTGAACTAGAATATCCTTTGTTTTCATGAAATTTTCTTCAATGTGAAAATATAGATGTCTATATCCCAAAACAGATTCATGTTAATAATTTAAGGACTGGTAAACATAAAACAATTATATAAGGCATAATTACACAAGTCATTCTGGTTACATAAAACCTTTATCACAAAAGTGTATGCACAATATGATTGTTTGTAGTATATTTTAAAAAGTACTAAATGGGTTACTTATTGGGCTGTGTGATACTTATAGCAAAGTTCTTTGTTTTTTTTATTTTTTTTCCGGGTCGATACATAAGTAGTTCATACCTAGGCATATTTGCAATATATCTGGATATTTTTATATGCAGCCCACACTTGTAATTAGCACATTCTAATTTCTAGCTGAGAAGAAAACCACAAGCTGCATATGGCTAAATAATTTTACCTTTAACTACTAAGATGTCTTTTTTAAGACAAAACCTAAGTCTGCTTTGACTCAGTCCTACTCCCTGACTTTTATTTTTGTTAGATAATTAAATAACTAAGCAAGATGAAATGAGTTACTCAATTTCATTAGAAAATTAGAGGTAATTTAAGTTTGAAGAACTACTTTTCTGACCATTGGAAAGACTTGAGTAGCTAACTACATGTTTTTGCCTTGAGCATTATCTTCCTGTATGTCATTTGACACTAGAATTAAATAGCAAACTAATGTTTGTGCATCTTTGATAATCACATCAATTTTGATAATTACATCAATGTTGTAGTGCATGCATTTATAGTAAAAAAAAATTCTTTTTAGATTTCTATTTAAAACTATATTTTAAAACTATATTTAATATCCAGGCATGGGAGCACATGCCTCTAATCCCAGTGGCTCAGGAGGCTGTGGCAGGAGGATTACAAGTTCAAAGCCAGTGTCAACAACTTAGTTAGGCCATAAGCAACTTAGCAAGGCCCTAAGCCTTAGCAAGACCCTGTCTCAAAAAAAAATAAAAAATTTAAAAAAAGGGGCTGGTGTTGTGTCTTAGTGGTTAAGTGCCAATGGGTTCAATCCCTGTTACCATATATATATATATATATATATATAATACTTATATATATATATATATTTATATATATATATATGTAATAAAGTAATTTTAATTACTTAAAATTGTAACCACTAAATATCAAGGGTAATCCTCCAAAAGATTCCAATAGAACATGTCTTATAAGAAAACTCAAAAACAAAATATCTTAGCAAATTTACTAGTTTGTTTCTCTATTGCTTTCTTGTAAAGGACATTACAAATGAAACAGAGGAAGAGATGTATTCAGTGGGGTATGATGAATAAAGCGGTGCAGGCCTTCCGTGCTTTTACTGGCTCCCATCTTCCTGGAACCTCCATAAGTTTCACTGTCTGCATATTCTCTGAGCCCTATCCTTTTGGTTTTTTATGTGGGCTTCATCACAAAGACATGGTTGATAAAATTATTGGCTATTGGTGATCAATTTAACCTTCAGCCTCTCACCATTCCCCAGATGTTGGGAGTGGGGATAAAATTCCCAATCCTCTAACCCTCTCTTGTTTTTCCTTTGTTATCAGGCCATCCTTAACTATCTAGAGGATATAGAAACATTAGCCAAGACATTGGCATACTAAAAGATATTCACCATTTCAAAAATTCTATGAATTTTAGTTTATTCATTCTCCCTACTCACATTTAGCTTTATACCAAGAAACTAAGGAACAAACATTTATTTCAAAATATCACAATTCATGACATGTCTTCAAACTTCAAAATTCTTCATATCATAAGATATATCCATATTATAGGAATCCTATTAAATCACTATTAGTCCAGTCCATCATATGGTATGAACATGTATCTCTGAGTGAGCACACTCAGGTTTGCAGATTTCTATTCTATATTTTCAGTTTTCAAAAGAAGTGGTTTCAGCAAATATATAGCATCACACTTGCAGGCATCTCAATTACATCAAACATTAATGTGTATATATTAGTACTACATAAATACGAACATGGAATTATGCCCTCCAGTCACTGAAAGGGTTTGCTGATGCACTTACAACCTAGTACAGCAAAATCAAGCCCTGAAGGAAACCAATCATGAAACCACAGAAGGCCCTTTACCCTTGGTATCTTTTCTTTTCTACTTTCCTATGTGCTATCTGTATTATTGGCTCTCTACTTTTCCACTTTCCACTCAGACCAAGGCAATAGCAGACCTATTTTCTTTTCTAGTATTAGAGTTGTTATGATTCATATATGAGATATCCTACAAGAACATGCAGAAACGATGCAGAAACATTCAAAGGTGAAATGATTGGGTTATGAGATCTTTAACACAATAAGTGAATTAACCCCCTAATGGGGATGAACTGAGTTGTACCTGAAGGCAGGTAGGGTGTGGCCAGAGAAGGTGTGTATTGGGGGCATGCCATTGGGGTATATATTTTTTATCTCTCTCTGATTTCTGATCATCATGTGGGCCTCTTCCTCTGCCACACTCTTTTGCCATAATGTTCTGCCTCCTCTCCAGCTTCAGTGAATGGAACCCACTCTCTGTGGACTGAGGCCTCTGAAACTGTGAGCCCCCAAATTAACTTTCCCTCCTCTAAAGTTGTCCTTTCCAGGTCTTTTAGTCACAGCAGTGAAAAAGCTGACTAACAGGAGAGTGGTGGTGAACTATGTTTCATATTGGAATGCTTGAGAACAGCCAACTTTTCACAAGCAAATATTCATTGTCCCTCTTCACATTATTAAAGTAAAAGTCCCAGCCAGGTGCAGTGGCACTCACCTGTAATCTCAGCACTTGGGAGGCTGAGGCAGGAGGATGGTGAATTCAAAGCCAGCCTCAGCAATGGTGAGGCACTTAGCAACTCAGTGAGACCCTGTCTCTAAATAAAAATACAAAAAAGGGCTGGGGATGAGGCCCAGTAGTCAAGTGCCCCTGAGTTCAATCCCCAGTACAAAAACAAAAACAAAAATCCCCTCCCTAGAATTGCAGATGTAGAAGGGGAAAAAGGCAAAGTATAAAAGGGATATGCTTTTTTCCTCTTTATACTTTCTCTTTGATAGAACAATTTGAACCACAGCAAAAGCGAGAGAAAAGTGTCACTTCTTAACTTTATTTATTTTTTAATACAGAAGCCACAGGTATACCATTGTGTCCTCTACATCAGATCATGTTAACGTACATAGGTGTAATTTTTCTGGAAACCAGAAAATTTTAGATAATGACACATTCTATGGAATCATCAATTATTTCTGCATTAATTGTGTTCTATGATCTTGTTTGGGATTCCAATATCTTATTTTACCTTCATCTCATTAACTTACCCTCATACCATTGTAAAAATGTCCTGAGCAAAGTTGATCATTTCCACCCCATCCACCATAACAGCACTAGTGACTCAAGTTCTATTAATCTTGGAGATGTGGTCATTGCATTCATCTCTTCCTTTCTTGTTCTGCCTACCAAACATAATTTGCTAATCCTTTTGCTCTGTAATGGTGAGGTGTATTTTACTTTTCCTTTCCATTAAGCAATAAAAAAAAAGTTATTGCAGGGAAGAATATTAAAAACTATGTACAGGTGGACTTCAAATACTGGCAAAAAAAATCTACCAGATTGTGTGTTGACTTGGAGCTGGCCACTAAAATACATGTATGTATTAGCTATGTTAAGAGCCTAACAAATATTTTTTGTGTGTGTGTGAAACTAGCCAATTTAGTGTCCTTCATTAAATGTTTTACTATGTTGAACTGTCCAAACCATGAACAAATAGATGGTCAAAACTTTTTACTAAGTATTTGTGAAACTCTTCAAGTCTATATCCTTAATACTGACACAAAATAGAAAGGTTAGTAAGCAAACCAAATTATTATATAGCATTAAAAATCATGGAATAATGACTTATATAACCAGATAAAAGAGATCACAGTTCTTGAGCCAATTCTCCTACTGAAAACAATAAAAAATAATGGATAAAATATTTTTAATTATTTATTTAAGAAATGCAAGAAGATAAGAAGCTATTTGTCATAAATGTAAGACAAGTGTGAGCCAGAAGAAATGGTAAAAGAAGGACCTAAGTAGGTAGCTAAATGTTTTTGCCTTTAGAACATCAGATATCAGTATGGCTTAAGCTTGATAAAAAGCCCACATGAGAAAAGGAGAAGGAATAAAACCCCTATAGCTTCCCAAAGGAGTGAGTCTAACAGGAGATCTATAGTGCATTAAACTTAGATCTTGAAATATTATATTATCAAGGTAGGGTTGAAAGAGAAGTAAACCTGATCTGACATCCAAACAATTTTTTTCTTGTTATTGAAAAGAAGAGTGGTGAGGATGAGATTAAAAATTATTCCTGGGGGTAGGAGCCAATGACTGTCTTCTCTGCATATTAACAGTTCTGATTTATATCACTAGAGAGATCCAGGTTATCTTAAGCTGTGAGCTTTTCTTGAAGATCTGAAGGTGCTTGGCAAAAAACTAAAACTCCTCTGTATGGAAAAGTACTTTTTAAATAGTCTTCAAATTAATATTCAAACATAATAGAAACACAGAACAAAAAATAATATGTTATACATAGAAACCAAATGACAAGAATAGCAATGAGCAGGAAAAATTCAAGTAAATAATTCAGATAGTATTACAATTATCAGACAAAACTTACAAATTATTGTGATTAACATGGCTAAAAAAGAAAATACAAATTTTAAAAAATTTTCACAATGGATTTAAAATTTTAAAAGGTAATAAGATAATAAGAGGAGGATAAAAATCAAATAGAGTTAAAAGACCTCCTATAAATGAAAGTACAGCATTCAAAATTCAACTTTTAAAAACTAAATTTAATAAGAGATAAGATACAGTTGAAGAGAAACTAAATTGCATTCTTTATCAGAAAAAAAGTAATGCAGAAATAATGGAAGACAAGATGAAATTTCCAGAAAGTAAGAGTTATAATGAGAATAAAGGTAATAGTTGAAGTGATAGATTGAGTCTTCTGGATCTGTTTAAAGGAACTAAGTATAAAAAATCAAGTCAATCCCAAAGAGAAAAGCAAAGGGAAACCCACTTGTAACTATATTATAATAAAAATAATAAAATCAAGAGATGAAAAGGAAATCTTGCCAGCAAATAAAGGAAAAAGGCATATTACTTTCAAAGGAGAACCAAGCAAATGAACAACTTAAAAATGACCCCCCCACAGAAAAAAAGATAGTAAATAGAGAACCATGCTTTTAATGTAAATAGTAATGTTCTAAGCCAGAAAACTAGTTTTAAAGCATTGAAACAACATAACAAATTCAAAAGAAAACTGCAATTTTTCAACAGAGATCTCTGTAAGAAAATATACTGATGGATTCATTTCAATTGAAAGAAAATATCTTAGAAAGTTTAAGATTTTAAACAAATAATTCTCATTCAAAGAATGAAATCAAACTCCATCCTCACACTGAACATAAGAAAGTAACTCTTGGGTACAAGCTAAGTACAAGAGTTAACAATATCCAACTTTTAGAAGAAAATGGAGGTAAATCTTTGTGAACTTAATTTAGGAGGTAATTTCTGTGTTATTATACTCAAAGTACAGGTAACCGGAGGGAAAAAAAAGTGCAGCTATGAAGGCTGAGGCAGGAGAATTGAAGTTCAAAGTCAACCTCAGCAACTTAGGCAGGCCCTGAGCAACTTAGCGAGACCCTGTCTTAAAATAAACAGAGTGGGTATGCAGCTCAGTGTTTGAGTGCCATGGTGTTCAGTCCCTGGTTTATTAAAAAAAAAAAAAAAAAAAAAAAAAAAAAAAACTAAAAAGTGCTTGTGCTTCAATCGCAAACATCAATAAAGTAAAAGACACTTAAAAGACATTTATGGAGTGAAAAAAATTAATCACAAATCATGTAACTGATAAAAGACTTGTAACCTAGTACATAAGGAATTCTTACAAGTAAACAATAAAAAGAAAAATGGTCCAATAAAATTTATGCAAAGAACCTGAATTGATCTCTCTCCAAAAATACATTCACTTGGCCAATGAACACAGAACAAATTCAACATTACAAAACCTTAAGAAAATGAAAATTAAACCACAATGTTGTATTATTATGTACATACAAGGATGACTATGATAAAAATATAAAATAACAAGTATTGTTGAGTATATAGAGAAATCGAAACCACAACATTGTTGACAAATTGTGAAATAGTGAAGCCAGTTTCAAAAACAGTTTTGTAGTTCCTTAAAATGATAAACTAGGGTTTTTAGTCTAATACAGTGCTTCTACTCTGAACTATATATTCAAGAGAATTAAAAACATAGGTCCACACAAAAAAAGTACACATGAATGTCAGTAGCATTATTATTCACAATAGTCTAAAGTTGAAACCATTTAATGAACATCTGTTCATTAAATGACTGGTAAATAAGTAGTAAAAGGTGTATATCCATAGAGAGAAACAAATTTTGTCTAGGAAAAAGAATAAAGTATTACAAAATCAACACCCTTAAACCAATCACATTGCTATACTACAATGATTAATCAGCTGAAAAGAAATTAAGAAAAGTATCCCATTCAAAATAGCCTAAAAAAAAATAATAATACTTTGGAAACAATGTAACGAAATAAGTCCAGGACCTCTATAATGAAAACTACAGACCACTAAAGAAAGGAAGAAATTGAAAAACACCTTAGGAGATGGAAAGACTTTCCATGTTCTTGCATAGGCAGAATTAATATTGTCAAACTGGACATACTATCTAAAGCACTGTACAGATTCAATGCAATTCCCATAAAAATTGCAATAATATTCTTCACCAAACTGGAAAAAACATTCATGAAGTTCATTTGGAAAAAGAAGAGACCCAGAATAGCCAAATAAATGCTTGGCAAGAAAAGCAAAGCAGGAGGCATCACAATACCAGATGTTAAATTATACTACAGAGGTACAGTAACAAAAACAACAAGGTACTGGCACCAAAACAGGCATGATAACCAATGGAATAGAATAGAAGACAGAGAAACAAACCCACATAAATACAGTTAACTCATACTAGACAAAGGTGCCAAGAATATATGCTGGAAAAAAAAGTAGCCTCTTCAACAAATGGTGCTAGGAAAACTGGAAATCCATATGTAGAATGGAATTTAATCCCAATCTCTAACCCTTTACAAAACTCAACTTCATGTGGATGAAAGACCTAGGAATTAGATTAGAAACCCTAACCTGCTAGAAAATGTAGACCCAACACTCCAGTATGTCAGCTCAGGAACTGACTTTCTTAACAAGACTACTAAAACACAGAAATAAAACTAAAAATCAATTAATTTGATGGGATGGCATCAAATTAAAAAGCTTCCTCATAGCAAAGTAAACAATCAAGAACATGAACAGATAACCTACACAATGAGAAAAAAAAAAACCTTTGTCATCTGCTCCTTACATGGAGCATTTATATCCAGTGTTGCTTCCTGACTTGGAGCAACAATGCCGCGGGAGAAAAACTCGGAGGCAGAATGAAGATGAAAGAATGTTTTTTATTCTTCGTCTTTAGCAATCTCTCAAAACTCTAACACTGGCTCTTTCAGCAACCTCTCTGACTCTTTACTTTTTCTGACTACTGACTCTTTACTTTTTTTCTTTACTTCTTTACTTTCTTTTACTTTTACTTTCTTAGAGAGAGCTTAGAGAGAGAGAGAGAAAGAGAGAGAGAGAAAGAGCTTCTTCTTTCTTCTTTCTTATTTGGCAGCCTCGGCCTGACTCCAACCAGCAACAACTACTTCTCTCTTTTTTCTTCTGACCGAACTCTTAACCACCCTGACTCTTATTTCTTCTTCTGACTACGTTCTGGCCTCTCTGACTCTTTTCTTCTTCTCTGACCCGAACTCTTCTTACTACCAGCTGAGCTACTGACTGAATGAATGCCGCTTCTGACCGCTTTCACCTGGTTATATACCTTTAGCTTTGCGGGTGTGTCACGTGCATTTACAGGTGCGTCACGTGCATATGATTATTATCAGGTGGAACTTATGGCTTCCAGCTAGCCACAATAGCCATCTCCCTGATTGGGGCTGCTTCAATCCAGGATATATCAGGAACTCTAAAACTTAACACACTTCACACACACACACACACACACACACACACACACACCAATCAGTAAATGGGCAAAGGGACTAAACTGACAATTCTCAAAAGAAGAAACATGAAGGATCAAAAATTGATTAAAAAAAAAAAGTTGAACATCTCTAGCAATGAAAGAAATGGAAATTAAAACCAGAACTACACTAATATTTCCTCTCACTCCAGTCAGATTATCAATGATCAAGAATACAAGTAACAAGTGAGGATGTGGGGGAAAGGGTACACTCATACATTGCTGGTAGGACTGCAAATTAATACAATCACACTGGAAAGTAGTATGGAGATTCCTCAAAAATGTTGGAATGGAACCACCATATGATCCAGCTATCTTATTCCTTGGTATATATCGAAAGGCTTTAAAATCAGCATACTACACTGACACAGCCATATCAATGTTCATAGCAGCACAATTCACATTGGCTAATAACCTTAGGTTCCCCTTAAAAAAATAAATTGAAAAAAATCAATGGTCAAATATTTTCTTCTACGTGCAGAAGCTAATTCAAAATAAGGAGGGGAGAATAAAAATAAAAAAAGAATAGAAGTAAGATCATAGGAGTAAACAAATGGGAATGAAAGAAAGAGATGAGGGATGGGATAGGGAGATTCAGTGGAATGAATCTGTCCTTACTTTCCTATGTACATATATGGATATACTACAGTGCATCTTACCACCACACACATCCACAAGGCCAAATTTAAATGTATGTATATATGGCAGAAAATCAATAGAGAAGAGGGAAGGGAATAGGGGATGGGAGGAAGGGAGGAGAAAGGAAAATACTGGGGACTGAATTAGAACAAATTATATTCTATGCTTTTAGAATCATGCTGTAGTATATTCTATTGTCATGTATACATAAAAAAATTAATAATAAAAAAGAAAAAAAGTGGTACAGTGGGGATTGACCTTAAAAATGTTATGGTAGAGAAAGAAGATTTTCACAGAATATTAAATTCTACATTATTTTATTTATAGGAAATGTGCAGAATAGGTGATTCTAAACATAGAAAAACTTAACTCATGGTTGTCAGGAGCTGAAGAAGAGGAGATTGAAGAGTGATTGATAATGCGTACAAGGTTTCTTTAAGGGGCATTAACTTTTCTAAGATTCAATAGCTATGATTGTTACACAACTCTGCAAATATTTTAGATACTTATCACACACACAAAGGATGAATTCTATGGTGAGTTATAACTCCATAAATTGTTGTTGCAAGCAGAAAAGTGATAAAAAGAAAATAAATTGGTAACTATTTCAGGAATATCAATAAACAAAATTATAATAATGTTATTATTATGAAATGATGGAACTTGATATGGAAGCAAAGTTGGAGGACTGACACTACTTACTTTAAGACTTAGTATAGTTGTAAGACTCATGAGAACATGGCATTGATCAAGAAATGGACAAAGGGATAAATGGAACAAAATAGTGAGCCCAGATAAAACCACATGAATGAAATCAGTCTTTTCAACAGGAGAAAATTAAATAAAAGGAAAAGAAAGATAAATTTTTAAAAATGGTTCTGGAACAACTGAACATCTACATGTAAGAAAATAATACTTGCAACAGACATTACACTTTACAAAAAATTAACTTGAAATGTTTCATGAATCTAAATGCATGATACTAAATAGTAAAACACTTAGAAGATAGGAAAATATTGAGAACATAGAAGAAAACCCATACAATCTTAGACAATGACTGTAGGAATAATACTAAAGGTATAGGTATAAAAACTAACATTCATGTGACCTCATTGATAGTTCAGTTGTAGGATATATGGCCATGAAATATTTTTCAAATAATCTTTTATTTCTGATTTTAGAAATTTAAAATGATTTCCCTATAATCATTTTATATTCACCTTGCTAATTTTTTCAAAATGCCTGCTCCAATTTTGATTAGAATCGCATTTTATCAATGGTTCAATTTGGAGAAATTCAATGCTATATTCTAAATATTTGTGTCCTCCCAAAATTCATGTGTTGAGACCTTATTCTTGGGGCCCTTGGGAGGTGATGTGGCCAACAGGACTAAGCATTTATGATTGGGATTTGTGCCCTTGTAAAATAGGTCAAAATGAGTTTGTTCTTTGCTTATATCATGTGAGGATACAGGGAGAAAGTACCATCTGTGAGAAAGATTCCAGATACTAAATCTCCTGGCACCTCCCCAGCAGAAAGCCCTAGGCCATTGGATATTAATAAGACACTTAGATGTTGTATTTCAGTTAAACCATCCCTAAATTCGTTAAGTATTAGATTCTAAGACTTTTGATATTTAAGGACTATTGAATGCTAGTTATTTAAATTAGAAAATATTTCTGTTATTCAATAAATTAGAGTATTCAAATAAAACAATCAAATAATTATATTGATAGCATCTGAAAATTATATTCAATATATTTAAGATAAAAGTCATAAATAATATAAAAGAAAACATTATCTCTTAAATAATATCCATAGCAAACATGGTACTTAGTGATGGAGCATTGAAAGAGACAGGAACATTTCAAAGATACTTACACCCACAATTTCTATTCAGCATTTTGGTGGAGAACCTATTCAGTAAGTAGGGAAAGAAAAATAAATTAAAATATATAATAAATTGCAGGAAATAAATGAAACTGTTGTTATTTGCAGATGATATGATTGTTTACAGAGGAAATCTAAAGACCTGCAGATAAATTATTATCATAATAGGAGAGTTTATCAAAAATTCTGGATACAAAATCAATATAGACATCTATTTATTTTTTACCTGCTAGTCATAAGAAGTTAACAAATGAAAGTTTGAAAGATAGGATTTACCCAGTGTAAAAAAAAAAAATTAGGAATTGTCAGGAAAGAAATCTCATAAGGTATGTGAAAAATCATAAAACTTTATTGAGAATCATTTTAAAAGACCTTATTGAATAGACAAAAATGTACTGACAGATAGAAAACTATAATATCACAGATTTAAAAATATTTTCCAAACTGATTTATGCATACAAGACAATCCCAACCAAAATACAGAATTATGTTTAAAGAAGTTTCAATATTCCCTCAAAAGAAATAATGTGAAATACTCTTTTTCTTTACCAATGAAAGATTTATTGTTATGCAATCATAATTAAAATAGCATGGTTGAGGTTCTGAGAAATGCACACATTACAGAACGGATAAAGCATCCCAGATGCAAACCCACACATATAGGAACATCCTAGAGGTGATTGAAGTTACACTGGTAACCAGTAAAGAAATTACCACTTTGTCAGCAAGTGGTTGGATGGAAATTGTTTTTTGTTTTTTGTTTTTTTTTTTTTCTTACAAAAGAATATGAAACTTGATTACCACCTAAGCTCCTGAACAGCAAAAAGAGTTATAGATATATAAAAAAAATATTTATTGCAGACTTTTTAAGAATTTGTGTGTGTAAATCCTATGTACATATATTTATTTTTTCATTTCCAAGTGTTACAAATCCATTAACAAAATAAAATGGCTAGCTTCACAGTCCTTGGAGAGATACTGTATATATCACCTTGTGCAAGTACTTCATCATAATCCAGCATATGCAAAAATCTTATTAGTTCTACTATTATTGTATCCAAAGGATAATGACCAATCCACTTGTACCAACATGGGATACTAGTTTCTGCTTCACAATCAGTGACCTAGTTTCAGAATCTCTCCTGAGAATGATCTTTCTCTTGCAACCTTTAATGATATCCCTTAAAGAATATAAGCTATGTGTGATGCTACTTTATTTTTTCAGAACTAATCCCTATGAACAGGAAGAAGGAACTGACTGGCACCAAAGAAGAAAGAAGAGAGTCACTTATAAGATGCATTATTAAGCTTATAATTCCTATGGGCAACTGGGACTCAAACTTATTGAGGACACCCCAGAAGTCATTTAGAATTTGCCATAGAACTTTTCTCCCAAATAGGGTTGGCAGCTAAAATACAAAACACACATTTAAATTTGACCTTCAGATAAAAACAAGTGTAATACATGTCCTGAATGTTGAACGGAACAGGCTTATATTAAAATTTTATTTTCATCTGAAATTCAGATTTAACAGGGTACATGGTATTTGTATTTTTTAGTCTGGCAACCTTGCTTGCAAGAAATACAATAGACAAGTATTTACCCTCTAGCATTTTCTCTCACTTGGCCAATGGTTTACCCTTATGGTGTCAATTCCCTTGAATTGTCAGGCTTAGGAATGAATTAGAATGCTTGAGTAGGTTTCACAGGTGTCCCATATGGACAAGTTCCAGAACAGAAAGCAAGAGGCATGTAATATAGCTGAGACCAGGTGCAGTCAAGTCACACCTGCACACAACTGACACAATGGACCTGGTAGTATAAAAATGGGGTCCAAAAGTATGTGAGCCTGAGCAGAAGGCTCTACAGATCACAAATGTTTAAAATTCAAACCCATCATCAAAAGCAGCAGTTATTATTAGTCAGATTTCAAGCCAGAGGCTTCTCCTCTCATGGACTACTCAGGTGGCATACTCGTATAATATATTTCCAGAATCAGAGTTAGTATTTTTTTTAGATCCACAATCTTTTCTAGTTCCCAGCTTTATTCAGGGTCCTCTGTTCCAGTTCCCTAAGCACATGCGATTGCTTCTGAACTTCCATCCACCTGAACATGAAATCCTTGTCAGATGATTACCATTTGAGGGGTGCATTTTGGCTTTAATCTCCCCCCACTACATGACCTGAAGTTAATTTTTTTATGTTTTTCACCAGGATTTTTTAAAATTTTATTTTTATGGAGATTGGTTAAATATGATTAAAGATGTAGTGTTTTTTTGAAAGTGGCATTTTTTCCCCCACCATGTTTTTGTGGTTGTAACAGAAAAGTGTCATTTCCATTTTAGCTCAGTTGTTTGTGGTAATCCCAGGTTCCAAACGAAAGCCTTGAGTTCCCAGGTGGTACTTGATTATAGTAGTTTTGGAGAAATCAAAAGAGTTGACCCTGTTTGGTCTGTTGGCCTCCCTGCCTCAATGGTATAGCACAAGCTTATTTCCTAAAAACTTCAGCACTCCTTTTCTGGCAATATTTCAGAGGAGTCATAATGAGAGAATATGTCATTTTTGCCTCTTGTGGCTAGAGATGTTCAGGTATAATTGCTCAAGATGCTCATTCTTTCTATGAGTGTCATAGCCAAGAAAAAAAAAAAAAGTGCTGAGCTATGAGTAAGTACAGAAATTACACAAAATGCTGTTTATTATGCATTTGAAAGCCCCACAGGAAGCTTCTAATATTCTTTTTACCTTAACCTCCTTCTCTATTACATTTACTAACTTTATACCCTTTACAGATCCATCCATTCTATTGTAGCTAAGATATGTAACCATGGATCATTACATCTTTAGAGTTATGACTCAAATATGCTAGTAGCCATTTATGTCATAAATTCGATGATTATCTTCCTAAAATCCCCCTATCTGCTTGAAACAGAACAAACACTCTAATAGGGATAGGCATTCATACAAGAGTGCCCATTTGTGTGTGTATATAAACATGTATTTATACATGTATTAACTAAGTCTATGCATATTTAATGAATATGCATATAAATGCTACAGAGACAGATTTTAGAAATGTATTTCCTTTTTCAGTTGGGATTTTCAGGCACTGTGCCTAATTTATATGCTTTCAATTCAGAAATAATAATAAAATTCTTTAAAAATGTGTATTCTTGAAACAAAATTCAACTTTATCTAAACTGTTTCTGAAATATACAAATTATATATCATTATTGTCATATGTAATATAATTTTAATGTAAGAAAGTTCGAAGAACATGATATCTATAACAATATGGAAGGATCTTCTCTCTTGATACTTGCCCCAGAGCTGGAGCTGGGACTTGACAGATGCTAATGACTGGGATGTTACTTGAAATACAATTTAAGAAAATGGTCTAAATTATCTTCACAGTACTCTCTTTAGGAAAAAAAAATAGAGAAAGCTTATATAGTCAAAGCATATTTAATGGAAATCCCTTTCCCACTTCCTCTTGGGTTTGGATGGGGGAATTCTTAGTACTTGATTACTCTCCTGGAGGTGCTCTAAAAAACTACAGTTTTGGTAACTTACAATAACAGAACTTTATTCTATCATATGTGAGAAATTAGTGGTTAGCAAGCCTGTATTCCCTCCAAAATGTCTATGAGCAACTCTTTCTTTTTTTTTTTTTTTTTTTTTTTTTGCTGCTTCTGATGAATTCAAATGCTCTCTGTAACACCATCACTCTAATCTCTGCCTCTGACTACTCACATTCTTCCCTCTGTGACATTGTTTTCTTTCATGTCTTTACAATATTGTCTTTTTTTTTTTTTTTTTTTTTTTTTTTGTACTGCTGGATTTGAACCCAGGGTCTCGTACATGCAAGGCTAGCACTGTACCAACTGAGCTATACCTCTCAGCCCTGCAATATTGTCAATGGATTTGAGACTGCCAGGATAATGCATGATAATCTTATCTCAAGATCTTTATTTAGCATAATTACCTGTTCAAAGACTGTTCTTCCAAAAATGTCAGTTTCTGTTGTCATGTCTTTTTTTTTTTTTTTTTTTTTTTTTTTTTTTGGTGAGGGGAGGGAGTGGTGGCATCATTCATCCCACTGCAGTATGTAAAGATACAGCCTATATAAAACTGTTTTGGTTTGCAAAGTGTAAGGAAAATACGGTAGGGGCTGAAGTTTGTAGCTCTCTGTAGATGGACCTTCTTTGTCCAGCAAAGAAGGCTAGGGGAGCATACCTCAGTGATGAGATGAGACTGGGAAGGTAGAGGTCACTGGCGCCCCCTCCTCTGCCTTTAAAAGACACAGGGACACACCAGGGAGCCAGATCAAATCAATGCTGGAACTCAAGTTTATTGAGGAAGGTGGAAAACCTTTATAGTGGACATGAGCCAGTCAGCAAAGAGATTATAGAGACAGGTAAAGAACATGGGCAAATCCTATTGGCAGAGTCCCCTACCCTATCCTTAGGGTGGTTTCGGTTCTCACGATATGTCAGAGGAATGCCCCTCTGCTTAGGTCAGGTCCGTAACAGGGTGTGGAAAGCAGCCAGAGAGTTAGAGTTCTTTACCCTTTTGGCCAACGTGTTCTAAAGACCCCGGCTAGATTTCACAGGGCCATAGAACTGGTTTTATTTTTGATAATTAAATGTATTAGAACCTGGTGGTCATACAGCAGAAATACATCAAGAGCACAGTCAAAGTTAATTCCTAATGGTCACATAAAAGTGGCATCTCATCAGCAAAGAGGAGCCAAGTTCAAACTTCCAGGCATTTAACCGGAAGGAGCTTGGGTTCAAACTCATTTGTGTGACCAAGGAGAACTCAGATTATTGGGCTCAATCTCTGGTTAGGGAGAACTCAGATTCACAGCCCCGAACTAACGGGTTGAGATCAAGCTCAATCCCAGGTTGGGGAGAACTCAGAGTCACAGCCCCGAACTAATGGGTTGGAGATCGAGCTCAATCCCCGGATGAGAAATACTGCAAGCAGGGAGACAGACTACTGTGCATACAAAGCAAAGCATATGAATCAGTTCTCTGAAACTCATGTGGAACCTCAAAGTTCCTTGTCATTGGATTCAGAATGTTATTACATAGATACCATTAATTTTAGGATGATAGGATTTTATTTTCCAACCTGATGGTAATTTTCACTGTTTTCAAAATTTGTTAGAAGGAAAAACAGATGGAATTTTTAATGTATAACTCTAAGATTCAAATCATTAAGTATGAGACAAAATGCCTGTGTTATAGACCATTAGGAAATGATCAAACACAGAATCTTTTTAGAGATGGCACACATTTATCAGCATGATCAGCATAATTATAAACACAAATGTGATTTCAAGACTATGACTTAAATTTTAACTAATGATAAAATGCATACTAGCACTTTCCTTTAGCTTTAAAAACATAGAATCATTTCCATCATTCAGTTATAATGCTATGTCTAAGTAGTTTTTTTTTTTTTTTTTACCATGAAATTTTGATTATTGTTTTGGTCACACAATAAAAATTAACAAAATGCTTAGCAAAGATCACTAATGGAGATTCAGGTTTAAATCAAATAGTGCACAAATTCACCTAGGGGGAGAGAGTGAAATGTCACACATGATTTCTTTGTCTTGGATTTGGGCTTAGCGTTTGTTTCTCCATATTGTGGGGTATTTTTTAATAATTTTGCCAAAACTTTTAAAGTTATATTTTACTTACCATGCAGATCTACCTCAAATCATATATCTGGCATATATCTGGTGCTTCCTGAATCCTGTTGAGTCAGTGTTATTTTTTAATCTCTCATTTTTCCTATCTGATAAAAATTAGCATGCTATTTCTATTCATTTTCTTGCCATTATTTTTCTCAACTGACTCACTTTCTTGTGTTTTAAACATAAGATACTTCAAAAACATTGCATAAATTAATATACTACTTCATTGGAGCCAATTGAGATAGTGGGACCCTGGATTATTTTTATGGATTTTTCCCAATGTATTATTGATTTTTTTTGCCCTTCTTGACCATGACTGAAAGTATTACACAAACATAAATACTATGTTTTAATTTTTTCCTCTTAATTTTTTTTTTAATTTTACACAGATGTCATGTGTAAAACAAATTATTTTGTTTGAGGTCTACAATTCTCCATGTCTTTGATAACTTGGATTAGAATATTAGCATATATTGGATCATGGTCAAATAATCACCATATCACCTTAAAATTATGCAATTCTTCCAAACCATAGCTAAATTGCCAGTGCCAAGTTTTAAAATCCTGTTTTAACACAACAGAAGTTACCATCAAGGAGAAGAAAAATAAAAAATACAAATATTTGAAAAAGTACTTCATTCCCTTAATAAAAATATACCTTGACATTGTAAGGTAAACAATCAGATATTTGGACACATGATGAGTTCTAGGGATGCTTTATTAGACTTTTCGGCTTCATAGATTCAATATTTTTTTTTATGAATTTCCATATCCTTTCTTCTTTATTCAGTTTTTTCAAAGTGACTTTTCATTAAGTAATTTTTATTCTCAAATTAATTGAACGTGAAAGAAAAGCATGTGATAAGAGCTTACTACAAGCCAGATCCTGTTTGAGACAGTGGTGACATAAATTCACATCTATTCTAGCATAAGAACATAATCAATAAACAATAAGTAATATCAATTAGAGAAGTATATGTTACATCAGGAAATAAGTGTTAACAAAAATATTGGAATAGAACAAAGGAAGGTCTGGAATAGAGGGTACAGTTTCAATTTAAAATTAGATGAATGGCATACTCCCATGGAGAAATCCCATTTTATGTGATTTCCTAAAATAAGTAGCTGTGTGGATGTCAGAGAGGAAAGTGAAAGAGCAGGTTGGGGATCAGGAGAGTACGTGATGTGTTTTGTCATCAACAGGAAATTCATAAAGCAGGGAAGGAGTGTTTGAGGGTAAGTGAACAGAATAGGAGCAGATAAGGTCAGGATAGGAAAAGAAAGGCAGGTCATATAGAGCCTCAGATGCTGTCAAGAGACACTCCTTGTACTCTGAGACAGGAGGGAGGTCTGTGGGAAGGGGCAGTTAGTAAAAGAATAGCATATACTTTTCTAGGAATTAATTTAATACTGAGAAAGACAATGGCATATAGTACAGCATTCTGGATGCTTATTCCAGTTTTGTGTGCTTGACTGAACTTACAATAGCCCTTTTACATTACCAAAATATCTAAGGTCATTGTCAAGACCAAATACACAGACCTGAGAATTTGAGAGTCAGACTCTGGATTGGTTCAACCTTGAGAGTGCACAACTGCATTCCTTCTCAAAATCTGATAACTAGAGGCTTCAGCCTTGACACTAACAAGGAACTTATTAGAAATATAGAATTTAAGAGTTCACCTCAGAACTTCTAAATTAAAGTCTCCTTTTTATCAAGATCTGTAGGTATTATTTTGTTCATTGTGTTTGAGGAGTTCTACTCTGAGATATTGCTACTTTTTGAAATCTCTAGGTTGGCATCTAGTTTCACATGGAAAAACTATCTAGCTTATAACAGAAATCCCCAAAGCATAGGATTGCTCAGTTGACATAATTTAGCACATTCAGTCTTATACTTCTAGGATGCATTTCTAAAAACTGGCTCATTGTGCTTAATCCATAAGGTCATATCAGAAAAAAATTGAACATTCTGTCACTCAACAACTACTCAACCAGGAAAGAATATGCATATATCACCCAGGTTACCTGTTTCATCGATAGAAATACATGAGTGGCCAGTTAAAATTGAATTTCGGATGAAGAACTATGTTATATCATAGGGTTGTTCCAAATATTTTATAGGATATTATTATAGTACAAAACTTCTGTTTTTTCCTGAAATTCATATTTAACTGGACATTCTGTATTTTATCTTACAATCCTGCTTTCATCATTTTTCTATATGTTTCTGATTTCCTCAAATGATATTTTCAATCCTTCTTTCAGTTGGCTTTGGATAAAAAAATCCACATGGGGAAAGGAAATAATATAGTTTGAAAGATATATCAACAATCTCCCATACCAACCACACTTTTTCCTTTCATTCTTTATTTCCTGCAGATGCTTAAGAATTCATCAAATAATAGATCTATTTCCATTAGAATTTGAAAAGTCCCACAAGAAAGTGCTTGACTCTAACTGCTGGTGGCTTTTTTTTAGGACATGAGTCCTCAGAGTTGAGCTTTAATTTTAATTACTATACAGCACACACTTACATTGCACTGTATATCCTATTATACATACTATATATCACCATCCCTGAATGGTCATTATTTTAGAAAGTATTGGCATTCTTTAATTCAAACAGACAATGGCTTATCAGTTCTCCTCTAACACTTTCCCCAAACTCATAATGATATTTTTACTCAGAAAGAAAGCAAGTAAATATTATTCTCTTTCCTTTGATTTACAGAGTGCCACCAAGTCTTGCTAAAAACTTTCTCCTTAATTTTTCACAGAACTGTCATTGTTCTGCATTGCTTTAGCCGGAAACTAGAGCTCTTGTCCAGCCAAACTCAGCCTGAATCTAAATGCCTATAAAGTATTTCTTTTCTAATCTTTTCAGTGCCAGCTTCTGCCACTCTAATCTATCACACTCAGCAGCACCAAGAACCATCTCCTGAAAGTGTCATTTTGATAATGTCACTCTTTTCTCAGACCCTAAAGTGGATCAGGCCAAACTTGGAGGCAAAGGAGCATAACTTTGAACTATGATAAGCTCTGTAAATTGTATTTGCTGTACTAAAACGCCTTGTTGCTGTGCAATTTGAAAGGATCATTTGATCAATTACTGGTCAGCAAGAACCATTAGTCAGCCATAAGTTTCTTCAAGATGATCCATGATCAGCTTCATAAAGCACTAAGAGGACCTACTATATAGAGGTGGCTTCCACAAGGATAGAGTGAGTTAATCCTTCCAAATTGTTGTTAAACAAATAACTACAAGATACTGTTACAATGCAAGCATTTGTTGTTCTGCCACTCTCACAAAGAGTAAAGGATGATTTTCTTTCTAACAATAAAATGGTTTTTTTTTTTTCATGTAGCTAAAAGAGAATATCACCAGCAAATATTACAGTCCTCTGTCTTCAATCGCATTGAGAATTATGGCGACTATTCGACATTTCCAATTTGATTATGTGTAGTCAAGATATTTGATGGTGATTTATGCATAACAATATTGCCAAAGTAAGAAAATTTTTCTTTTAATATGACTGATATTTGCTATAATTACACATTAATAGATAAAAGAGCAAAAAGAGCTCTTCTGTTCAAAATCTTAGTAGACTGGGGTGTTCTATATAAGTGGTTTCCCAAGCAAGAGAGGCTGATAGATTTAACTCCTAATTTGTTTTTAAGTGCTAGGCGTATGAAGTATAATAGTTGCTTTAAACCTCCTAGATACACTACTGCTTTATTAGATTTAATGTACTGCATATAGTTTTATCTTTTTTTTATTTTCATGATAAACTTATAATTACAAACTCATTACTGTAACCCATATAAATATGTAAATCACTCCAGCAGCTACATAACAATGTATAAGAAGTCAGTCTTTTCACTAAATTTAGCACAATGGCATAACATTTTGCTGTATTACAACAATTTTTTATGTGTTTCCAGGCTTCTTTACTACTTTTAACTTTCATTGTGTTATTGTACCTCTCTGTGGTATCACATTTTTTTCTTGTTATTATTACCTATAAATTAATGAAATATGACTATACATTTTGGCATTGGGAGATGGCTAAAGAGTAAGTCCACACCATAATTGAATTCATAGCCCTTTTTAAATGACTTATTATTTATTCTTCCCAATTGGTGCTAATTACCTGGATTACTAAGGAGAATCAACTTACTCTAAGTACTTCCTTAAAATTATGTGAAGAACTTCAGGTTTCAGCTCCAACATGTAAATTCAAGGCTTGGAGGCATCTTCTGCCTTAAAAAACAAAGAAGAAAAAAAAGTGGAACATCTGAAAATGAATTACTAAATTCACTTGGACTCATCAGATTAACACATTGCCACCCCAAAATCTGGCCTGAAAAGTAAGAAATAGACACAACTGAGATCTGCTTACCTGGCACAGCTTACATGATAAGAATATTTAAGTGATAATTATGGAAAATTGTAGAGGCTGAGTGTGGACTATCATGAAAATGAAAAAATCGTGAAAGCCTCACTCTTCCACTATGATGTTCTACCTCATATTGAGCACAGAGCAATGGAATTGGTCCAACATGGACTAAACCTTGAAAGTGTAAACCAAAAATAAGCTTTTTCTCCTCTAAGTTGTGAAAAACTAACACTACAGGTCTCTCAGTGTTGGAGTGGGAATCTACAGACAAACAAAGGGAATGGTCTGCAAATGATCCATGTGGCCATGCATTAGTGCTGGGGTCATTGATGAGAATTGCATTAATTTAATATAGCTATAGATGGATACATGCAAAAATATTGATAAATATTTATACATGCACAAGTTAGTACATACACATATAATTTCTTACTCATTATTAGGTCATCTGAGAAGACCTAAAGTGAACAAATATCCAATAATAATGACCAAGCCTAACATACAAATCTTGATATTTAACACCATTCTCCAATAAAAAGAACTAGGCTTTTTAAAGAAATGCCTGATTCTAGAACTGATGCAGCAAATGTACAAGATGAGCTTAACACATTTTGTACTTTCATAAAATTTAAGATGATCCTTCCTCCAAAACAGAGACCCATGCAGAGATACAGAGATAATGGAAATATGTAAAGAGGCACAATGTATGACATAAAGAAACCCAAGCAGTCCAAGATAGAGCAATTTGGGCAGTAAAATAAAGTAGTAATGCATTATAACCTGTACAATAAAATAAACATCTATGAGTGACATAGATAGGCAGTTAAATAAATTAGAAAGTGGGAGCAAAGAGAAATTATCCATACAGGAGATTTTTAAATAATTGATAGATTCTTGTACTGAAGGCATAATAATAACTTACCACTTCTTCTGTGTAGGATGTGCATAATTAAATTATTTCAAATAATAAAAGGAAAAGAGGTAGGGAAGGGACTTTACAGAGAAGAAACCTGGCAAGAGCTGCCTCAGCAAGGTGATCAAGGTTTACATCAGCAGTCACAAACCATCTTGATATTATTTACCTTTAATATCCTGTGAGAAAATGGCACTTTACCTTTCCTATTTTCCTTCCAGTAAACCACAATCTTACTCTTATCATGAGAAAAACATCAGACAAATTTCAAATTCCAATATGTCTTCTCAAAACCATTAAACTCTTAACAACCAGGGAAGTCTGAGAAATTTTTTTCCAGTAAAAACAGACATGACTAAACTAAATGTAATGTAAATGTCAGTGAACTATGCACTTTGCACTTCAGCTAATTATAATATAAACATATTGGTTTGTAAATTCTAAAGAATATACCATATTAAATAAAGTGTTAATGATAAGAGAAATTAGGTGTTCTGTTTATGTGAACTCTATTTTCTCAGTTTTCCTATAAATCTAAAACTGTACTTCAAAAACTCCACAAAAAATATGCAGATGCTCTTTTGGTTCCTGACTTCATTAACAAATGGGAAGACTGAATTTAGAATTAACCATATGTGGTTTATTGGAATGGTAACAAAGAAAACTCACATGTCTACAGCCACAGGTGCTTACATACACATATGTGATGTATATATACATAAGTGAACATTCTAGACTCTTTTGGGTAGAAGGAAGAGTTCAGATACTATGCAGTTATAGTAAGTCAGTAGATGTACTGAAAGCAAAAGGAAATAGATGCTTTAGAAACAAATGGAAGACTCTTGTTGGATGGGTCACTGGGATCAGAATATTAAAGCTAAGACCTGGTGACTGTCTGAATAGCAATTTATCTAACAAATAACAGAGAATCATAAAGAGATGGCAGATAATGTATGTTTTAGTTTGAAGGAAGAAAATTGAGACTTTTTTTCCCATTTAATTAATTTTTTACTCTCTCTGAATTAAGAATAAAAATCATCTGCTGACAATCAATAGACATAGACACCTGCTTCAGTTTAGATATGAGGTGTCTCCAAAAAGCTCATGTCTGAGACAATGCGAGAATTTTCAGAGGAGAAATAATTTATATTATGAGAGGTATAACCTGATCAGTTGCTTAATTCACTGATATGGATTAACTGGGCAGTAACATTAGGCAGGTGAGGTGTGGCTAGAGGAGGCGGTAGCTGTGGCTTTGTCATTTATAATTTCTCCTTGAGGAGTGGAGCTCCCTCTGCTTCCTAGTTGCTAAGTCCTGAGCTGCTTTTGTCTACCACGCCCTTCTGCCATAATGTTCTACCTCACTTCAGAATCAGAGCTACTGGGTTAGTTGAACATGGACTGAACCTCTGAAACCACGAACAGAATCAAGTTTTCCTCCTGTAAATTGTCTTGTCAGCTCTTTTGGTCACAGCAATGAAAAAGCTACCTAAAACAATATCAAAGATTAGATATTTTAAAAAGTGAAAAATGTCTAAATAAAAATAGCAGTTATGTCATGGGACTTGAAATAACAGTAAGGAGAAGGGAAGTTGAAGAGTGTATTTTCAATTACAGAAATCAAAAGGATGTGGGATTTTTTAGAGAGGGAAGAGTAATTTCATTAGTTCAGAGGTATAGTAATCTGTGGAAATTGATAAAGCCCTAGTTTCTGAGCATAGAAAAATGGCTTCAATACACTGGAAGGAAATTTTCTACTCAAGTGGATGACTATGTTGTTGCATGGATGACCCACGTGGAAAATAATGTCAGTCAAAGTGATGCAGATGTTGAAATAGGTAGGGATACAGGTAGTGCATTGCCAAAACTGAAGGGGAGTAGCCAACCACTCAGTAGATTATATGGGTAGAGAAGCAGTATAGAGAGGGGTAGAAATGGATATGAGGTTCAGAAGAAATGATTTGTTATATGGTGATGGTGGAATAATGTCTGGGAGTGGTGAGGGAAAACTGAAGGAATATTCAAATGTTCCCCCAAACTAAAGTAGATGGATTTAGGTGAATATATAACCTTTATAACTCAAGAGGAAGTGATAGATCCCAGAGAAAATATAAATATATATATATTATTTAAATGCAAACCCAGAGACCACTCATCAGAAAGTATTGGTATTTCCAATCACACCCAGACTCAGCACGACTTTTAAAGTGATATTAATTTTTTTAGCAGCAGTGAACAAAGATCATCAAATTAAAAAAAATAATAAAAGGAGGCCTTTGGGTAATTATGAATTCTAAAGTGTGTGAATACCTACAGAGCTGGCAAGTCCTTTCTATTCTTGTTTTACCATACTTCATAGAAAAGTTCCCAAGATGTTTTAAGCTATTACCTTAGTTCTTGACTGGGTAAACTGACATGTCAACTGGATTTAAAAATAAATCTTTCACATTCTCCTCTTTGACTTACATCTCCTTGTTTCTTAAGCATTTTGACTTTTCTGGTGGTTAATAATTCTTCAAAGTTAAACTAGCTTGTCTTCATTGATTCCCTTCCCTATCAAATGCTTTTGTTGCTCTCCTGTGTTTTTGGGCTGCTTCTGTGAACTGGTATGGCCTTAAGGTGATCAACTTGAAAGGAAGGGGAAATGAATGCTTGCATTTTTTACTATATAAAAATGCATCTGGTCTTTTCTACTGTGCTGTGGCTTGCCTTTTGTTTTCCACTGAGTTTTATTTTCTTCCTTGGTCTTTACATCATTTTCTAGTTTTCAGTGTTTATTTTATTCCCTCTCCTATATGTTTATTTTTCCCTCTCCTATATGTTTTATCTGTTCCCAGAAGAATTGTGCAGTGATATGATTGACATGCGTAGCTTTCCTTCACTGCAACACAGAGCCAGGTCAACCATTTTTTTTTTTTTTTTTTATGTTTGTCTTTTTGCTTTCAATAGCTTGTAGCCAATGCAGCTTTGTTTGATTTGACAACAGCTTTCAGAAGTGTAACTTGTAGAGAGCAATTTTGCAAAATCAGCTCAGACCCCAACTTTTGAGGGCTCCATGTTGTTGATTTCTGTCTCCGAGTGACAGGCAATGACAGCTTTGCAAACTGAAGCTAAAAAATCAGGCAGATAACATCTGAACAATTTTTAAATCAACCCAGAATCTCTGCAATCATTTCCGGAAAAAGAAACTTCAATTTTAGTATGTGTACATTAGGTTTCCTTTTTGGTGAAATATATTCATTTTATGGTTAACTGTTGTTACTATATTTTCCTGATTTTGAGATGCTAGGATAAAAGAAATTCTCAAGGAATGACACAGTTTGATTTTTCTTCAGTTTCTGTCAATCTAAGAGCTTATCCTAAGTCATTGCTAATTTATTGTTTTCTTGTGAGTCAAGAAATTTTGTGTTCTCTATTCCCACTGCTAGTACTTCAGTACACAACATCACCTCCATAAACATAAATTGGGACCACTTATTGCTGACCTTCCCAAGCTTAATATCTTTTCTCATTATTACTAAACTTTTTCTTTCTTTTAGAAAGTCAGAAAAGTCTGGAAAAAAAAATTCCTACATAATTCCATTGCTCAAAAGTGTTCATTTATTTTGTATTTCTTATTCTACTAGAGTTTTGACATTGCTACATTACTTCTAAAATCTCTCAATTGGTTTTATCTTACTTGTGCAAGTATATTTAAATTTATTGTCAGACATTTACTCTTGTTCATATTAGTTTAACATCATCCTTATACTATTTTGAATCCCTTATTTTACTTTTATGCATACGTGAATGCTGCTCCATTTACCTGTTTTTTCTTCCATTTCTGTCCTCCAGAAAAAGTATATATACTCCTAAAACTCTCAGAATATCTCTGTAGAAACTTTCCTACTATTTTACCTGCATGAAGATTTGATTAAAATTATTGAGTTACAAAATGTAGCAAATTTATTTCTGTGTTGTTTATTCTTATATAGTATAAGAGTTCCTTGGGTCCACAATTATATTTTTAGCTCATTATAGAACACCTCAAAGTCTTACATTTTTGTCCATACATATGCCTTTGTATATATTACAGATCTTGCTGAGGAAGAATCATGTGTGTATTGTAATATATTATAGTCAATTAAAATTCTTTCTTGTAGTTTTCTCAATATCTGCTCAAAGAAACTTGTATCAGGTAACTGTCATTACTCCCATTTGACATTTAGAAGATGAAGTCTCAAAGAAGTTGAATGACTTGCCCAAAGTTCAGGATGAGCACTTGGCCAATAAGTGGTTCAATTCCAAGTAATTAATTTAGAAAAGGAAAGGACATTGTGTCCACTGGAATAGCAAACAAACAACAACAACAACAACAAAAAAATGGTTAGTCTTACATAAAACTTTATTTTGGGCATTTTTACAATTAATAAGTTTATTAAAATTCAAATATATCAAATCCAGAATCTATTCTCCCTTTTTGTCTTCAATCGCTATAAAACTCTGAAGAGCTTTTTCTCTTTGTTTCCTACCATGTTGGGATTAATAAAATGTAACAACAATCATGATGTTTAAAGAAAGACATCCTCCTAGTAAGACTTGAACATTTCCTCTTTTCCAGTTGTCTTGATATGTGTTCTAGAATTTTAGTCCATAGGAAGTGAGAAGACACCAAGTGGCAACATCGCAGCATCAGCCAGCAAACTCACAATGAAAGTTGTAAGGAAATTTGAGGAGCTGTTCAACTGACACAGAGTTCAATGGGAGCTTGACATTGAACTGAAAAAGTATGTGTATCAACTCAGCTGGAGAGAGTTGTGTGGGAAGAGCTTTTGATAGCCTCCTACTCCCTTAGGGAATGACATAAGGATTATCCATTTTTACAGTATAAAGCTACAAAAGCAGGAGCTTTCCTATACCCTGTAACATCTGACTAAATAAAGTGTACAATAGTTTTTGAATGATAACTGTAAATGCTACAGAAATGCTTAAGTTTGGAAGACATTGCATCAACAGTTGTTTTATTTCTTTCTTTTTTTTTTTTTCAGTTTCATACAGAGTGTCTTTTCCTTATTTGCACTTTTCAGAATGTATTTCTAATAAGAATATACTGTACTTATCTGTAGCTTTATGGTCCATGAAAAGCTTGCATATGCACTTTCCTTTGTGAAGCAGGTAGGATAGGGATTTTTAGCCCCATTTCTTACATATTGAAACAGAATAAGAGGATGATTGAATTTGTTCCAGGGTCACAAAGAGACATAACTAAGCTGGTATCATGTGGTTTCCAAATCCAGTACTTTCATTCCCATGAAGGTAATGTTTCTAACGAAATTCTGAGACTAACCTTTGTCTAGGCAAAATTATAGCTTGAGTACAATAAAAGGTATTTTTAGAATTTCACTTCTTGTGAGTTCATTTTGAAGAAAAATACCAATGGCTCGCTAAACTGAATTTGAAAATATGCCTAGAAACTCAATAATTGATCACTGATGAAGAAAACTAATATACAAACCACAGAGAATTCAAGGTCAGGTCAAAAAGCCTAAATGGCTAAATTAAGCCTATGTTTATATGGGTTTAAATGTAGGAAGATCAGAAATTGAGAAGAGATTTCCCTATCAGTCCACAAAAATTGCTGCCCTTGACTATATTAGGCCAAAAGAAAGAGAATCAGGAAATTTCTTTACTTTGACAGGTAAGAAGAAACACTAATAATGACCTGCAATAAAGCTTTTAATATTGAAAGAAACTTGTTATCTGGAGCATGGAATGAGAACCAGGCCAAAATGAGAAAATACATACTGGAAAAATTGGAAGAATTCAAATCAGAACACCTTCATGTCATGTTCCCTGAGGGTAATTAAGGAAATGTCAGATGTCATTGATGAACCATTTGCCATTATCTTGAGGAATTCATGCAGGACAAGGCGTCCCTGAGGATTGAAGAAAGGAAAATTCTGTGTCCATCCTTATTTTTCTTTAGTGACCTTGTTATACACTGGTCAGCTGAAAATCCATTCTAGAATAAATCATTAATCCCAAAGAGTCACGGTTAAATCATATTGGAAAACCATATATATTTAACTTAAGAAAAATACTGCATAACAAAGATAAAACAATTTGTATTGCTTAATATTTTTTGCAAGAGCTTGGTTGGTAAGACAAATTTTTTTTTTTTTTTAAATATATCTTTATTTTATTTATGTGGTGCTGAGGATCGAACCCAGGGCCTCACAAATGGGAGGCAAGCGCTCTTCCGCTGAGCCATCGCCCCAGCCCCAAATGTTTTTTAAAGTAATTTTAAAAAGCCTATCAAGAGACACATATCTGCAATAATTATTCTGAGTTTAAAATATTTTCAACTTCAAAATAAAGTATATGTAAATCATGAAAACATTTTTAAGTTTATTAATAGGCAGAAAATTTTTACCTAATGGAAAACATTTTTAAAAACACTTAAAAATAACCAACATTTTAGTAATAAGTTATATATGTTAACTAAAAACCAAGTCTAAATTCTAGGAAAATGTACATAAATTAAGAAACTATAAGCCTAATTGCTGCAATAATTAAAATAAATTTGTAAGAGCTGTTAAAGATAACTATAGGCATTTATATACAGGCAATTAATGTGGATCATCATCTGTGAAGCCCCTACATAATCTCAGTATGCAAGTGTATGCATACATACATAAAAACGGCTGTAATATAAACTTGTAGTATCCTCATAAGCATTAGAGAGTGAAGCAAAATAAATATGGCCTTAGGAAGCTCACATTATACAACATGTCTGTTTCTTTAATATTGACATAGATATCAAAGAGAATCTAGAAGACAAAATTAAATTCAGTTAAGATGTCTCTTGGAGTCAATTTAAACCAGAAGTATTTAAACCAGAAGTATAGCTTATCTTTCTAAGTTAAGGAAGTCATTTACTTGTCGTAATTATCATTTTCATCATGAATTAAAATCATGGATGTAAAAACTCTGAAGATCTTATTGAACTTGATACCTACTCAATCAAGGGTGCTAAGTTTCATTATTATTATTACTTTCCCTTTGTGATAACTATAACATAAACAAAAGCAAATATGTTAGTTTGTTCAGCTGTTAAGACAAAAGTGCCATAGACTTGGTGGTTTATAAATGGAGAAATATATTTCTTACAGTTCCAGAGGCTGGAACATCTAAGATAAAGGTGCCAGCAGACTTGATGTCTGGTACAGGATATCTTTCTGCTTCATGGAAGTCCCTTGTCTGTATTCTCACATAGTAAAGGAGAAAGCAACTGCCCGGGCCTCTTTTTAATGGAACTTGTCCATTTGTACCTCCCAAAGTTCTTAATACTGCCACACTGAGGATTAATTTCCCACACGTGAAGTTTGGAGGAATACAAACATTCAGACCATAGCAAAAATCAATCAATGGAATTGAATTATAGATTTTGTAGAAGTATTTACAATGACTTTTTTTTTGTTTGTATGTTTCCAGTTATGTTTATTTTATTAATAGGCTTTTTGTTGTTGTTGTTGTTGTTAGTTCTTCAGGCTGCTTATGAAGACTCTGGGGGCATTTCGTGAAGTTCTGTCTTTCAATTCAGCCTCTCACATTGCTCTGACACATATTCTTAAGCTTTATTCAGAAAGAGACAGATAATTATGCACCCACTATACTCAGTCTCAAACTTAAAATTGTGGCCCATGTTAGAATTATCTGTACCCACACATTGTTTTATTACCTTATTTGTAATAGCTGTACAGTATACGAAGTTTATACACCCCCCTTAAAATTTGTATATTAAAATCCTAACTCCCAATGGTATGGTATTAGGAGGAGGGGCTTCTGGGAAGTAATTAGATCAAAAGAGTACAGTCTTTAGAGATTACAGTAAATTTTTTCACACTATTTCCTTCATGTGAAGATACAGTGAGAAGTCTGAGATTTACAACCTGGAATAGGACCCTCTCCAGAATCCAACCACTCTAGCACCCTGACCGTAGACTCCTAGCCTATGAACTATAAGAAATAAATTTATGTTGTTTATAAACCACCCAAGCTATGGTACTTTGTTATAGCAGCCCAAATTGACTAAGACAGATTACTAAGATTTCTGTATTGGTCTGGGATCAATATGTAAATCTGTTGCCCTGTTACAATGAGCTTGTCACTGATTGCTGATTCTCTGATTCTGACAGTCAGCAGTAAATTGGAAACTAAGCTTTACTTCTTACTGGCTTCCTAAGTACACTGACTGGTGGTTAAACTAGCAATGAACCTTAGCATTTAACTGCAAGAGTAGGGGCCAGGAGCAAAGCTTCATACCATGGTGGCATATTGAGTTGTTCCCGTTTCTTTCCAATATGCAATGGGGAGAGAATTAGCTAAAGGAAAGGAAAATGGAGAAAGTCCCTTTATGGTTCAACTCTGAGGAAGGAATTCTATTCTCTTCTAAAGAGCAAAAGTTTGAGGAAAAAGGAACAGCTTAATTGTTCATCATTATTATATAGGTGAAATACTATTGCTGTTGGTGGAAGAATAAAAATAAAATAAAGTAAAAAATCTCTGTTTTTAAGTAGGGCAAGGGACCCAGAATTGTATTCAGTATTAGTTTCTTATTAATGCTGTAAATTTACCCCTAACTTTGAGTCTCTGGTCTGTAGGTCAGAAGTTCTTCAGTCTTCTCATTGGCAAAAGTGTCTACAGGGATACGTTCTTTCTGGAGACCCTAAGGGAAAATTTATTCCCTTGTTTTTGTTTTTGTTTTGTTTTGTTTTTCGTTTTCTAGAAACCTCCTGCATTCTTTCTCTCTGAGCCCTTTGCACAATCTTCAGAGGCAGCAAGTCAAATCTCTCTCTGATCCTTCTTTCACTATCATTATCTGACCAAAGCCAAAAAAAGAAAAATAAACTCTCCACTTTAAGGACTTGTGATTGGAAGAAATGAACTGGAAAATCCAGGGAAATCCCTTCCCCTCCATGATATCTGCAAAATCTTCACAGTTCTAGGGATTAAGACATAAACATCGTGTTAGCTCTAGCTGCCATAAAAATTTTCACAGATTGAGCGGTTTCAACAGCAGAAACTACTCTTCTCACAGTTCTGGATGATGGAAGTTTGAGATCAGGGTAGCATCATGGTAAGATCTGGTGGGGACACTCCTCCTGACTTGCAGGGGCCACATTCTTGCTGTGTTCCATGATTGAGAGAAAGAGAAAACAGTCTTTTTATAAGGTTGCAGTGGTTCAATTAGGACTTACTTTTGCGATCTTATTTAACTTTAACATCTCCTAAAAGCCCTAACTTTATATACAATCACATTGGGGACTGGAGCTTCAACATATGGATTTTAGTGGAACACTGTTAAGTTAATACCATTAGAAATCTCTTCTTTATGCAGCCAGGCATGGTGTGCACCTCTATAACCACAGCAAGGCAGGAGAATCCCATGTTAGAGGTCAGCCTAAGCAATTTAGTGAGACCCTAATTCAAAATAAAAATAAAAATAAAATAAAAACAAAAAGGGATGAAGATATACCTCAGTGTAGACAGCACCTGGGTTTCTATTTTTAAATAGAAAAACAGAAAGAGGGGGTGTGGGGAGGTAGGAAGGGAGGAGGAGAAGAGGGAAGGAGGGAAGGAGAGAGGAAGGAAGAAACTGTCACAGTTAAGAAAGTGAATACAAACTTTCCCGTACAAGTAACAAAATGTACAAGGCAGACAGACACTGGCTGGCGAAGGAAGCACAGTATAACTGTGAAAACCCTATCCTGAGATACAGGCAAACATGCCTTGCCTGAGGCTGTGGCTGAACCATGACATCAGACAGCTGTTCCCTAGACACCAAGCTACGAAGCTCAGAGTAAGCAGCAAGAAAAATCCCCCACCAGGAAAGGAGCAAGTCCAGGGAGAAAGAACGGGGAAGAGGCACAGGTACACATGAAAGGCTGAAAGTTGAGAGCGTAAAAGGAACATCGATTAAAACCTTTGGGCAAACTAGAAGTCATCCTGCATCATACTGCAAAACTGGCAGGGCACTGGCATAGTAACACAAAACCTGAAATCCAGCTTAACTGCTGACCAGATTGATCATAACCTCCCTTGATAACCCCTTAGCAGAAAAAGACATGTGTCCATTTCTAGCATAGATACTTTTTATCTCTGTTTCTGCCATGGGACACATGAAATAAAATGTAAAGCCTAAGAAACATACAAAAAGTCTCAATCTATTGTATATACATGAAACAGTAAACAGAATAGACTTGGAGATAATCCTGATATTGCAATTATCAAAGATAATATAATTATCTCATTATAAGTCTAAATGGGTTACAGGTACAGCATTCCTGATCAGATGAGCAATTTCATGAGAGATGGTGACAAAGCATCAAAGGGATTTTTAGAAACCACTTAGAGAGTAAAGAGATTTTTAAAAATTCCCTAAAATTCTCATTAGTGGTGTCAATACAACCGAGGAAGAACTGGTCATCTTGAAGCTAGTTCAACAAAAATTACCAGACTGGAAAAAAGGAACCATAGGAAAACATCAAATTATCTAACACACATGTAAATGAAATTCCAGAATGTGAAGAAAGAGATCATAAAAGAAGAAATATTTACAAGGATCATATCTGAGAGTTGTCCAAAATTAATGATAGATATAAAACCATAAATCCATGGAGATTAGAGAACTCTAAGTAGTAAAGATCCTGAGTAGTAAACATCACATATTCAAAAATGACATGTTCAAAATGAAAAACAAAAAATGGAAAACATCATGAAGGCACCTGGAGAAGAAGACATTTTTTACAGAACAATGGAGGTACAAATGTTGGCAGGAATCTTATGAAGCCAGAGACAATGGAGTGACATTAGCTTTCTCAGATGTACTTTCTATTATAGATTTTTAATTTAATTTCATGCGGTCAGCACTCACTTTCTGTGTAATGAATAAGATTAAATTTATTTACATATGTTTTATGTCTTAGAATAGATCTCTTTTGTAAATGTTTAACGTGTAATTGAAAAGTATGTATTTTCTGCTGTCCTTAAATGGACTGCTTTCTAAATTTTAGTTACTCTAACTGAACCTAGTAAGATGGGAGCAGAAGAAGGGAGAAGGAAATGAAGAGAGTTGTTATTTTTCCTCTTGAGTGCAACTCATTATAAAACAAAGTGCTTGTTATGGTTTGGTTATAAGGTGTCCCCCAACAGTTCATGTGAGCGAAAATGCAAGAATGTTCAGTGGTGAAATGATTAGAATAAGAAAGATGTGAGCTGATCTGTGATTAATTCAATAATATTGATTACCAGAGTGGTAACTGCAGGCCCATAGGGTGGGCTGGAAGAAGCAATCCACTAGGGAAGTGCCTTTGAGGTTGATATTTTGCCCCAGGTAGGCAGATCACTTTCTCTGCTTCCTGGTTGCTATGTTTTGAGTTGCTTTCCTCCACCATGTCCTTCCCCCAGGATATTCTGTTCACCTGGACCCAGAGCTATGGAGTTGGCTATCTACAGAATGAGACCTCTAATACTTTGAGCCAAAATAAACTTTTCCTCATTTAGGTTGATCTTGTTGGATCTTTTGGTCACAGAGATGCAAAGCTGACTAAAACAGTAAATATCTATATGAAAAGAATCGTGTGAACATATGACCTACCTGGTTTGACTTTGCTGTCTTTCATTTTTAGAAATTAATTTTCAATAGCAGAAAGCAAATTAGGTAAGGACCAATCTCAGGGACATGAGCATCAATAAAAGATAATTTGGAGTAAAACTTTCTCTTTTAATAAGTAAACGCACCCAGGTGTTTGAACATATCATTCATTACAATCTACTGGGAATTACCTATTTGTAAAATATTGTGTCTTACAAAAATTAATTTAATGTAGTACTAAAGGAGAAAGTTTTGTCAAAGAAAGAGTCAGTGAAGACAAGACCATCTTCATAAACAGCCTAAGTGGTGGACTTGAACAGGAAAAGGAAGAACCAGAGAATTCAGACTGAGATGTACTAAAAAGGATTAAAGTTGTTCTAAATCCCTGCAATTGTTCCCTAGGCTTTTACAGTTTATATATATATATATATATATATATATATATATATATATATATATATATATATATTCCTGCAGAGTTACATTTCTCAAAAATTCCCAAGCATCATATACAAGCTATTTGCCAAAACAGTTTTGAACTCATGTAGTCAATATTTGTGCCTCAACCCTCTTGCTTATATTCTTTTAAAAATTTAATCACAGCTGCAGTACCTTCTCCCCCAGCTATGAAAGGAACACATGACTATATATCACAGCAAGTATATAAATTTTAAAAATTAATGTCACTCACCATCTCCTTGCTTTGCCAAAATAAAAATAGTATTATTAATATTGCTTCTCCATTCTTGTGTAAATATATTTGTAAATTTATATTGTACATTCAGTTCATATTATTTTTTCAATTATTTTGAATACTTTTTACAGCGTGTATGTTTCATAAGCATTTTAATGACTGCATAATTTTCTACCTTCTATTTCTGGACATTTAGATTGTTTTCATTATTCAATGTTATTAATAAAGCTATGATAACCTATAAATCTTCATTTATTTCTCCCTTTCTTAATAGAAAAATTTGTATATATTGTTTCTGAATTGGAAAATAATAGAGCTTTTGAGATAATTCCAAACTTTATCATTCTACAGTCCTCAAGTATTTTTATCATATATAATCATATGTAAGTTTATATGTATAAAAACTCATAAGTAATGAAATCATGTTTAAAGTAATTTGAATGAACATTTATACAAATAAAAATCTATACTACTAAATAATAATTTGTCTTTTTGTCTTAGCTCGCCTTTACTACAATGATAATGTCTTTTCTGAAGATTTTTAAAAAGATTATTGACAATTGTTTGAAATCATCTGACTCACACGAATAAATTAATCTTTTAACTTGAGAGACTGTTTTTGATTCAGAATATGGTTGAAAGTTTAGGAAAGGATTGTAACCTATTTCAGATAGTGAAAAGGCATCTTTCAAATACAGAAACAAAAACAACATTCTGGCAGGTTCTGGTAAAAACGCCACATTAATATCAAAAATAGTTTAAGCAAAGTCAGCATCATGGAAATACCCAAAGCAATTACCAACAAGGGAAGATGCTCACATGAATGTGAGTTTTTGTGTGTCGTCATATCACTCTGGGTTATAATATTATAATGTTCAGCAATGTTTCCAACTAGAAGAATTAACATGTCTTGGATTAAGAACAATCTTCTTGAAAATTGTATATGTCTGATTAACTAGAGAAGTAGACACTTGCAATATTCTAAATTGCTTGACTGCCCATTTGCAGAGTTGTTTTTGTGTTTTTCCACTGGACCTCATTAAACAAATTGCTTTTTTTAGCCTACACATTTTTTCTTTGTGCTTACCCTGCTACCTTTGGAGAGACAACTCCCAAAGAAAGCTGGACAATTGTATAGCTCAATCAGTGGTGAGAATAAGTAACTCCCTGGGAATCATTTTACTAAACATTATTACAGATCTCTAGTTTTGCTATGGAAGAGGGAACAAAGCCCATGTTGAATGTCTCATTTTACCTGCTCATACTTTTTTTTTTTTTCATAATTGTTTTATCTCTTCTCCCTAAAACATAAAAATCAGCTTAATAAGATACTTGTAATAAAATACCTTAATATACATGATAAATATATTCTTACTTTGATTTTAGAAGTATAAAACTTTGGTTTTATACTTGTGCATAATAGTTTTTTTTTGCATATACTTGCAAAAAAGAAAAATAGAGTTGTTTCTGCAGATTTTCCTGTAGGTAATATTTTATTATCCCATATTAAAATGCATACTGTGAAGAATTAGAGAGTAAGCTTAGATCACCAAATATAAACCCCGAAGGCATGCTCCCCATGACCTACCTGCTCTAACCAGACCCTACTTGCCTCCAGTTACCACTCAATTAATCTCCAACAGGGGATTAATTCACTGATTGAGTTAAGGTTCTCATAACCCAATAATTTCTCCTCTAAATCTTCTTGCATTGGTTTTTGGGGGATACCTCACATCCAAACTATTACACAAACAATATTATTTTTCAATTTTATCTAAGCCCTCTGAATATTTGCCATTTGTTACATAAAGTTAATAGCAAAAACTCCATGTTAAAATTGTGTCTCTAATTGTATTGCAGCAAGCAGTGTCTCTTGTGTATATATAATAAAAATGTTTACATGCATGCTTTGAATAAAATGCTATTTCCATCACCTTCCCAAATTTGAGGAGCTAGAGCAGTACTAATTTAGAAGGCTTCAGAATAAATTTGAAATGATCTTCATAATGTTCTATTTGGTGATTTTTCAATGAATAAAGTGTTTTGTACACATGAAGCACATTAATGCTCCCACAGAAATTGCAATCTGTATTACTTCTTCAGGCTATATGTTCAAGTTGGAGTCACCATTTAATTTACTTGAATATCTTTTTTTCTATTGCTCTATGATTTGATGTCCACAAAACCTGGAAAATAGGAGCACAGTTTGGTTAAACCCTCACTTCTAATAACATGTTTGTCCCTCCCTTCAGTAACAAATGGTCTATATTTCTGCTTCTATCAACCTCTTTGGTACATTATGACGCAGCTGAAAAAGATTTGTAGTTGGAAACTGATCCAATACTATATAATTCCAGATGAGTTTATTTATATTTCAAATACAAATTCTATCTAAAATGAATAATAAGTTTTCCCAAAATTTCTCCCCAGTTTTAATAAGGTAAAACACGTTTTTCTTTCCCATAATATGTGACAGTTTCTAGGTCATATCAGGAAACTGCAGTTAATATCATTTCCCAAATTAAATCCTCTTTATAATAGTACCAACTCAAACATAAAGACACATGCTTTTTTTTTTTTTTTTTTTTTTTTTTTTTTTTTTTTTTTTTTTTAATTTCCTAGCCTTCTACAGATAACAAACAGTATAACAAGTTTTTTTGGAAAGTGAACATCACAAAAACTTCCTAAGATTATTTTATCTTTTAAAAGAGGATATATTAACACATACCTCTGAGCCATCTTTTTTGTTCATACATGGAGTATAATCATATATTCTTGTTGTTGTGCTTGTATAATTAATAACAGCATCTCTTTCATTTTCAAAAGTGTCTTAGTTTGGACACAAAATTATATGGCCATGCTAACCCATAACCCATAGATTACTAAAGTTGTAAAAACTCCAATATCTTGAAACATGTTTTACCCTAGTAGAAAATATGTTTTCCTTGTGGAAAACATATTAGATTCATCTCGACAATCTTCAATATTAAAAAAATATATAAATTTCTGGAGATTACATATTGAAGGATAAAGAAGAATTCATATAAAATAAGATTTTATCTCAATGTAGGAAATGTTTGTTGTCATTCTAATTGCAGAATCTTTCTAAAGATGATAACATCAACAGGAGCAGCAACAATGACAACTAATAATTGTTCCATATCTGTGCCATTTTCAGCACTTTACAATTATTATATCAGTTTACCCTCAAAACAGCTATGATGCTAGCACTATGACTACATTGATTTTATAGAGAGATGAACTGATTCTTGAAGTTGATGAACCCTTTTTAAATTGCCTAACTACCATGGATAGAACCTGAAGTTGAAACACGGTGAACTGTTTCCTTGATCAGCACTCAAGTGTGCATTGAAGCACACTTTTATTTTTTTTTTCAAAAACATGTGTATCTTTCTAAAGTTAATTACACATACAAATGAGTTCTAATGTTATTACTAACTGTTGAGAATATTTGGAAGGTAAATCTTTGTTGAGACAGTAGAGCATGGACATCATATTTTCCCTCAATTTGATTGAGCTCATGAACATGAAGGATAAAGTCTGAAATCAGAGCATGTATTGAAATTTATTATTTTGTGGTCATAATTTATACAAATAGATTCATACATATCAATAAGAAGCGTGTAGTTACAGGTTTCATTGATGAATGGGTATCTCTTTCTATTTGATATATATATCAAACTTCAGTTTGATATAGTCCCACTTCTCTCTTTTCACTTTTGTTATCTGTACTTTTGGTGTCATATCTATGAAGTCACTGTTAGGATCAATATCATGAGTATATTCCCATATGTTTTCTTCTGGGAATTTTGTAGTTCCATGTCATACATTTAAATGTCAAAAGCAGTTTTTCTATCATCTGTTGAAGAGACTATCCTTTATGCATTGTGTATCCTTATCACCTTTGTCAAAGAAGTTGACCATGTATGTGTGTCTTTTCTTTTTCGGTATTCCTTATGATATTCCATTGGTCTATTTGTCTGAAATTATGCCAGTACTAGCCATCAACTAATAGGCTACCGCGCAGCAAAATGAAACAATTAACAGAGTAAAGAGATAACCTATGAATGGGATAAAATATTTGCAATTCTTATATTGATAAGGGATTAATCTGAATAGTAAATAAAGCAATTCCCAAAAGTAAATAGCCAAAAATAACCTAATAATTTGAATTAAAAGTCAGCAAAATCTCCTAGACAGTTCTTCAAAAAAGACATAAAAATGGCCAATGTTGCCGGGAATTTAACAGGAGCTGAGGTTTTTAACTCTTCTTTGACCCAGGAGGAACCTTCTCTGTCCAGCACAGAAGGCTAGAAGAGTACACCTCAGTGATAAGGCGAGATTGGGAAAGGTAAAAAGGTCACTGGCATTCCCTTCCCCATCTTCAGAAGACCCAGGAAAAAACAGGGAGCCCGGTCAGGTAAACGTCAGGTAAACGCTGGAACTCAAGTTTATTGAGGACGGTGGACAGCGTTTATAGGGGACATGGGCCAATAAACAGAAGGAATACAGGGACACATAGGAAACATGAGCAAATAGTATTGGCGGAACCCCCTACCCTATCCTTAGGGTAGTTTCGGTTCCCACAATATGTGTCAGAGGAACGCCTCCTGCTTAGGTCAGGTCCATAACAGGGCGTGGAAAGCAGCCAAAGAGTTCCTTTTCGGCAGATGTGTTCTTAAGTCCCCAACAAATGTGTTTATAAAAAAAATTGTTTAAAACCACTAATTATCAGGGAAATGAAAACCAAAACCATAATGTGATATTGTACCATACCTCTTAGGATAGCAATTATTTCTTTAAAAAAGACAACAAGTGTTGGCACCAATGAGGATAAATTGGAACCATTGTACACTGATGGTAGAATGTAAAATGATCTAATTTCTAGGAAAAATAGTAGGAATGCTACTCAAAAATGTTCATGTAGAATTACTACATGACCTAGCAATCTCACTTCTGGGAATTTATTTGAAATTACTTAGGTATCCAAAGAAGACACTTGCTTTCCTATATTCATTACAAGACTAATTACAGTAGCAAAAAGGTAGAAACAACATAAACATCCACTGATTCCACTAGTGAGTGAATGTATAAAGAAAATCTCTCTCTCTTACTTGCGTGTGTGTGTGTGTGTGTGTGTGTGTGTGTATAAGAATATGGCACAGCTGAGAATGAAATCCTGTCACATGCCAAATTTGGAGAACATGTTGCTATATCCAGTAAGCTAATGATGAAAAGAAAAATAATGTATGATTCTACTTATATAATTTATCAAAGTACTCAAATTTATAGACGGAGAAAGTAGAAGGATGGATTCTACAGGTTGGGGGAGGGAAAAATGGGGAGTTGATCAATGGCTATACAGTCTCAGTTTTTTATTGGGTGGGGGAGTACCCGGGATTGAACTACTCAGAGGCACTGGACTACTGAGCCACATCCCCAGACCTATTTTGTATTTTATTAAGAGATAGGGTCTCACTGAGTTGTTTAGCACTTCACTTTTGCTGAGGCTGACTTTGAACTTGCAATACTCCTGTCTCAGCCTCCTGAGCCTCTGGGATTATAGGCATGCAACAAGTACCCGGCCACTTTCAGTTTTATAAGATGAAAATGTTCCAAAGAGCTTTTATACAAAAATGTGAATATGCTTACCACTGCTGAACTGTACTTTCAGAAAGTTAGGTTGGTAAATACGATGTTTTTTTTACCACAATAAAAAATTTTTAAAAACATAGACCTCTAAGCATTTAGCATTAAATTTAGCATTGAAATACTTACATAAACATAACTTGATCAGTATTAAATCATTAGATTTATCCACATTTAAAATTATTTTAATATTTTACCATGCATTTAGCCAACATGTTCTATTATTTAGTATAGATTTCTTTTCTTCTTCTTCTTCTTTTTTTTTTTTTTTTTTACAGTGCTGATAGGTAATAGAACCCAAGTCCTTGCACATGTTAGTCAAATAGTCAGGTGTTCTACAATTAAGCTACACCGTGAGTTCAGGAATTTGTACTTTCTAATTAAATACTGATACTCAGAAATTAGGATAAGCCTATAGAAAGCAATACAGGAAATACTGAAAGATATTAGGTTATATTTATAGAAAGCAATATAAAAAATATTAATTTAGAAAATGCAAATTCCTATAATGTATAAAGATCAAAGCATAAGCAACTTTAATTAATAAAAAAGCATGTAACTCAAGTACAATTATAAAAGTTTATTTAACAGGAAAAACACCCTGGAAACACTATTTTGTCAGCATTAGAACAATCAATACTGACTCACATAATTCTAGTAAATTTTTAAAACATCTGACCTTCCATGTGATTACACTTTTTCAATAAGATGTTCTTATGTTCTGGTCATATTTCTAAATAATATCATATTGTCATATAATATGTGATAGTTTCATAGCTTTCATGTGACATTTTAAATATGCTTTTTTAAATGTACTGTTAATGAAACAGTTAAACAACAGGAAATATTCCCTACCTTCAAAAATACTAAAAGTTTGGTTTTTAACATAGCTAACAATATTAAATATAATTAATAATACAGAAACTGGAAGAATAGCAACAGGAACAGAAGATGTGTAAAATTTAAAAGAAAATTAAGAAAACTAGACTTGGGCCAAAGTACAAATAAATAGAAGTCCCAGAAAGAAAGAACAGAGAAAATGTAGAGAAGAGAATCCTCAAAACCTAATGTAAGGGAGTATCATGCACTGAAGGGAATGGCTTTCTAAAATGAGGGTAATCAGAACCAATAAGAAAAAAAATCATTTGCAGTGATAATGTTGCGTTTAAAATTATGAAGGTCTCAGATTTTACCTTATTTACAAGGTAAACTGCCTATGGACCTCTAGATCAGAGATTGGAATTTGTAACAATAAAAGAAAGTCAAATAACACCAGAACACTAATGTTAACACCCCTCTTCCCCAAAGAGTTACTCAATGGACATGTCCTGCTCTGACCTGCATACATAGTAGGTTTTGTGCTACTGTAGGAGCCCTAAAATACTTGGTGCTTACAGGGGGAGCATTGTGCACACTCTCCTCTGGAATAAAAAGGTGGGGAGGAGAGACAGAGGGAGAACAAGAGTCTGGAATACACAGAAATCCTTTCCAGGAAAAAGATAAAGCTTTAGTTTTCTTTGATCTGTGAATAAATTTGAAGACACAGCTCTAAAACAGATTTTAAGTCTTTGCAGAGAAGCACACAATCTTTAAATCCTAGTGCATGTTTACAATTCAAGTATACTTTGAACCTTGGTCATCTGTAATTTTGCTCAGTAAGTTCTGGTCATAGCAAAAATGAAAATATTTTCGGAAGATTTTTTTCCCCCAAGATGTCTTCTAAATCTCTAAAGAGTAAATAAAATGTGAATATGCTAATAAAGACTAAAAATGTTCAAGTTATGTAAAAATTTAATTATTGATATGGCATTCGATTTCCCAGCAGCAATATCAATAACAAGAAGTCAGGGTTTTGATGTCTTCAAAATTGTGCTTTTTATATGTAATATGACATGAAATGTACTCAGTAAACATGTATAACAAATTAGAATAAAAAATGAAAAAAAAATTCTAAGGAAAATAGTGTCAACTGGGATTCTTTTTTTAGTTAAAATTGTAAGAAAGGAAGGAAGGAAGGGAGGGAGGAAGGAAGGAGAAAGGGAAAGAAAGAAAACTGGAAAACAAGAGTATTTTAAAGTTAATAAAGACTGAATCATATACTAACTATGGAAATAATTATCAATACTTTTCTGGAATCCATAGTCTAGCAAAATGAAGGAGAAACCTGATCCAATGAAAATTAGAAAAAGAAAGAGCCAGCTGTGCTTCTGGTCCAGAGAACTATAGTGCAAATCCAGACAAAAGAATAGAGGGGCCAAGAGTATTGACTCCAAGAAAGAAAATTAATTGAAAATGATACATCAACTCATGTGCTTCACTATGTGGAAAACTGAATTCCAATGGAAGCTGAGATGAATTGTAAAAATAGCAAAATAAAGCACCATGGAATGGAAACTTGAAGTAAATAACTGTAGGGAAAAAATTATATAGAAAAAAATGTGATAATACATTACTTGGCACAACACTGAAAATATTTACATAGCCATAATCAAATAAAAACAATACTCAGACATCTGAGTATATGACATGTTAACATTAAAAAGATGATGTGAGAAAATACTGAGATATTATTTGTAAGTAGTCATAATAAAGAGCAAAAACTGCTGAAAATCCTCTCTTCCAGGAAAATGAAGAATGAGGATGAATGAGAGTACTCACAAACTCTATTGGAAGTTTTAAATCATCATGGTTTCTTTGGTAAACAATAAAAGTGCAATTGTTAAAATGTAATAAAAAGGTAAATATAATGCCTTAAAATTGTAAGAAAATGGTTAATTTCAGGATTTGCTCTGATCCACATTAAATGTTTGCTTTTGCATTTTGAGTGGAGTTTTCTGTTTAAATGCAAGGTTAATGGCAGATCTTGAAGACACATCAGCATGTAATCATTGCTCTTCCACCATTCCTGCACATCTTTGAGTAGTTGGAAAATAATATATTTAACTAATACTAATAATGTGATGATTGAATGATACAATGCATGCTGATTAGGAATGTTATAATTACTCAATGAATCTTTGTTAGTAACTGCATCAGAAATCATGGTAGTATCTGTGGTCAATTTAAACCAGAACCAAGATTTTTCTGTTTGTCCTCCAACATTGGGACTATCAGCTAAAGTTCATTCCAAAGATGAGCTAATTCACTGAAGACCTGTTGATAGAATTATGTTGACAGCTTCTTATTTCCTTGGACGACTGCAGGCATGGATTCTGTGACATTTTCTTCATGATAATAATGTTCATGTATCAATGTTTTCATGCTTTTCAAAATATTCTTATGTAAAAACAAAGAAACTATTTGCTAGTTATAATTTTTCTCTTATTTTTGTCAACAATGCCATTAATTCTTGAGAATGTGTATCAGTGGTGCCATAGCTTGATGTAAGAAAGGTCAAGTGAAAAGGGCTTTTAAGGGCTCTAGAACAGATGTTCTTTTCAAAGTGCTGGAGACTTTAAGGCAATTCTTTTTTTTTTTTTTTTTTTTTTTTGTACTGGGGATTGATTCTTCCTTCTTTAAATGTTAAATTGCTTCAGTCTTTATCATGAATGTTTTGACTTTTCTCTAGGTAAATTCTTTTTTCTTTGGTTATTACACTTGGCCTTGCTGTAAACATCTTGCTTTCTCAGATGAAAACCAAGCGTTGATTTGAAATTGTTATTTCTAATTCTATCAGGTCACTTAAACTTAGTCAAAAAAGAGATGATTTGATTACCACCTCCATTCCCAATCTCAGAAACACCATCACAATATCCACAGTTTGCTTGCTTCCAAAACCTCTGAGCCACTTTGGACTTCCTGCTTTCTTCTCCCTCTTGTAAATCTATTAGTTAAATTTCCTGAGTTCCATCTAAAATGTAAATTCATATACATCCACTATTCTGTATGTCTGTAACAATCACTGAATCCAAGTCAAGATTATTTCATTTAAATTTAAGGAACAGCATCCTCATTCTGCTCCCTCCTTCAAATCTTGCTGCATTTTACAATCTCTTCTTTATATAGAAGCAAGAAGTTATTTTTAAAAACATAAATCAGATAATAGCTTTTACACTCATAACCTTTTAAGAAGTTATTTTTAAAAATATAAATCAGATAATAGCTTTTACACTCATAACCTCTTAAGAGATATGTGGCTAAGAATGCAGCACAAATTTGAGAGGACTCTACGCTATTCAGCTTTTACTTCACTCACCAAAGTGAGTTGAACCATTATCCTCCCCCACACCAAGACTGAAACACACTTTCTTGTTTTGATTTTTCTAGAACTTTCAAGATTCAGACTGGTCTTTACTGCATAGTTCTTTGCCTAGATATGTGCATTTCTATCTTTTTTCATTTCACTCAGGTCTTAGCTCAAAATTTACCTTCCAGAGAGGATGTTCAGAGACAATATCGGATGTCCATTTATTGTGAATTTCAGATAAAGATAAATTTTCATGTTAGAGTGTTGCAAATATTGTGTAGGCATAATTATACAAATAGGAAATGTGTCGGTTATGGTTACTTTAAATTTAGATTTAAGTGATAACCTGTATTTTTATTTGCTCAATCTAGCAACCCCCCCACTGAGAGACTTTCCTTGGCAGCCTCCTGCATCTCATAGTTTATTTCTTTTATTGCACCATGTTTTGTGATTATCTTGATTGTTTCTATAGTTATTGCATGAGGTTACAAGACCTAGGAGAACGATGACCTTTTCTATGAGTTTCATTATGATAACCCTTCCTAGCATGTAGTAGGCGCAATACATATCTCACTAATGAATTAACTAAATCAACATACTAGTTACAATGTGTGCATAAGTCCGAGTTCTAACCTGACTTCTTATACTTGAAAGCTAGTGAATACATGCAAATTGCATAACTTTCTGAGGGTTAGATTTTCATTTCTAGATGGGGAAAAATTACTAAAACTTCCTGTTGCCCAGAATGATTTAAAGAACTAAATAAAATGTTTCTAAAAATAATTTCATTTTTTCTATCGTGCTAAAAATCACAAATAATATGAAAAAAACAATCAATGAGTATATAATAGTGATTTTATAATGCCCATTTTTCCTGCTAATATCTGATAAGTTACTAGTTGTCCCTTAATATAATTCAACACTTAAAATACAGCTTTGTTAGGAGAAAGGATCTATAAAATACTTTTTAAAGAAAATGTAGACTCTTCTTTTTTTTAATATTTATTTATTTACTTTAGTTGTATACAATGCAATGCATTTTATGTTTTACATGGTGCTGAGGATCGAACCCGGGCCGCGCATGTGTGAGGCAAGCGCTCTGCCGCTGAGCCACAACCCCAGCCCATCTTCTGTCTTTTATTTACTGTAACTTCTCTGCTATCATCTTAAATACAGCCAACCTGAGGTTGTGTGGAATTGAGTTAAATGTGATAGATGTTTTTCTCCGAGTCTTCTTTAGTCATAGAGAGAACAAGTGTCATACTGGTATTCTAATGCAACAAGTAAAAAACTACCTACTGTCAATGGGTGAGTTTCACAAGGCTCCAGTGAAAAGGAACTGTGCAATTATAAAACCCTACAGAGCCTGAAAGGGATAGGCCTACAGGAAAAATGTACAGTCACATATGCCCACATTCTCTGGACTGTTTTCCAACTAAACTTGTGGAACAAGACAGCTGTGCCCTTTAATCTGTTCCCTATTGCCTCTTTATATGGTTAGTTCTGAATGAGATATTTTGCCTGGTGTTTATATTGTCACTTTATGAATTCATGTCTAGTTCTGTGGAAGCACAATGTGTTGGTTTAATATTTATTGATCTCTCACAATATGTTAGAAGAGATACAGAAAACACAAACAACATGGCCTTTACCTTCTAAGAATTTATATTTTAAAGCAAAGTACTGCATACATCTGCTACAAATATATACTGCACACACAAATACATTCTATTATTTTTTGTCATAGACTATTTTTAAACTGCATCAGTCTGAAATGACAAATTCAGCATAAGTAATTTGGAAAGAAATAGATGATAAATAAATAGTTTTAATGAAGCCAATCTCTCCAGCCAATGTGGTTAGATTATCTGATGGCTAGCTGCCAGAAATCTCCAATGTAACTACTATTGGACAACATACATGTGATGAACAGTTTACTGAAAGGAATAAACTGAATATGCTTTTTTGATCTTTGAAAGCCAGACAACTTTCTTCTTCAGAAGTTTATTCTTGGTGTGCAGCTCATACAAATAAGAACAAAAACTGTTTTTTAATTAATATTATTAACAAATTGTAAAGTTAGAACACAATGGAAAAAAAGGCACATGTCCACATCTCAGCACTAAGGTTTACATAGGCAAGACATGAATTAGTTTATCCTTTACTCTCCAAGGAAGCAAGGTTATCACTTCTTTATAGAAAAAAAAATACCTGAGGTTTCAAAGATTTTTTTTTTATTTTTGGTTTTGTTGTTGTTGTTATTTCTACCTGGGGGAGTGCTTAATCACTGAAACACAGCTCCACTTTATATATATATATATATATATATATATATATATATATATATATTTTTTTTTTTTTTTTTTTTTTTTTAATTTTGAGACTTGCTAAGTTGCTTAGGGGCTTGCTAAATTGTTGAGGCTGGCTTTGAACTTGTGATCCGCCTACCTCAGCCTCCCAAGTTACTGGGATTACAGTCATGCACCACCACAACTGGCTCAGATATCTGAAATTTCTAAAAGCAAATTATCCAAATCCTCACATCAAAAAGTCATAGAAACGGATATCCCAATCTTCCTAACTTAAACTGAACTTCCCCTAAAGAAATTTAAGAGAAAATGATAGGATGACATTGTCAATTAGAAACTAGTGCAGTTTAAAACACAAATGAACAGTGGGGGAAAAAGATAACTTAATTGGTTTAAGAAATCTCCCCAAATCCTCTTACTGAAATAAATGAATTAGAATGAAAATGGAGGGAAATATTTCAACAAAACTAGTGATTAAATATGCCCAAGTACCTCAGAATACAAGTGAGTTTTACAAACCACTTGTATCAAGATGAGAAAGATCCACTCATGATGCAGGGAATATGAAGAAATGATAAAGAAAAACTGTGCATTTCAGTGGGGGAAATGACATCAAACCCTGGATTTAGGTTCAAGGCTATATCCAGACACTGAAGGGGCCGTTTTCCAGCTGGTGCCCTCACTGATCTTTCAGCAAACTGTTCTACTAATCTGGGGAGACAGCTGCTCCTGGGTGTTTGAGCATGTGGTAAGATGAGGAAATTGCACAGGGTAGAAGACATTGCTGCTATAAAATGTGTTGTTCAGTCAGAGGTAATGCTGTGTGGAACACTGTGCTTATGAATAAAGCATTTATTTATGTCTTTACATGATGGTACTGGAGGATTCACTGAGAAACCCAAAGAAAAATTGATATCTGAAATAAGCATTCTAATATCTCTAATATCATGTGGAGAAAACCATTGCCTTCACCAGAGTGGAAGGGGGTCTAAAGAAATCCATTTTCCATAATTAATAAAAGTAAAAACTAAATAGAAACCAGTGAATATAGTTTTTAAATCAATTGCTACTATAAAAAAGCAAATGATTATTTTAAATGGTTCTGCATGTTCCTATTTGGATTTACACTAGAACAAAATCAAAAACAAGAAAAAAAAACCTGAAGCAATATAAATAATTTTATTGAGCACAATGTTATTTTAAAAAATATTATTAAATATGTACATAATATAAAGCTAATAAGGACTAAAGTAAAAGTTATTATGAGACTAGATTCTGTGCATTAAGCAAAAGAAATATAAACTTAAAATAGGCACGAATAAGAAAAAGTATAAATATGTTTTCCATTTTTCTGTATAATAATTATTTTCTGTCTTCTTAAGGTCCTAGTGTCATGAGAAATCAATAATAATCAGCACGTGGAGATTTTAGAAAGTGATCACTAAGTATGATATTCCTTTAAGGAAAAAGAACTTTGGAAAAATAGTTGATTCTAGACCTGAGTTAGTAAGTTTATAAGATGAAAGGACATTTTGCTTTTGACAGAAAGCAAGGAAAGTATCAATGTCCCTAAAAAAATATATATAGAAATTCACTTGAAGGGGAAGTCACTTACCATAGCTAGGATAATTAAAGCATCAAACAGAATAATGAGTGTATCTCAATCCAACACAAACAATTATTAATTCTGAAGATAATAAATTCATGAATATAATCAAACATTATTTTTTTCCCCTTGTGCAATTTGTTTTTGGAGAATCTATAGCTGAGAAGTAAGAATTCTTAAATGACGGACTCCAGCTTATACTTGGAGAAGTGAAAGTTTTAGAAAACCATCTCTTGTAATTGCTAATGAAATAAATAATTTAGATCGGACACATCAGTAGTTGACAACTGTATATAGAAAAATTTGTCAGAGAATAATGGATAAAATAGGATGATGACAACATCAGAACTAAAGATCAAATATTATATTACTAAATATCAAAAAGTCAGAATTTATGTGCAACCTGATTTGCTGAAGTCTGATATATACAATTTATTAACATGAAGTATTTTTACCCCAATAAGGAACGTAGCATGAATAAAGTCTCAATAGTACACTTCTAGTATTTAAGAAATATAGAGAATAGAGGTACCTGCTAGGAAACATCATAAAGATGATATCAGCTAAATTCTACAGGACAGATGAAACAACTTCTTTAATCATTAAATAATCTAAAAATTAGGGAATGGAAATTTGTTAGAGAAATAAAAAAGAAGAAATATATCATGCAAACACAAACTTACTTAGGTCTTGTTTGAAGTACAGGTATTTAGCTTTCTAAAGCAAATACAGAAATTAGAACAGAAACAAGATCCTAAATAAACAACGAATAATTTTTAATTATTTCAGTACAGTGACATTGTTGAGGTTGCTTTCAAACAGTCTGCTTTTGTTGGTGATGAGTACTGATATGTACAGGAAAAATAAAAACATATCTGGGATTAAACAAAACAGCAAAACCAATGTAACAATTGAAGGGATATTTATAAATAGTGGTAACTAAAAGATAAGCAGATAAGCGCTAGGGACTTGTGATTCTACTTTGATTTATAATTTCATAAAATGCATTCAAGTTATTATATATATGTACATATATATATGGTAGTTTTATATATGTATGGTATTAGGGAGCTCCTTTCTGTGATTAAAATTTTTCTATCACCTTGATAATGCCATTAAGTTTAACAAGGAGCCACCAAATTGCATAATTTTATAAGTTTCAGACAAGAAAATAAATATTTAGGACAGAATATGGAGGAAGGCTGCAGAAATGAGAGTTCATAAAAATAATGTTATTAATGTTAAGGAATAGGGATACAATATGGGATACAATATTTTTATTTGTAAATTTCATAATTTGGTCTGAAATTCTTCCTTGTCACACGATTTGTGCATACAGATTAAATAAACTATTCCTGTGGACCACCAGATGCCACATAACCAATTCATCTTGTGCATTAGTCTTCATTATTGGCAGGCATAATTTAACTCTTACTCAAAGCTATATTTCTCTATCAATATCTGTGATGGTACAAGTTTAACTAGCACCATCACTAAGTATTTTTTGACCAGTACATTTGTCATTAATCTCTATTCCTCTTTACCTCTATATAATATTAATTATATCATTATTTACTATTTAATTACACATTGCCTTGTGCTATTTTAACAGATTACTCATTATACTTCTACTGTAAGAGTCATAAAATTTAACATTGTATTATTGTTTTCTATTAAAATTGCATGTATTTTTATTTTTTAAGAGCACTTCCATACCTTTATTGAATGCATAATCTTTATTGTTTAGCCTTGTGTTAAATCTTTAGTAAATACTCATTCCAGATAGAGTTTTCAATGATTTAGAATGAACAAAACCAAATGCCTCATTATTCTAAGCATCATGCTATCTTCTTTACAAATGAAAAGTATTACCATGTTATTTTTCTAGCTTTTGAGAGGAGAAAACTGATGCTCAGAAAATTCATGTAATATTTTGTATTGCCAAGCTAATAGATGAGATCTGAACCCAACATTTGAATGACTAAAAACATATCTTATCTATTATTCGCCAGCAAATGTAAATTTTTTAAAACATTATTCCTCAAGAAAAAACCGTTGACATACAATTTTTACATTAAAGTATATAAAGTGCATTTTAAACTATTTTTGGAGCAGTTGGATACATCTGTCTGCTAGAAACTGAATGGTCATTATTCTCATGGCCATTAGTCTTGTTAACTGCATGAGGATTTTGTTTCCTTTTGTTTAAGCTCACCCAACATTTTGCCCTTCAGAAACTGTGTTGGGACTGAGTTTTATTTGCATTTATTTAGTTTGTCTTTGTATGTGTGAAAGTAAAAGGTACCACTAAAATAGGAAAAGAGTAGTGAAATAAAATCTAGCCTGTTGACCAAGCTATGCCTTTAGTTGTTCAATTAGCTTATGAAAAATGCAAATAAATGGTGCCAAGCAGCCATCAGGCCATGGAGAACTAAAAAGGATCTTTCCGTATATATACAACTATGTAAAGATATTAAATGGCGCCTTTGTCACAGGAAATGTGATTGCAGCCTCAATGAGAGGTGCTTCCTCTCGAAATTTCACAAAGGCTAAACGTAGACATTATAATCAATCAGGATATTCCAGGCAAAATTATCATAATCAATCAGGCAATTCTAGGCAAAATCCCAAAAGAGAAATAAGATCAAGCTCATACCATGCCCCAGGCCGCTGCCCCAGGTGTAAAAAGGGAAATCATTGGGCCAATAAATGCTATTCAAAATTTGACATCCATGGAAATCCTTTGTTCAGGAATTCAAAAAACGGGGCAACGGGGCCCAGTACCCCGGGCCCACAAATGTACGGGGCATTGCAGAAGGAGTATCCTCAAGCATCCACTCAGATGCTGGAGATAGAATTGCTCAGTTGCTTCTCCTTCCCAATTTACATAATTCATTTAAAATGGGTATGCCTCAAGAAGGGAACAATAGAGGATTTTGTGTTCCACTGACTCAAGTCCCATGGCTTGCTGGGTTCGAGACTGTTCAAGGAGGCCTATGTGTAAAATAAAAATCCAAGGAATAGAAATGGAGGGATTAATAGATACTGGAGCTGACTCTTCCATTATTAATTTACGCCAATGGGCCCAAGCACTGGCCTCTGCAAAAAGCTTCAACCAGTTTAAGAGGCTTGGGATATAATAACCTCCCAGATAAAAGTGCAGTAATTTTAAAATGGGAGGATGATGAAGGCCATAAAGGAACATTTCAGCCTTATGTTTTACCTAATCTACCGGTTACTTTATGGGGAAGAGATATTTTGCAACAAATGGGAGTACACCTTGCAACCAAGCCTGCAGATGTTAAATGTGAAAACCTACAGGGTAATCTTAACCATAAAAGAACTCATTATCAAAAAGTACAGAGTAATCTTAACCCTAAAAGTAATCATTGTCATAAAGGAAAAAGATATTTTTTTTCGGGGCCACTGAGAAAATAATTTTGAAAATACCATGGCTAGTGGCCCCTATCTAAAGAGAAATTACAAGCGGCCCACCAATTAGTTCAGGAACAATTAGAAGCAGGTCATATAGAACCTTCCACCTCTCCCTGGAATTCCCCATATTTGTGATCAAGAAAAATTGGCGATTGTTACATGATCTTAGACAAATCAATAAAACCATGCAAGTTATGGGGCCTACTCAACCTGGACTTCCTAGTCCCTAGCTATTCCAAAAAATTTCCATCTTATTACTCTTGATATATAAAGGATTGCTTCTTTTCTATTCCCCTACATCCTCTGGATGCCCCCAGGTTTGCTTTTTCCGTTCCTTCTATGAACAATAATGGCCCTGATCAGAGATATCAATGGAAGGTTTTACCACAGGGAATGGCTAATAGCCCCACCATATGCCAAATATATGTGGACAAGGCTATCCAACCCATTAAAAATAAATATCCAAACCTCATGTGTCTACATTACATGGATGATATTTTATTGGGCCCACCCTAATCAAAAAATCTTATTTAATATATTCAGTGATGTGGTAGAAAATTTAAAAAAATATGGACTATATATAGCAGAAGAAAAAAGTTCAAACCAGATCTCCCATATTATATTTAGGATTTAAAATCATGGATACTTTTGTTAGACCCCAAAAAATTTTAATAAATAAAGAACATTTGACCACCCTCAATGATTTCCAAAAACTACTGGGAGACATTAAATTGGCTTCGCCCTACACTAAATCTCACTACTGGCCAACTAAAACCTTTATTTGACATCCTTCGTGGAGATCCTGATCCATCTTCACCACGAACATTGACTCCTGATGCTAGGAAAGCTTTAAAGTTAGTAGAAAAAGCCATCGAAGGAGCTCATTGTGATAGATTTGATTTAACTCAACCGCTGATGTTGATTATTATTTCTTCACAATATACACCCACAGGAGTATTTTGGCAACAAGGGCCTTTATTATGGATACATTTGCCGTCTCTCCTAAAAGTATAATTGAATCTCTATACCTCCATGGTGGCTAAACTTATTCTTCAAGGACTTAAGACTTCTACTAAAAATATTTGGCATTCACCCTGCTACTATTATTACTCCCTATTCATCATCACAGATTGAATACTTATGCTTCAATGATAATGATTGGGCTATAGCTAAATGCTCTACTTCTGCAAATTTTGATAATCATCAATTTCCACAGGTAATAAAAAATCAACCTATTCCTAAGGCATTTAATGTATTTACAGATGGGTCCTCAAATGGTACTGCTACAGTAGTCACTAAAAAAGAAAATATGACTTACATAACTGCACACAAATCAGCTCAACTAGTGGAATTGGAAGCTGTGGTAAGAGCTCTGGAAAATTTTAGGGACAAATTTTTTATTCTGCTGGAGACAGACATTGGAATCCACACCAACAACATAAACCTTTGGTTTACTGGGAAGGATGTTCTTTCAGGTACATGGAAGGGTCCAGATCCAGTATTAATTTGGGGAAGAGGATCTGTTTGTGTTTTTCCAAAAGACGAATCCTCTCCAATATGGATACCATCTAGATTAATAAAACAGGTACCACATCAAAATGATCAAGATGAAGTTATTGAAGAATCAAGATTAATAAAAAAGGTACAAAATCAAGAGGACCAAGATGAAGGTATAGAATGATTCCCTCAAAAGAGTCCTTCAAAATATTTCACAACTTAAGTGTCATTTCTCCCGGCCGGGACGAGGAGATCTCTCTTTAGTGTGCACACAATTGTATTTTTTTTTTCTTTTTATACATGTCTTTATGTCTGTACATTTGTCTATATTTCATGTTAATGTGACGTCACAAATATATGTTTGTATGTTTGTTTGTCCAGTGTGACGTCACATAGAACAAAGCGCTTATGAAAAAGAAAATATATATATATATGGATCCAAATAACTTTAATTCATTTTAGGTTTAGAGTATTCAATTTAGGTAAATAATTTTATAAATGAAGGTACTTTCAATTTTGATTTATAGGTGTCCCTGGGACTTCTCTTTAGCAAACAATATGACTAGTGCTATATAACCTGATATTTTGGTGTTTTGACTTAAGATTGTTTATTTGTTATTAACTTCATTTGTTTAATAGCTCATTAATTTCAATTATCTCAACAGGTAAAAGATTGCTCTGTATACAGAGACTCAAGGGTTCCAGCTAACAAATTATTTCTCTAAAGTGCCTTACCTTTTCTTTAATCTATCTTTAATGCAGTAATTACCCTCAGTCTTTCTTTGTTTTGTTCTAAATATGATATTTTTCCAACTTATGTTTGTAGAAGCTCAACCAGCGATGTGTGTGAACAAAAATCAACTTTAATTTTCTAATCTAATTATTCTATTTTGTAGTTTGACAACTCGCCTCTTGACTCAGTGCTGCAATAGCACTGCCTTTCCTTTAATAATTGATGCTTGAGTTTCTAGGTAGCGGGCCCTGAAGATTTGCCGGTGGCATTGTCTAAACTTAAAAAAGACGTCTGCTGCTACAGCTGCAGGGATCGCGGCCGCCGCAAGCATCCTGCTGCTCAAACATCAAACAACCTCACCAACAGTGTGGCCTCTGCTCTACATGCATGGGGCCTCCTACATCAACATGTTACAACAAATGGACATTTTGATCTTTCATTGTTTGGGACTTTACGGGACAATGCCTTGCGGGTATTTGTCTAGAGAATTCAGTGTGTTACTTGATGAAACTTAGGGCAGCTGATTTGTTTAAACAATTTGATATGCTATGCAATTTGGCTCATCACCAAAAGGCTTGTCGCCTTAAAGCCGCAACATCTCCTCACAATTGGACGGCTGTTAGTCATCATATATAGTCGATCCTAAAGGGCTCCATTAAAAGAGTAAAAATAGGGAGCCATTTTATAGTAATCTTTTTCATAATGTTTTTCTAAAACCTAGTTGCCAGTTTATCTATGGACATTTTTCTAATCCTGTGACTGGATCAGTAACAGATCACAGGAAAATATGGGCATGATCTCTTCTATTATTTTAATTAAAAATTGCAGTTGCCATCATGCCCTAAGAGATTAACACTCTCATGCTAAGAACCTGAACAGTGTGAATATCACCTAGTATCGTCTCGTTAGCTAATGTGTCCACTAAGTTGCATGTAATATTATCACTCATTTCAAGGTGTCTCTATAAGAAAGCACCCCTGGACTCCTTATCAGCAGGAAAATAAATAATGTGCAGCTTCAAAAGTAAATTTACTTCATGAAAAAGACATTCAGAAACACCTAGATTTTCTTCTGGGATTGTCCTATAATCACAGTATGGAACTCAGCTGGCACATTTCAAGAAATGTGTTCAAACCCTTTGTTTCTTTCCTGCCAAACCTATTTCCCCTTTGACATAAAGGCATGCTATGGTGCTTCTTACCTCTCCTTCTCAGTTCCTTTTCCCCTACTCTGTTCAGTGGGGAAAGAGTATTGTGCTCCTGCTTCCCTAGTCTACTTTCTGATGCCTGTACTATATGATTATGGCCACTGAAGGGAGGATGTGGTAAGAGATCCAGATGCATTACAGTATATAAATGGAAACTAGGAGGTAATTCTCCTCTAATTTATCACTTTCTTATTTACTGAGTAGCTTTGGCAGCTTTGAGTTCATTTTTCCCCATGTTTCATTCATACTTTTCTATAGCTTCCAAATGATGTATATTTCCTTTCACCCCAATCCTTTGTGATATTTTGTGCCTACATTATCAGACATGTAATTTTCCTTCACCTTTTGCCATGCTACAAACTGGAGATGAAAAGACTGATTGTATAGTTTAAAATGAGACCCCAACCAAATTAATGTCATCCAATTATTGTAGGAGAGGCACAGAAGAAAAATAGAATACAACTAAAACATAGCTTGGATTGTTATCAGCATAACCACAATTTTGAAAATTCTTCTGACAAACTGAACAGTTTTTAATAATCTACCTTCCTCCAGCATCAAAACTCTGTAAGACTCTTCTTTGTTTAACACCGAACTTTGGAACCTCTGAGTTTGCAAAGAAAACAGAACACAGTATCAGCTTCTGTCTTTATGCTTTTGCAAGAATCTAAGTCCATTTACAAATACAGTCTCTATGTCTCATCCTATCTAACCCCCTGCTCTTGAGTCTCAGAGTCATTCTTTATCATGTCCATCACATCAAATCCTGGTATGTTTGGATTTCATGTTGAAATTCATACAATGAGTGAGGTCGCTCAGATCACCCACACACCTAAAAAATACCAAAAACATAGTAAGGTTTAATAAATATTAAATTAATGATTAATAGCAATATTCAAATATCTGTGTGTTGATAATAACACAATTAATTTTGAAGTAATCATTATATAGTTAGAAAATATCTATTAATTCTGAAAACACAGGATTGTTTAAGAAATAAACACTTTTTGGACTGCTCCTGACACAGGGAGTTTTGATATTGAATATTTATTCTTCCCTCAAATTTTCTACTTTCTAAACAATTATGATGACACTAATAAATTGAAAACATTCGTTCCCAGAGGCTGTCCCAGCCACTTACTGCATTGCTATCTGTGTTTTTAATCTATCTTGTGAAGTTGGGGAGCTTGAGAACAAGTAGCATATTTAATACATATTTATATTCCCTATATCATACAGCATTAACACAATCTATGTTTTAAAATAAAACAAATCAAATATCAAATTTTCTACTAACCAAAAAACTTGACTATATTTGCATGTTTATTATTGTAACATATTATAATAAAAATTTCTATTCTACATAGATGATGCAAGGTATATGATTTATATCTAAAGATATTAGTATTTCAAATGTCACTTGATGACTAGCTTTCTATTCTAACATTGTTATCCACTAAAGACATCAATTTTTAAAATGTATATTCCTGTTAGAATGCACTCTACACTACTTAAGTTTTTAGGGTTCTTTCTTATGTTCACAGTTTACTTTTGTATAATAACAGTCATTTTTGTATTATTGATTATTAAAGTGTCCAAATAGAAAAATAAGAGATTTTTCTATGTTGAGAGAGTACAGAATTTGAAGTTTTGGTTTCAAGGTTATCCAATGTTCTCTACTGAGATACATATGACTATGTAACTTGATATTCTCTGTGTTCTACTCACTCTGGCTTCATGAACTCTGGTTCTTCTTACTAGAATTATGTAACTGGGTGAGGAATTAAAGATTTTCTTTATAAATGATCTCTTTAAACAATTGTTTTAATAAGTGCTATAATAAACTTTAAAAAGTGATATTTGGGACAAAAATCCTACAGTTAATTGCATTAATATTGTATATTTCAAGAGTACGATGCAATATATCTGTAACATAGGTTTGGAAATAATTTTAATAATACAGCAAAATTTTCTATATGGCTTAAAAATCCAGCTTCAAATGATGCTGTGACTATGGTCTCTTTGTTAGATAATTTTATTGTATCCATGACAAATTTCCTGGGTCTTGTAATAAAGGATATGCAATTTAAATGCTGAAGTGTTTAGAAGGCAAGTATTAACATGTTTTCAAATGATTTTAAATGGTTTGACACAAGAAAATTAAAGGGAGAAATAGAGCAAGAAGGAAAATGTATGAATGTGGATGAAGGTATACCTTTTTTTTTTCGTCTTTCTGACAGGTTTGGAAATGTTTAAAGTGAAAATCCTAGCAGAAGATATAAATATAATTCCTAAAATAATGTGTGAAGATAAGCAACACTGCTATATTTTTTTGTTTCATTTATTTGGAAGCAGCTACTGCTAACATGACACAGAATTTGTTAATAAAATGTGTCACTAAAATTTATAATAATATCTATCACATTTGATTTTATACAGGTATCACAAATAGTCAGTAGCAGTTGTTCCACACACTCTGAGTAAGAATATCTACCGTTAAGTTTATGTTCTTTTGCAACATCTGAAGAGCTGCTGCTTTAGAAATCACTCTTCATTATTCCCCACTGTGTTTTATGTGAGTCTGTCTAAATAACTTGGAAGTCTATTATTTATATTGTTATGCATTATGTTAGATGCAGATAGGTATTTGACATGTGGCCACATTGTAGTGAAAGCATGCAAATTTTTGTAATAAATAAATCAGATTTTCTTGAGGTATGACATTGGAATAAGAAGGAGAGACTGAAATAACAATAAGGTAATATTCTCTTATGCTTAGAATCTAACCCTAATATTCCAAAAGCATTCTTCTGTATTTCAAATAGGTACATTTGCTGTTCTTTGTGCAGTGTTCTAAACCTTATCCTCTCACTTTCAGAGGAAATTTCAGATGTGTTGTGTTGAATCTCAGCATTCACATTTGTAAATTTAAGGCATTACCAAATTGATTATTTAAAAAGAAAAGAAAATTTCTGCCTCAAGTATATTTAATCCTTCAAACTGCAGTAAGCACAGTAGACAGAGTTGCTATTATATGGACATATTTTTCGAAGATAAACTGAATTTATATTTTTTGAAAGCCTACTATGTGCTAAAACATTTTTCATGTTTCCTTTATATTACAGCTTTGTGGAGTGCTTTTTGTTTGTTTGTTTTTCTTTAATTCTCCTCATTATCCGGGTGGGAAACTTTAAGCTTAAAAAGAAGAAATATTCACAGAAATTCTCATAGTACCTTAGTGGAGGTCCTGAAATTTAAATCTAGATATATTTGGTACAACTCAAATAAATGCATATATGTTTCTATTCTGCAAAACCCTTCCTGATTTTAATCACTTAAGGAATCCAATATATTTACTTCACAATTAGAAATTCATTCTTCTCTATCTAGTTCTGGAAGCACTTAAAGTGTTACTTAAAAATTAAAGCAATAGTTTAACTTCCTTTCCAGCCCATAGCACCTAATACAGTTTTGGGCTAAGAGCAGCCATTAAATAAACAATTGATGATTAAAGTAATTGTTTCCATTGCTATTTCAACACAGGAGGCAGTGGCACTCCTGACTATGTTTTAATGGTAGGCATCTTTTTAGTCAGTTTAAGATATAATATGTAATATATATATATATATACACATATATATATACACACATCCGTGAACCATATATATATATATATATGTATATATATATATATATATATATATATATATATATTTCAGTTTTCAAATATCAAATTGTCAGCCAATCTCCAATCAACAAGTATACATTAAGCAACCTCAGGATGCATTATCAGAGTCTTCAACAGTAATTTCCATAAAAATGTAAGTTTCTCCAAAAATAGATCTAAATTTACTTACTGGTCTAAACCTACCTTTTCCAACAGATCAGCATTTTTTGTTTGTACTTTATATAGATGTTCATTTGAAATAAGTGCATCATCTCTAAATCATGTTACCCCCAATTCTCTGCATGTCCTTGAGATTCCTTTATCATCCAGATCATTGTGCTGCATGTTCAGCCTTATTAGTTTTTAGCTTAATGCTGTGCAGTTTCACTCACTGATAAAAGCCTTATTGTAGTGTTTTTAATACCTACAGCGCCTCTGTGATTTTGCACAAATTAATTGTTCTTTTGTAGCTATTTCAGCTTTTTAGTACTTTGAAGCTGTTACTGAGGAGATAGACAAGGGGAAACTGGTTTACAGCACGACAGCTTAATTTACATAGGCAATGTGAAGTGGAATGATGAGGAAATTAAATTGAGGGGGGGAAAAAAAACCTGCACTATTGAAAAACATTTGTATTTGACCTGAGTGATCCAGCTTGAAAAACTACCTAAATGAAACTACCCAAATGATGGCTATGGCCTTCGCTTCAGTTTATTTGAATAATAGAGTAAATGACTAAAAGCTCATATTTCTTTAAAAAGGTAGAACAAACAAGATTTATGATTATATGCAACATTCAATTTGAAGTAAGGAATAGAGAAATAATTTATAACATTTGAACATTTTCCAGAACGTGATGAAAGAAATTTCCTAGCCCGTGCCAATTTATGTTCAAGGGGAAACAGAGAGGGGCATCTTTTCAAATTACCTCTTGCCTTCAGCAGCTCTGAAGAACTCCTCTCATTCTCCCCTGTATGTGTGTCTCTGACATCGCCCTTTTCACATCTCATCAATTGTAATTATGTTATCATATTGAGCCACATATTCAATCATGTGGAATGTTATAATACTCTTTTCATACCATTAAAAATTCTTGTATTGCATTTTTAAATTAAATAAACAAATCATTTAGGTCATTGAAATTGAGAGAGGGGATAAGAGAATGAAATTCCTGGCTCACAGGAGCTTACATATAAATATAAAGTCAAAGTATTGAGAAATTGTATTACTATCAACATTAAGTGATACAATTAAAAATTATAAGTCTATAACTGTAAAGATTATGTAACCAAGAGAAGACAGACAGAACTTAGAAGCAGCCTGATTCTGGATATGTTTCAACAATAATTATTTTCCAATTCCTTACTTAATTGGATGACTTTCCTTGCATATTTTTATAGGAGAAGCTAGTCCCGAAACTCGAGAAATATTTGATATAAATCACATTTTTATTCATATTCAAAGTTCTTACCATCATAATGTTAAGGTCTGAAGTGTGATTGTCCATTAGTTAGTTTTTGCTTCTAAGACCTGAGACAACTATGCACATGTGTTAGTCAGATTTTTGTTGCTATGACCAAAATATCTAAGAACAACAATTTAGAAGAGAAAAAGTTTATTTTGTGATGATAATTTCAGAGGGTGGGCCCATGGTTGGCCAATTCTATGGCTCTGGGCTCAAGGTGAAGCAGAAAATCAAGGTAGAAGACTGAAGAGTTGCCCTATTCCTCTCCTGTTGGCCAGAAGCAGAGAGAGGGGAAGGGACCACAGGAAAAGAAAAATCCTTCTAGGTCATCCCCTCAGTGACCCACCTCCAACCATGTCCCACCTTCTTACCTTTAAAACCCAGTTAGTCCCTTTAAACTACAATAGACTGATTACAACTCTGATAATCTAATTAGTTTATCTCCAAATAATCCCACATTTACACAGAATCTTTTGAGGGACACCTCATATATCAAATCAACATCACAAGTTCAATTTTTTTTCAAAATTAGTAAATAAGATGAAGAGAGAAATGATGATAGTATAGAAGAAAAAATTAGAAACAAAAAATGTAAAAGGAGGAATAGGAAGGGAGAGAAGGAAAGATGAGGATTCAGAAAGACTGAGAAAGATGTGCAGAGATAATTTATGGGAGAGATTGACAGCATGAGGATAAAGTTAACCTGAAAATTAAAATATGGAAGAAGTTATGTCATTTAGCATAAAGATTTAGTTTTGAATGATATTATTATTACTTGTTCCTTTCTTGCTGGCTTCCCAAAGTTATGTTAGTCTAAATAAAAGTTAGCAGCACAGGCTTACTGGGATAAATACAAAATTAAAGAAATAATGGTTGCCTAAACTTCGGTGACTATCAAAAGTATAGGTATTAATGAATATGTGCTCTTAGGAGAAAGAATTTATTTGGGGAATGTTAATGGTTACTTATTAATTACTTTTCTAGATTCAGGATATAAGGCACATATGGTAAGAACTATGAAATAGTTAATAATTAAAAAATGTTTCAGTTGTAAGGTCATTATGATTAATTTTTTTAAGTGTAAGATATATTACTGAAGCAGAATTCCCCAAGCAACCTAACGTAAAATTCACATTTTGAGGTTTAAACTACTATTAGAAAGTTTTGAGCTTTCAAATCTTCCATATGTCCTCTTGGTTTTACTTATTCTTGGAAAGCATTTTAATTGTATGAATTAATGGCAAAGATCCAGTTAATAAAACAAGATCATCAATAGGTAAACTTTTTCTCTAAATGTGGAGAGTTAAACTTACCACATTATAAGTTCCCTAAGTATAAGGCTCTGCTGAAAGGAACTTGTTATTTCTCCCCATAGTATATCTCAGTATTGATGAAAAATATTATCATTTCCATTTTTTGTTTGTTTTTTATTGTTTGTGTTTATGTTTTTTACTGATTTATGAATGATTAAGAAAATGGGAAATGATTGTTACACACAACTAATTTCTTTATGATAGAGTTTCTATGGTGGTATTTCTTAGTCTAAATGAAAGAAGCTTTCACATTTTGATAGTAATAAGTTGTTCTCTAACATATTATATCTTTTTTCACATTTTCCTCTTGAGTGAAAATATGTAGAATTTTTTTTCATATAATTTTTCTTATTCTATTGTTACTACTCTTTTTAATTTTTAAAATGAGTGTCAACAATGTTATAAACATTTTCTCAAATTTCATAGCTGTTCTATTATAATTTTACAACACAGGAACATTTTTTCTTAATTATCTTTTAATAATTCACATAAACAAATACTGTCAATATTAATCCGGTAGCTTCTGGCTTCATTATTGAAAATTGAAAGTTTTTCTCCTGACATATAGGGGTAAATAGATGTTTTTCCTATGTGTTTTGAGATATCAGTATGATCTTTTTAACACTCTACTGTTTGTACTGAGAAGTTCACTAATAACATAATAGCCATAAAATATTAAAACACAAGACAAATTGGTTTCTAACATCACTAGTACACATGAAGTAGGCATTAAAAGCAATAGAAAGTCTAACCCCACTTTATTGTTCATTTCTCACATCTAACTTTCTACCTTAGTTGCACAGGTTTTTTTCTTTTTTTTTTTAAACTGTCTTTCCTATTCCCATCCCCCTTCCTTTCCTTTCATTCCCTTTTGTCCAATTCAGTGAGCCTCTATTCATCTGAATAGATAAACACTGATATGGTGGCATCACTACAGAATGCTGATTTTAAGTCCTTTGGGTATATACCTAGGAGTGGGATAGCTGGTTCAAATGGTGATTCCATTCCAAGTTTTCTGAGGAATCTCCATACTGTTTTCCAGATTGGTTGCACCAATTTGCAGTCCTGCCAATAATGTAAAAATGTACTTTCTCCCCAATATCCTCACCAATATCTATTAATATTTATATTCTTGAAAATTGCCATTCTGAGTAGAGAAAGATGAAATGTCATTGTAATTTTCATTTGCATTTCTCTAATTGCTAGAGATGTTGAAAAATTTTCATATATATTGTTTGATTTTTTATTTTAATTTTTTTTATATATGACAGCAGAATGCATTACAATTCATATTGTACATATAAAGCACATTTTTTATATCTCTGGTTTTACACAAAGTAGAGTCACATCATTCATGTCTTCACACATGTACTTAGGATAATGATGACCATCACATTCCACTATCTTTCCTACCCCCATGCCCCTTCCCTTCAACTCCCTCCCCTTTCCCCCTTTGCCCTATCTAGAGTTCATCTAATCCTCCTATACCACCACCCCACAGCACATTATGAATCAGCATCCTTAAATCAGAGAAAACATTTGGCATTTGGGATTTTGGGATTGGCTAACTTCACTTAGCATTATATCCTCCAGATCTATCCATTTACCTGCAAATGCCATGATTTTATTCTCTTTTAATGCTGAATAATATTCCATTGTGCATATATACCATGTTTTCTTTATCTATTCATCTACTGAAGGGCATCTAGATTGGTTCCACAGTTTAGCTATTGTGAATTGTTTCCTTTGCCTATTTTTTTAATTTTAATTTAATTTTATTTATTTACTTATTTATTTACTTTGCGTGTGTGTGTGTGTGTGTGTGTGTGTGTGTGTGTGTGTGTGTGTGTGTTAAGTTTTTTGAGTTCTTTATATATCCTGGATATTAATGCTCTATCTGAGGTGCGGGTGGCAAAGATTTTCTCCCATTCTGTGGACTCTCTCTTTACATTCTTGATTATTTTCCTTGCTGTGAAGAAGTGTTTTAATTTGATACCATTCCATTAATTGATTATTGATTTTACTTCTTGTGATTTAGGAGTCTGGGTGAGGAGTTTGTTTCCTAAGATGTTATGATAGAGAGTTGGGCCTACTTTGTCTTCTAGTAGGTGCAAAGTCTCTGGTCAAATGCCTAAGTTTTAATCCACTTTGAGTTGAGTTTTGTGCAGGGTGAGAGATGGGGGTTTATTTTCATTCTGCTACATAGGGATTTCCAGTTTTCCCAACACCCTTTGTTGAAGAGGCTATTTTTTCTCCAATGTGTGTTTATGGAAACTTTGTTAGTATGAGATAACTGTAGTTATGTGGGTTTGTTTCTGTGTCTTCTATTCTGTACCATTGGTCTTCATGTCTGTTTTGGTGCCAAAACTATGCTATTTTGTTACTATACCTCTCTAGTATAAGTTCTGGTATTGTAATGTCTCTGTTTCACTGTCCTTGTTGAGGATAGCTTTGGCTATTCTGGGCCTCTTATTTTTTCAGATGAACTTCGTGACTGCTGTTTCTCTTTCTGTGAAGAATGTCATTGGCATTTTAATAGGAATTGAATTAAATCCATATAGTACTTTTGATAGTATGGTCATTTTGAGTATATTGATTCTGCCTTTCCAATAACATGGGAGAGCTTTCCATCTTATGAGGTCTCTTCGATTTCTTTGTTTAGTGTTCTGTAGTTTCCATTGAAGAAGTCTTTCACCTCTTTTGTGTTGCATTGCCAGAAGTGTTCTTGCATTGCCAGAAGTGTTCCTGCCTAAAGGCCTTTGATACAGAAGTCCTTTCTCTCTGGTATCCTATTTCCACAAACACATGACTCATTCATTCTCTTCCTTTAGGCCACTGCTATTGTTTGAATGTAGCAAAATGGTTCAATTTTCTTAATCCACAAATGAGAATATACTATATATTTGTTCAAAACTCTAAATGGACCTCCATATTACTCAAAGTAAAAGCTAAGTACCTACAGATACCTACATGTCTCTTGGCATTTGGTCTGACCATTCCATGGGTTCCTTGATCAATTATCCCTTGCCTCCTGAGTCTGTACTTCAATTACATTTACCAGATTTTCCTCAGATACTTAAACTTTTTTTTTTTTTTTTTGGTAATGCAGAACCTTTGCATGTGATCTTCCATGTGCCAGAGACATGCATCCATCACAGAGGCAAATACCTTCTTCACCTAGAATCAGGTGTGTTCTCAATACCCCCTTATCAGAGACCATCCCCGAGCTCCCTCTATGAAACAATAACTCACGAAGAGCTCCATTTTCTTTTATCTTTAGTTTCATATCACTAACTGTTCACATATTGTACACTTATTTGTCAACTGATGCTTTGAAAAAACAGAGTTCATAAGGAATGACACTTTTGTCCCTCTTTCTTTTTTTTATGCTAAATTTATAGCCCCTAAAAACATACATAAAAAATGCTAATGTGTTCTTGTTAAGTAAAGGATTTGATATATTAGAGTATTGGTATCATATAAGGATTTTTATGTCTATCTAATTTCCCTATAATATTGTTACACTATTTTTATAATTAATTATAAAGAAAGATTTATAGCATAACTTATAGATACATGAAATATTATATATACCAATGGCCATAAATACTATATCAGTTTATTCTCTATTTGGTGATACAGTAAATTTTCTTTAGATTTTGGCCCAATATTTTATTTTCCTCTCACATATTCTTTCAGCATAAAAGCACTGAACTACTCCCAAACTTAACTACTCCAAATAAACCCTGTTCCATCTCTATATTTAAATTTAATTAGCTTATTCTTTTTTTTTTTCCTAGAATGATACAGGAGCAAAATACTGTTAGTAATAGTGATAATAATTAGGTTATTACCAACATCCTACCCTTATAACTTGAAATAAGATTGTGAATATACCTAAATATTTATATTTCTCTATTTTAATTTTTAATGCAAGGATATGTTCATATTTAGGTATTATTCTTTATTCTCATGCTGAAATTGTAAAACACATGTGTTCCTGAAGATGTTCCTAGTCTCTTCGAAATTCTATTTTTCTTACAAACATGTTTTGTAAATCCCTGGTTAGATTAAACATATAAAGAGATTCTTTGTTTATTGCTTATTTATGTTTTAAACTTCAGTCATTAAAAAACACTTGACTTGTAAGAATGTAAAACTGTTCCTTATTATCAATCTAGATGATTCATTTAGTGGCAAAACATAGTCTGAATTGGAGCAATCTTCCTTAGTGAAAAGTGTTGCCTAAGCAGAGTATCCCCTTATTTAAAGACATGTATACTTTATTCAAAGATAACATTAACAAAATTTTTGAAATAGAAGACATCTTACAGATCTGTGATCCATAAAGAAATTTGCCAATTTTTCTACTGCTGATTAGTGAAATATTCTCTCAACGTCACATCGTGATTAGTGTCTGATTCCAAAAACAATTTAAGTCCTTGATTCAAAGTCCTCCAGTTCTTCTTAGTACTTCATGCTGTATGAATTATATCTGTGATTTTGCTATTTTCTTCAAAATGACTATTTTATATTTCTTCTCTGTATATTCAAGGAGCACAGAAAAATATACAGTCATGAATAGGGTTCCCTAGATTGCCAAATGAATGTGTGTCTTAACACTCTGACCCTAAATTAGGGTTAAAGAAGGTAAATACTTTAAAAATACCAACAAATTTTTCCTGGTACAGAATAACATTTTTACATTTTTCAAACTAGTTTTAGTTTAGTTTTAATTATCAGTTCTGTATATAATGTATTATATCCATTTATATCTCTTTAGTGTGTATGTGTATGTATATACACACAATATTGCACAAGAAATGCAACACTATCTACTAGAGTCTAAAAATTAATATATAATCTTAACAATGCCCCAGAGAATAGTGCAGCAACAAAGTAGTTGAAATCTGAAAATGACATATAACATAAATAACATAATATATACATACTATAAATACACATATATAATCAAGAATATATATATGTATATATAATCATTATGGTTGTTTGATTTTTTTTTTTTTTTTTTTTTTTTTTTTTTTGTGGTACCAGGGATTGAACTCAGCGGCACTCAACCACTGGATCACATCCCCAGCCCTTTTTTTGTATTTTATTTAGAGGCAGGGTCCTACTGAGTGGCTAAGTGCCTCGCCATTGCTGAGGCTGGCTTTGAACTCGCGATCCTCCTGCCTCAGCCTCCCAAAGTGCTGGGATTACAGGCGTGTGCCACCGCGCCCGGCTTATGGTTGTTTGATTTTACAAATTAATTCAGTTTAAAATTATGAAAATATGCTACTCTGATTACAGTGACATCAAATCTAAGTGACTAATCTAGCAACACATGATACAGTGTTTTCTCTATGCTATTATTGACTTGAATGTCTAGAACAATCTACACTTTACTAAAAAGAAAATGAAAATAATTATTTTCTTTGAAATAATATTTAATTAATACAATGCTGTATATTTGTGTATAATGATTAAGCAATATGTTTAGCCTATATCAGTAAAGAAAACAAGTATCATTGCACAAATATTTTAAACATTTTCCTGCAATATATTAGAATTAAAGTTTCAATGCCTTCCAATCAGACCATATGCAGTGTACCAATCAAGAACTAATTCAGCAAGTTAATTTGTTCATTACACTGTTTTCAACACAGTTACTACATTAGTATTTCCATAGCTCTGAGGTTAAATTGAAAGCGAGTTTGGAAGAGTAACAGCAAGTAACACCTTGAGCTAAGTGTAATGGAGGCTGACTTTGAGATTCCCTCTGTCAAGCTGAGGGAATTGGACTCTTATTTAATCATATTCAAATAAAAAATATAACAGTATTTAATTGAAAAATCTAAAGCATTAACATTTTAAAAATGTATAGCAGAGGCAGCTGTTCAGAGAAAAGAAAAATCTCACTCTTTAACATTATCAACAGTTCTTAGTCTCTCCCTTGACTTGTTTACCCTAAATTTTATGGTGCAACAAATCTGAAAACACAATTTTCATAAATATTAAAGCAATAATAAAGTGATCTGTACTTTCAGCTTCATCATTCATATATGAAACATGCATTTGTTAGTATAGTTGGGCATAAAATAATTTGCTTGGTTATCTGAAAAGTGTGATGGGCATTAATAAAAACAAAAAGGGTTTAGTGTACCATTTAGATGCTGCTATTGAATGGGAATTGGAAAACTATGGCCTGCCAATCAACTGTGGTCCTCTACTTATTTTGCTGAATTGTTTTATTAAAACACAGCCACACACATTGGTTTTGCATTGTATGTGGAGGCTTTCACACTATAATGAGAGTTTGCATAGTAACAACAGAGATTATATGGCCCTCAAAGATTGAAATATTTAGTAGTCCAACTCTTGACAGAAATTTATAGCCAAGCTCATAGTATAGACTTGAAAAAAGGTATCTGATGATTACCCTTTCTTAATCACAGGGACTTGAACTGTTTCTTTCAAAGTATGGTCCTTATATATTTCTAAATTACACTCTATGATTGGCCTGTGTAAAAAGAAAAACTTTAGACAAATTAAATTTAGACCTTATCTGAGCTAAGACTAATTTATGAACCAAGTAGCACCCTGAAACAGTGGAGGTTCAGAGGGTTCCAAAGCAGTGTGAACAATGAAGCACAGTAGAGAAAGCATCTGGTTGGCTCCAGTTAGGTCTTTGCCTTATTTGGCCTGGTTGGATCAGTTGGCTTCAGTTTCAGCCATTTGCAATTGGCTGTAACGGAACTATTTTGTTATAATCCTGAATTATGTTTTCACTTGCATACTAAGTGAGGTGGATGATTCCTAGAAATTCAAAGTACAGAGCTCCTCAGGCTACTGGCCTCTTGTTTATTTAACAACTGTATTGAACTTGTTATGGATTTCTCTTTCTTTGATTATCTGAATAGTTCAGATCCTCATCTTATTTATATTTCTCCACAAAGCCAACCAGTTAGGCTTTCCTTCAAGATGATATGTGAAATGTTCCCTATACACTTGTCCTATCTTTTAATTGGCCAGTATCATGGAACTTTTTTATCTTAAATTTAAAAAACATGTTGCTGAGACAAATTTGGATCATGAGACAAATTATTTCCCTGAGTATAAAGATAATATTTTTCAGACCTCCTGGCACCTACTGAATCACAGACTTGTGGGGAAAATAAATAAATAAATAAACAAACAAACAAACAAACCACAGAGGAGATACAGTACTAACACCTACAGTCTAAGTTTCTATGCAGTCTATAGGTGACAATTCTTTTTTCTGCCTTCCAGGCCAATAAGTAGCCTATAATAATGGAAAAAACAATATAGAAACAAGTGAAACTGGGACATTAAATGATTATTCAAAGTTTCAATTTCATGTGATTTTAGGTTCTAAGATATTAAAATTGGTTGTGTTAGACAATACCTTACCCTAAAGTTTAAAATCTGAAATTGTATACTCAGTATTTTGCTTCTGTATATATAAGCTTCATAAGACTATGTAATTAATTTTTCTCACTACTAGAGTACCACAGACATAAACGGGGTACTGAATAAATTTACTCAATTTGTGTAATGAATAGTTGAATGTATATGGACATGGGGAGGCTAAATACAAGAATTATCCTGATAATTCATTAAAAGGAAAAATTAGAAAATTGTTATGTGTTCCCTTAAGATTACTCTTCCCTTTGCATCACTGTCATAGTAAGCAAATATCCTGATATTGCCAAAGGTAATGGTAACAGTCATGATGACTGTTTACTCAAAAATTCTAGACATCAAATATGTTCTAAAACCTTTCATATATTATTATGTTTAATCTTGATAATATACTTCTGAAGTAGGTAATCTACATATTTCTATTTTGGAGATGAGTAAGCTGAGCAAAAGGGTGAATGAGTCACTTTGTTTCGTTCAGAAAAGCAGAAGACAACCCTGGATTTAAGCTCTTTGCAATCTAGCTCTGTTATGCTTTCAACCAATGTACTCCAAAGATAGAATTTCACTGAGTAAGAGTAGGAAAATATGTACAGCATAAGGAATATCAGTTAGAAAATCAACAAATGTATGAGAGGTTAGGAGAGGTCCACATTTTAGTTTTGTTATTTTTTAACTGAATCTACTAACATAAACTTATTTTTTTCTGTTTAGCATCAAAAACATTTTCCATTAATTGATTATTAACTTAAAGTTGGTGAATTCCATTAATCCATTTTTCTCTTACATAGTCCATTTCTGAAAGGTTTTATCAAACAATTTGGATAGTAAATATGTTTACATCTTGTCTGGGTTTTCTGCTCCTTGCTTTTCTACTCTTCTGCTTCAGTGATTCATACCTACTGGCACGTGTCCTCTGAATTCCTCAATTTCCTCATTTCAAAGATCCTATGCCCATAGTCAGTGTCCTCTTAATCCTGAAGGACTCATCAGACTTATAGATACACTCTGAGTATTTCAGTAACTTTTGTGGAGAGTCTTGGAGAATTCTGGAGCACACTCACATAACTATGGGTCTTGTATAAATCAGAAGATTTATTTCAGGACCTCTCTTCATGGACAACCCATGTCATTATGACATCTAGTCAATTGTTACGGAGTCTTAACAAAATAAGAAAAAAAAACTTCTGGAAACATTGCGCTTCTCTCAGTTCCATGTACAAAACAAAACTCAAAGTTCCTCTTTCTAAGAATTCCAAAATTGAATTAAAAATGTTATTCTTCCTTTGGGGTTTTGACCTCATTGTGAAAGAAAAATATATTTTTCAAAACTTCCCAACAGGGACCTTCATTAGCATTTAGCTCTGTCTGATTACCTCCTTGTTTTTGCCTTAATGAATCTGAATTCTTCTGTGGAAGTAAGAACTTCCTCCTTACTTAGATATTTTGAAAGTCAAAATCCAAATTATCTTCTACTTCTCTATGCATTTCTGTGTAACATATATATTTCAAGAACAGTGCCCATAGAATAATTTCTCTTCTCATCTTCTTAAATAAAAAAGGGTAGGTTAGCAGAATACTTATGAGACAAAATAAAATTATAATATTTCAAAATATTATCACACTACAGAACAAAGAGTTTATGGCAGTCATTCAGTTTATTTTTTTTTTAATCATATCCATTAAGAAACATCTGGGATTAATTTTATACTGAATTCTGTTAAGGATTTTAAAAATCAAACAATAGCTCCAAACAAATTCTATAAGCCTTTTGTTTATGCAAATGACAAAGGACAATTTGTATATGAAATTGTCTATATTAAACATTTATAGATTTGTCAGACCCTTCACTAAAAGCCTTTATGTTATATCATCTTAAAATCTTCTTTTGCAATAGATTCTATTTGTTCTCATATTACATGTAAAAATATATATGGATTTAGAATTATTTCAGGCTTTCCTGGATGCAAACAGTGAGGTTATGCTGCTGCCTATGAATAAATGTTTTAAATAGATTAAAAATGATAAATTTTGTCTTATATAATTTTATAAAACTATAAAAGATTTGGGAATATTGTTCTAGGGAAATCAAATTTAATTTTTTTTTTCATTTTTGAGAGAAAATTTTAAAATTTCACATGAATATTAAAGAAAATATAGTATGGAGGTTGAAATCTTTAATGTAATTGGTCTAAGTTTTATCACTCACCATTTGTGTGACCTTGGAAAATTACCTATCTTTTCTAAAGTTCACTTTCCTTTTCAATACACGGGTTTTATAAAATCAATGTTTGTGTGCCCCATAACCCAAATTCATATGTTGAAACCCAAAGTCATGATAATTAGAGATGGAGCTTTTGGGAAATAATTAGTTCATGAGATAGAGACATCATAAATAGGATTAGTGCTCTGATGAAAGTGATCCTGGAGAATCACTTGATCTGAACCCTTCCATTATGTGAGGAACAACAAGAGGACAGATACTTTATTAGACACAGAATCTGATAACATTTTGATCTTGAATCTCCTAGTCTCCAGAATTGTGAAAAATAAATTTCAATTGTCCATGATAATCTGTATAGAAGTTTGAATGGACTAAGACATGTGGGAATAATATTTTTAAATACCTTAAATTTTAAGATTATAAATTGAATGTACATCCTTAAGAAGACGTGAAGCATATATGAAGTGCTTTTTCAAAGTACTTCCAAACATAGTACTGCTAAAAGGCAGAGGTTTCTTTGACTAGGTGGTAGTTACCTGACTGGTGTCATGACAGATCTGATCAGTGACATCATTCCATTTCCTGCATTTCTCATATAAATATATATATTTGCTGTTGATAGACCTTTATTTTATTTATTTATGTGTGGTGCTGAGAATTGAACCCAGTGCCTCACACATGCCAGGCAAGTGCACTACCACTGAGACTCAGCCCCAGCCCCCATTTCTTGATTTTTTATGTTACCCATCTCCTCCTGACTGAGTCAATATTAACTGATCATATGCACATCTTCAGGCTCTTTATTCCCAATTTTACACATTTAGTTCCCCCTCTTTTTTCATTTCAGAATATTATTTAGACATTTCACTTTATAAAAGCATAATGTAGACTACATCACTTCAGAACATTTTTATCCTCTCTCCAGGACATTGGTTGGAAATCGGTCAATCTATGAAACATGAAGAACATTACTATAATAAATAAAATCTTAAAATATATTTTTTTTTAAAAGAGGCCAATTTTCAAACCCCTTTAAAATGGCGAAATTTCTTTATCTTAAGGATATATAAATCAGGTAAAAGTAAATTGCTATAGTTAAAAGAGAAGTAGTAATTTTAGCCCTGGATGCTATGTTTCTCCTTTCACTCTTGTTTTGACAGCTGAAGTATTCTCATTTGCCCAAGAGACAGTTAAAAATCTCTGCTCCAAAACCTCTCTTGTCTTTCTACTAGTCTTCTCCTATTATTCCTTCAATTTCCATTATATTATCACCCAGGACACAAGTGTTTCTGACCAATTCAAATGTGAAAGAAAAATGCTTGCCTAATGCTTTGACTAAAATTTACAGTTCAAATCATCATCCTCAATTATATATACACCATGTAATTATATAATTATATGTGTGTGTCTGTGTGTGTTTTAACAGTTTTTAATAAAAGCAGATCATTTCATATTAACAAATTTATCACTTTGAATTTTTTTTCTCAATAGATCAGCATCCTATTATTTTAAAAGCATTTGTTTAGAAGCAACTCCTAAAGCATCTCAACTTTTACTGTCAATATGCTTTAAATTACTGTTTTCTAAGATTAAAAGGAATTATTCCCCTACTCTGAGGTATTAGGAAAGAACTAAGTCTCCCCCCCAAAACAAAAATGATCATTCATTAGTCATTCTTACTTGCATGGCTGTGGAGGCATTAATAAGCAGAAATTCCTGAAATTTCCCTTCCATTATCATTCTTAAATACAAGCACAGTCCAATAAGGAGACATTATAGTTAAGGAGAGCTGATCTTCTCAAAACACTTTACCTTGCATAATTACTCTGTTTACATTGTCGAATTTTATCTTCAATATAACCCTATGAAACAGACAGAACATATATTAATATTCAAATCTGAAAGATAATGACATTAGGTCCAGAGAGTTTAAGTGACATTTTAAAATCCATTTAGCTCCTCAGAGATAAAACACAGACCACCTGAATACAACATCCTTTTTCTTTCCACTAGAACATCTGCCAATTAAGTCCTACATATTTGGCTAGTATGGTGATCTTTCAAGGTCAAAAACAGGAGGGAGTGATTAAGTATAAATTCAAATGTTCAATTTAAGGGAAATATGTTTTCTTACTTTGTTAAAAAATAAGACTAGCAGATTAATTGAGACTGAGAATAATGAACTTTAGGATGGAAGTCTGACTTCATTAATAATATCAAATCATTTTATTTGAGTAGTATTTTTCTTGAACAAAGGCTTTTACCACAGTGTTATACAGAAAGAAATATACCTGTTTAATGTTCTGTCATTTATTTTATTTTATGTTTTACTTTAAAGGAACAGTGAAATTAATTTTATTTTACCAATATTTATTTAATTTCTACTCTCATCCAGGTAACAAGCTTTGGATTAAACACTGCTAACAAAATGGACTTCTTTCTGGTGGACACTGCCAGCAATACAGCAAATCTATTGTCCGCTTCCTCTGGAAAAGAGAGTTTGGTTGTATCTGAGTGTTCTTGCTTCATTATGACCTCTAGGCTAACTGTTCCATTGTGGAATTTGAGTGGAAATGGGGCCACCAATCATCTTTCTTTGTCTCTAAATGAGGGGGTTCACAGGATATGAGGATTTCAGTAATACAGCCAGGATAGAACAAGGCATACTGACATGGCTTAGGCATTCTGAGAGGAAATGAGGTTATCTGCCTTCAGGGCTCTTAAGAATCTCCCACATTAATTCCTCCATGCTTTTTCCTATTACTAATTGACTGGCATGGAGGTGACAATGGTGAACTTAAGTGCCACAGCTTTACAAGCTCACAACCTTTGTATCCCTGAGTCCCTGCACGACCAGTTGAATCCCAGCATTCCCATTGAACAGCTGAAGACTTATAATATGATGATGGCAATAAACTTATTTTCTACAAAGCTAATTTTGTGAGTATATTTTTTTAAAACACGTATTTTCAAAATAAGAGAAAATTCTTGACTTTAAAAGTACTTAGACTCACGTAGTTAAAAAAAACAAAGACAGAAAAAAAAGGAGACTAGAAAATAATTAAAAAAGGAACAAGTTGAACTTTGCATTTAGTGATATTTAAAATTGAAATGGTATGCTTAAGCTTATTTTTAAAGAACATTTCTAGAAACATCTGATTATTTAAGAAGTATATAGATGATGGCTGTTGCTAATGACTACTCCTTGACCCAATATTCCAGGGAGATTATTACAAAAAAAATACAATTGTTGTTGCGCCTTTTCTTTAATAAGTGATAAAGAATGAAAATGGAGAAGTTATAAGAACTCTGCACTATGAAGTTATGTTATTTAACTCCTAAAATTAAAGCACTGTTGAGGGAAGGAAAAAAAAAAAACAAAGGAAAAAAGTTTTGATTTAAACAAGGACTCATTTCATACAACTCCTCCTCACTGTTCTCTACAGTTCTATTATTGGCAGCACAAATAAGGGAGAGTTTCACTGCTTTAAAAAAATCGTTAATCGTGCAGATTTTTTTCAGCAAACTAGGTAATTATTTTGTCAGTTATACTTATTTTTCCTAATGGTACCCATCCCTCTCACAGCAAGCACTATGCAATTCTATTCCGTGTCTCATAAAGCAAAAGCTGTAGCTGGATATAGGGTTATGTTGCTTATGATCACAAAGATTGAACAACTTTAACATTTCCAATTATTGTCATAGCATCAGGCATTTGATCTATTTTCAAACACCTATGGGTATTGTAACTGAAACATCAGATTCCTTTTCTGTGGTCAGAAATAGCCTGTTTTAGTCATCTTTTTCACTACTGTGACTTAAGATCTGACCAGAACAATTGTAGAGGAGGAAAAGTTTATTTGAGGACTCACGGTTTCAGAGGTCTTCTCTATAAAAGACTGGCTCCATTCTATGGGGCTCAAGGTCAGGCAGAACATCATGGCAGAACAGTGTGGCAGAGAGAAGGGGCTCACGTGATGATCAGGAAGCAAACAGGGACTCCATCCTCCAGACACAAAATATATACCCCAAAGCCACATCTGCAATCCCCACCTCCTCCAGCCACACACTACCAGCCTTCAATTACCATTCATTTAATCCCTATCAGGGATTAATTCACTGATTAGATTAAGGCTGTCAAAACCCAATCATTTCTCCTGTGAACGGTCTTGCTTTTTCTCACATGTAAGCAATTTGGGGGACATCTCATATCCAAATCATAACATGGCCTTACAAAATTTAAATTTCTTATTTTAGAAGAAATATTCAGAAGGATCTATACCCAAAGAATAATTAGAAAGAGAACTAAGAACCAGGCCTTTTGGAGCATACCTGTAATCTAAGCTACTAGAGTAGAAGGGTTACAATTGTTTTTTAAATAGTTATTTATTTATTTGTTTCAGTTGTACACAATGCCTTTGTTTTTTATGTGGTGCTGAGGATCCACCCAGGCCACACAGGTGCTAGGACAGTGCTGTATCGCTGTGCCACAACCCCAGCCCAAGGGTTACAAATTTGAGGTCGCCCTTAGCAACTTAGTGAAACCCTGCCTCAAAATAAAATAAAAATGGAAATGTAGCTCACTAGTAGTGTTTCTGATTTCAATTGACAGTAAGAGAAAACAAAACAAAAAAAAAAAACAACAACAAAAACCTAAGAATTAGTCTAGATGACCTTTCAAAGATTGAAAACAGGGTCTGGGATTGTGGCTCAGCGGTAGAGCGCTCACCTAGCACATGGGTGACCCGGGTTCGATCCTCAGCACCATGTACAAATAAAACGCATTGAATAAAATACATTGTGTACAACTAAAGCAAATAAATAAAAATATTTTTAAAAAAATTGAAAACACTTTCATTAAGAGTTAATCCACAAGCCAGGCATAGTGGTGCACGCCTGTAATCCCAGCACTTAGGAGGCTAAGGCAGGAGGATCGTGAGTTCAAAGCCAGCCTCAGCAATGGCTAGACACTTAGCGACTCAGTGAGACCCTGTCTCTAATAAAATTCAAAAAAGGGGCTGGGGATATGGCCCAGTGGTCGAGTGCCCCTGAGTCCAATCCCCAGGACCAAAAAAAAAAAAAAAAAAAAGAGTTAATGCACCATTACATTGGATAGTTACTCTTAGATAATTTGGTGGAGGGAGTCAATAAATAAATTTAACATCTTGTAAACAGCATACTACTAAAGGTTGATTTTTATTCTCAAACTCCATATATTTATGTTTTCCTCATAATAACTAAATATGGTTTATAGAATTATTGCTATATGAATGTTTTCCTAGAAAACTAAATATCCTTAGAGAATTATCTAAAAGCATAACAAAATGAACTATGTATGGAGAAGTCTTTTGGGAAAACTTAAATAGCCAATTGTACACTTTCCTCATCAATACTCTAAATAGAACCATTCAATGAGCATCAACTTTATAAAATATTTTTACCCATCAAACATCATTTCTTTCAGGATACACTGGTAAAAATTGACCAAGCACAAGTCCAGGTAATATCTGAGAGTTAAGCCAGGTTTTCCAGTGTCTTACCCATGTCCCTGGTGTATTTTCCCTGAATTTATTATGTACCTGTGCATGTTACACAGTACATCAAAATATAAATAATACAGAAAAATGCTTTGAATGCTTTTAAAGCTGTAGAAATAATTTAAAAATCACAGGTAAAAAAAATGATAGTACATTAGAGTATATGGAAGCTTAAATTTTTGAAAAAAATAACAACGACCCCCTGGACAGGGTGCAGGTAGGGGACCCTCAATATATTAACAAATGAAATGCCAAGAAAATGTAAAAAAAAAATTAAGTTATGATCACGATTCCAATATAAAAAAGTGATAATCAATATAGATTAAGACATTAAGGTTTATTTACTAGAAAAGTAACAAAAATAGACTATTAAAATTAGTTTAGAGCCATCAAATCTGTTTGCAAAATAAGATAAATCTTAGCATATGAAATATAATAGAAATTAAAACCTTATATTGAATATAATTTCTCTTACTATATATTAGTAAAACATGATGAGACAGAAATAAAAATAGATTAACCAGACACAAAGATTTTCAACTAGTAAAATATATCAGTATATATTGGAAAGTATTCCATATTTGACAAGAAATTGCCAGTATTTTAGATAGAAATTCTTAATTTAACTAAAATTATTATAATATTTGAGAGAATAGGAAGCTAGTATGAGCATTTATTTAATTATTGAGACTTTTTTTAAAGTAGACTGTGCTTACTAAGTCTTACTATATTTCAATTTTCTTTTTGTTATTTAATTCTCATTAACAAAATCAACCAACATAAGTATAAAACCATCTCTCTTCAACATGAAAATTTTAATGGTCTTTGAAACAATTATTGTAATAAGCTCTTCTGTATAAAATGACTGATTAAGATATTTTATATTATAGGTATAATCTGATATAAAAAATCATTAATTAAGCCTCGTTTTAAAATCTAGCAAATGTATTTCATTGTGTTTTGCTTGACTGTTCTAAGTTAATCCTATATAAATTAAAATATAATCAAATTTAGGTAAATTTCTAATCATGCAATAAGATCAAATAATAAAATATCATCAATAATATAAACAATGATATTTTGAGGTAAGACAAGATGTGAAGTTCCTTTTATTCTGAAGCTGTATTATGGTAAATTAACTGCTTAAATTGTATGCAACTTAATTTATTTTTTTCTCGTGGGTGAGTGTGAAATATCAGCTTTTGCTTTATATATTTCTTGTTACTTAGCAATGTGAACTTATACATCTTCTTCCTAAACACAATTTAATGTTTGGTACAAGGAAATCTGCCTTAAAAACAAAACACTAACATAAATATTAAAAAAGAAGGAACAGTGTAACCAGTTTCCAGAAAATTTATACATAGATAAACAAGCTAGATAACAGACCTCTAAGGAACTATTTTTTTCCCAAGACACTAATGTGTTTTCTTGAATTAATCTGTACAATTACCTTAAATTCACTCTGATTTTATAGATATACAACCATTTTGTGAACATCGTATGGACACAAATAATTTTTAAAGCAAACATTCCACTTGCATAATAAAGTATAGCTTTTTATTTTAAAGTGCAACTAAACATTAAAACATTTTAATATATGCTTGGTGAAAAAATATTGTTAATGAAACACATATTTCAATCAAAACAATCAGAATATGACAGTCTCAAAATATTTTGACAACTTCTTTGGACAGTAAGTAATTATGGTCATTAAATAATTGTTTTCAGATGACAAAAGTTTTGCATTTATCTCAATTTTTTTCTTAAAAATACATTCTCTTTTATTGAATGACAATGATTTCTGAACAATGGTTAAATCTTTATTTAAAAATTCTTTTACTAAACCTAAACCTCCATGAGGCACTAAGCCAAGGATCGGAAAGTGAGGGTGTTTGTGTGGATAAGAGGAGAGAGAGCAGTTATTTAGAAGCATAAGTTTCTCAGCAGATGATCATGATTTTATTTACATTTCACATATAATGTGTGAAATATAATAAATAAATACCTTCTTGTGTAAATAAATTTATTTTATAACGAGATGATTAGTCTGGACAACTAGATGGTGACATTTACCAAATTAATATACTGTACTGGAATAATTCAATGTCTTTCTGCCAGTAAATGTAAGCAGCGTGGAACTTCACATCTATAACTTAAATATTTCATTTACATATTGCTGAATAATTTTAAGTAGTCATATATACACATGGTAATAAATGCAATTATCAATAAATTCAATTAAAGTAGAATTCAATTTTCTTCAAAACATACAGAAATTAATGTTTTATAGCAATGAATTTTTCTTTTTATCTCAAATTAATCAAAACAGAATGTGAGAGCTCTGAAATATTTTTTAGTAGTAAAAGTTTTGCATTTTAACTAAAATTTATAAAGTATAAAATATAAATAAAGTACATACGTGTGTGTGTGTGTGAGAGAGAGAGAGAGAGAGAGAGAGAGAGGGAGAGAATAAAATAAAAAGACATGAATAGTATGAATATACTTTGTATACAAAGAGTGTTATGTAAAAAGGTGCTCTACATATGTACTCTGAATTGTAATGCATAATATTGTTATATATACAACAACTTTGAATTAATAATAATTAAAAAAAAAAAAACTGACCTGTTGGGGACTTAACACATCGGCCAAAAGAATAGAAAAACTTCACTCCCTGATATGAGACTTGGCCTAATCAAGAGGCATTCCCCTGACGTGTCATGAGAACTAAAACCACCCTAAGGATAGGCCAGGGGCTCCGCCAATGTGATTTGCCCATGCTCCTTATGTGTCCCTATGATCCTTTTGCTGATTGGCCCATGTCTTCTATAAATGCTGTCCATCTTCTTCAATAAATGAGTTCCAGCTTTGACTGGGCTCCCTGGAAGTCCTGAGTGTCTTCTGTCGTGAAGGCTGGGTGGCCACCAGCAGGCCCCTACCATTCTCTATCACACCTTCGCTGGGGCGTGTTTTTCACCTAGTCTTGTCTGCTGGCCAGAAGAGGCTAAATCCAGATGGGGAGAACTAAAAACCCCAGCAACTCAAACAGGACCCCAACACTGACCACTGACCACAAGTCAGCAGGATAAATTCTAGATGCAACTATGAGATAAACGTCTAAAAATCCATAAAAGATTGTGGAGAAAATAGTCATATGTTCTTATAGATTTTCTATTGTATGGGAACAAGGTGAAAATTGATTACATTTTGCATTATAAAAATATTAAACAATTACACACCAAAATACCTAAAATAAAATATAACAAAATCGAAACAAAAATACAAGCAATCAGGTATATTTTGTAATTATTTTGAATATATCTGATATGTAAATAACTTTTACTAATCAAAGATATAAATCTATTACATAAAGAGATCTTAAAAAGCATATATAAACCTCAATTCAAACAAAGTGAGAAGCATAGACCAAAGGGTGAAAAATCAAGATTACAATAATGAATATATTCACTTTCTAAATACAACAAATAAATATATTTGAAAGCAAAAACTTTTTATTGTATACTTTATATTGAAATCAATGGCAAAATAAATATGTGTCTAAATTACTTGAGTTTATCATAAAACAAAAGAATATGATATGTGCCCTGAGGTAAGGTTATATCCAGTCTTTTCCAGAGTCCTGAGGGATTTTCCATTCCTCACACATCATCCTTGGTGTCTTGACCATCCACTTGATAACATTCTTTCTAATCCAGACCTCAGAAGATATTTCCAGTGACTTAGAACTAGGAAACAATTTGTTCTTCTGACCATCTGCTAGTAGATATCTTCTTGCTAAGCATTCTTTACTGTATCCTAACAAAATCTAGCACTTTGGATGTTCTAGAGTGATAGCTCTTCTTTGTTTCCCTAAAAATAGTAATATATCCAATTAGTCTTGCTCTTTTGGAAAACAGGAAAGCTTTGCCTCTGAGGTCTGGAAACCCAGGACATCTGATCTGTGTTTCGAAATAGGAAATAAGACCATGGAAATGACAAGTCTTTAGTGTTATAGCACAGACAAGGTAGCATGCAGAATGTGTGGATATTGAATGATGCGCTACCGAAGAAAAAGAATTGATGTATGCCACAGCTCCAAATAACACAGTGAAAATAAATACTATTTAATATCCCATGCCCTCAGGTCCCTATTAATTTTGGAGGAATTCTTCAAGTCACATGAAAAAATATAGATAGTAACTCTCTTCACAAATAAATCATGAGCTTCAACTTCTAAGTTAGATATCTGGCTTCAAATGCCAGCTCTACTAGTATTACTACCTGTATGACCTTTGATAATTTATTTAAGATCTTTATACCTCAGTTTCCCTTTGCATGAAATCAAATACTAATTGTCGCTGCCTGAAGCGGAAGTCGCTTGGAGCAGCGAACGCCACAGGAAAATTCGGAGGCAGGATGAAAATGAAAAAAGGTCTTTTATTCTTCTTCTCTCTCCAGCTCCAACAATCACTCCAAATGCTCTAACTCCAACCACCACCTTCTTCTTCCCCACACACACTAACGAACCTCACCCAGTTATATACATATAGCTTTAACAAGGACACGTGCTTACAGCTCAAGCTTACAGGTGCGTCACGCAGTGTTCACGGGCATACAAAGATTCTTTGAATAATGTATTAATATCAGGTGGAAACTAGAACATCTTTTATGGCTCTCAGCTAACCGCAATCTTTAGCTATCTCCTTGATTATAGGCTCCTTCATTTCCCCCTTTTAGTTTTAAAAGAGGGGATGTTCTAGGACGTCCATGTGCAACCGACATTCTTACCCGTCATGGGAGTCTAGGCTGTCCTGACTCCTGGCTTAGGTTGACATGCCGGCCACGTTAGACTGTCCCGTGTGACTGTGCCGTGTCTTAGGTTGTCCCCTTCTGGGGATCTTACCCGTCATAGGCTAACCAGCCATCCAATAGAGCCCTTCAGGATCGACTGTGTGTTGACTAACAGCCGTCCAATTTTTAGGAGATGCTGCGGCTTTAAGGCGGTAAGCCTACTGCTGACGAGCCAAGTTTCCATAGCGTATCAAGTTCTTTAAGCGAATCAGCTGCCCTTAGTTTCATCAAGTAACGCACTGAGTTCTCTTAGACAAATACCCGCAAGGCATTGTCCCGTAAACAATATAGTGGCTGTCTGAAAAAATATTCATAGGCTGTTCTTTAAAATTTTCCAGAGCTATTATTATAGCTTCGAGTTCCACTAATTGAGCTGATTTTTGATTAGTGATATGAATCATTTTTTTATTTTGAGTGACTACTGCAGCAGTACCGTTAGAGGATCCATCTGTAAATATATTAAATGCTTTAGGAATGGGTTGATTTTTTATTACCTGTGGGAATATGATAGGATGATTGATACAAAAGGACAGTATAGGAGATTTAGAAATATGATTGTCAAAATTTGCAGAAGTAGAGCATCTAGCTATAGCCCAATCATTATCATTGAAGCACAAATATTCAACCTGTGACGATGAATAAGGAGTAATAATAGTAGCGGGATGAATTCCAAATATTTTAGTAGAGGTTTTAAGTCCTTGAAGAATAAGTTTAGCCACCATGGAGGTATAAGACTCAATTGTACTTTTAGGAGAGACAGGCAAATGTATCCATAATATAGGTCCCTGTTGCCAAAATACTCCTGTTGGAGTATATTGTGAAGGAATAATAATCAATATTAGTGGTTGTGCAAAATCAAATCTATCGCAATGGGATTTTTCAATGGCCTTTTCTACTAATTTTAGAGCTCTCCTGGCCTCAGGAGTTAATGTTCGAGGTGAGGATGGGTCAGGGTTCCCACGAAGGATGTCAAATAAGGGTTTTAATTGTCCAGTAGTGAGGCTTAGTGTAGGGCGAAGCCAATTAATGTCACCCAGTAATTTTTGGAAATCATTGAGGGTGGTCAAATGTTCTTTACTTATTAGAATTTTTGGGGGTTTAACAAAAGTATCCATGATTTTAAAGCCTAAATATAGTATAGGTGATCTGCTTTGAACTTTTTCTTCTGCTATATATAATCCATATTTTTTTTAGATTTTTTGTTATTTCACTAAATACATTAAATAAGATTTGTTGATTAGGGTGAGCTAATAAAACATTGTCCATGTAGTGTAGACACATGAGGTCTTGATATTTGTTTTTAATGGGCTGTATAGCTCTGTCCACATATAGTTGGCACAGTGTAGGGCTATTTGCCATTCCCTGCGGCAATACTTTCCATTGATATCTTTTATCAGGGCCATTATTATTAATAGAAGGAATTGAAAAAGCAAACCTGGGGGCATCCAGAGGATGTAGGGGAATGGAAAAGAAACAGTCCTTTATATCAAGGGTTATAAGGTAATAGTTTTTTGGAATAGCTACAGGATTAGGAAGTCCAGGTTGAGTAGGGCCCATAATTTGCATTGTTTTGTTAATTTGTCTTAGATCTTGTAATAGTCTCCATTTTCCTGATTTTTTCTTAATTACAAATATGGGAGAATTCCAGGGAGAGGTGGAAGGCTCTATGTGTCCTGCTTCTAATTGTTCTTTAACTAGTTGATGGGCCGCTTGCAATTTTTCTTTGGATAGGGGCCACTGAGGGACCCAAACTGGCTTATTAGAGAGCCATGGTATTTTTAAAATTGTTTTCTCAGTGGCCCCTAGAAAAAATGTCCTTTGCCTTTTTTATTATGATTAGGATTTTTATTCTTAACACCTGCAGGCTTGGTCGCTAGGTGTAGCCCCATTTGATGTAAGATATCTCTTCCCCATAGGGTAACTGGCAAGCTGTTTAAAACATAGGGTTTGAATGTTCCTGTATGGCCTTCATTGTCTTGCCAATTTAAGATTACAGCACTTTGAGCTGGGGTATTACTGTATCCCAAGCCTCTTAAACTGGTTGAGGCTTTCTGTAGAGGCCAGTGCTTAGGCCATTGTTGTAGATTTATGATGGAAGAGTCAGCTCCTGTATCAATCAGCCCCTCCATCTCTATACCTTGAATTTTTAATTTGCACATAGGCCTCCGTGAACAGTCCTGGACCCAGAAAGCCATAGGTCCTGAACCAGTGGAACCGAATGCTCTGCTATTTCTATTTTGTGGCATGCTTTTAAAAGAATTATGGAGACTGGGAATGAGGAGCAGCTGTGCGATTCTGTCTCCTTGATTTACGGAGATGATGCCCCTGTGTGTACTTAGCATTATTTTAATCTCTCCATTATAATCTGAATCAATAACCCCTGGTATAACATTAAAGCCTAATAAACTTTTGGAACTACGCCCACAGTTCCTGAAGGGAGAGGTCCCCTGATTCCCATAGGAATCAGCTGAACCCCCATTTCAGGTGTCAGGACCATCCGGGCAGTAGAACAGAGATCTAATCCTGCACTTCCTCTTGTCCCTCTGATAAGGGAGTTAATGGGTAGGAGGGACTGTGACGAGGAATCATTTGAATCTGAGGGCCTTCCTCCTCTAGTGCCTCGTACATTTGTGGGCCCTGGGGCATTGGGCCCCGTGCCCCGTTTTTTGAAATCCTTGATAAATCATTTCCATATATATCATATCTAGAATGGCATTGATTGGCCCAATGTATACCCTTTTTGCACCTGGGGCATCGGCCTGGAGCACGGTATGAATTTGATTTTATTACCCTTGGGGGATATTGCTTAGCATATCTTGGTTGATTATAATAATTTTGTCTGGAATATCCTGTTCTAGGTTGACTCCTTTGGGAATTTTGAGGGGAGGAATTTTTCATCACTGCAGCAATTACGTTGCCTGTGATAACAGCCTCGTTAATGTCTTTGCACAGTCTGATATAAATTGATAAGTCTTTTTTACTTCTCCACGGCCTTATTGCATCCTGGCAATATTTATTAGCGTTCTCGTATGCTAATTGGATAACTAGGGGCATAGCTTGCTCGACTTCTCCAAAAACTCTAGATGTTGTTTTTAAGAGCCTATCTACAAAATCAGCGTAAGGTTCGTTAGGCCCTTGTATAACTTTTGATAGGCTGCCTTGCAGATCCCCTGTGCCTGAGATTGTCTTCCAGGCTTTCACAGCTGCAGTGTGTATCTGGGCATACACACCTGGATCGTATTGTAGCTGATTTTGTAGTTCGGCGAACTGACCCTCCCCTGTGAGCATATCTATATTGCGTTGAGGGAAACCTGCTGCAGCATTTCTCTTTGCTATTTCTGAACAAAGTTCCTGGAATTGAGTTTTCCAGATTAGGTATTGTCCCCCACTTAGTACCGCTCTGCATAGACTTTTCCAATCTGAGGGGGCTAAGGTTAGGGTGTTAAGTGACTCTATCATACTTAATGTGAACGGAGCTTGAGGCCCATAGGTCATTACTGCCTCTTTAAAATTCTTTATTGTTTTAAAGTCTAGGGACTCGTGATATCTTTGTCCCTGTTCATTTTGAAATACTGGCAGTTCTAGGTGCTCCTGCGGTCTATGTTGTTCGAGAGCGTATAAGCGTAAGCGCTCAGAAAGGCCACCAATTTCTACCTCAAGGGCACGTACACTCTGATCAATACTCTTTATTGTTTCTGTTAGTGATTCTATCCATGAAGAAGCAGAGGGCACTAGTGGTTCCTCTATTTGACGGTCTTTTCTCTTTTTTAATTTCTTTTTGTTCTTTTTATTGGAGACTGTGCTCTCCGAATCACTTTTTGATTCCTCTTCACTACTAGCTTCATAATTCCTAACCGGCTCAGTAGAGGAGACCGTACTTTCATGGTTTGGCTCCTTGTTACTATTATTACTTTCACTAGTATCCTGAGTTTCAGTTTCTAAGGAGAGTACATACTCCTCAGCTAATTTTATTAAGCTTCTGATGGCTTTTGCAGATCTTACTTTTGAATTTACATTCCTACTCTCCTTGCTGGTCTCAACTGAATCAGAGGATATGCTTTCTTGTTCACTTTTCTCACTATCTGAGTTCTCAATATCAAAAATTTCATTCATGGCTTTTATAAACCGACTTTTTGTTATATTTGCTCCCATCTTTTTAAATTTTCTTTTTTCTTACCTTGCCGCCGAATTCCCCGTACGGGCCACCACCTGTCGCTGCCTGAAGCGGAAGTCGCTTGGAGCAGCGAACGCCACAGGAAAATTCGGAGGCAGGATGAAAATGAAAAAAGGTCTTTTATTCTTCTTCTCTCTCCAGCTCCAACAATCACTCCAAATGCTCTAACTCCAACCACCACCTTCTTCTTCCCCACACACACTAACGAACCTCACCCAGTTATATACATATAGCTTTAACAAGGACACGTGCTTACAGCTCAAGCTTACAGGTGCGTCACGCAGTGTTCACGGGCATACAAAGATTCTTTGAATAATGTATTAATATCAGGTGGAAACTAGAACATCTTTTATGGCTCTCAGCTAACCGCAATCTTTAGCTATCTCCTTGATTATAGGCTCCTTCAACTAATGAAAAGATATTTTTCATAAGGTAGTTATGAGGATGAAATAAATAAATCCATATAGTACTCAGAAGAGTACCTGACACACACTAAGCACTCAATAAATAAATATTAGCTACTCTTATACTGGTCTTGAAGATTTATCAAGATTGTTTTTTAATCTATGATCATTGTTCTTCAGAGTCTGAGAAACTTCTGGAAGCACTGAAGAAAGGTCACCAAACAAAAAACTATTTTTTATTGTTTTTATGGAATTAACTAATTTATTTATTTATTTCCTCCCTCCCTTTCTTCCTTTCTTCTCTCCTTCCTTCCTTTCCTTTTTTCCTTTCTTTCTTTCTTTGGTCTAGGCATTGTTGTAATAATAAAAATGATAAAAATGATGGGCAATCTCCTGGTTTAAATTCTATAATTCTGCTTAGCTTGACCTGACTTTAAACTCTGAAGATTAGAGATGCTGCAGATGGACATTCTCTTGATTAGTGTTTTTTGACACAATTTAGTTTTTTGGTGCTTCAGAAATTTCAATAGGCTTCATTTCAAAATCCCAGTGATACACACAGATGGATGCTGAGGTATAGAAATGTTCTACTATTGTCTAAAAACATAAGATAATGTAGGATATGAACATATTTCTCTTCATCATAGATTGTAGGAGTTTCTTATTTAATGAGTTTGAGTCAGCACCTAAGCACAGCAGTTAAGACCAGAGGGTTTGAAATTTTTTTTTTCTCTCCCCACTTTATTTTGCATTAGCTTCCATATACCAGAGAAAACATATACCTTTAAAAGCTCCCGAGAATTTCTGATTTGTATCCCTTGTTGGAATCACTGACCTATATGATTTCCTTCAAACCTGCTGAGATCTCACTATAAATCTATATTAGAAACATCTTAAACTATTTTGAGTTTTATTATGTATGCATGCACTTCATAGATGATCCCAATTACTTTTCTTCCTGTGACATATATTTTCAAAGGAACCAGTGAGAAACTTTTTTTTCCCTGTTTCATTTTGCATGCCATTGTTTTGACATTCTGTAGCTACAGTTTGAAAAATATAAATGTATGTCAAAAAGGCTACAAATAACCATTTGTATTTTGTTTACAAAAAAGGCTCTGTTTTGAAAAATGGCATTTCATATTTGAAATATATCATTAGGAAAGGGTAGGTTTTAATGTGTCAGAAATACATTTCCAAGACAATGTGGGGGTGTGTATGGCTTGAAAGGTAACATTAATTTGAGAGTAATTTTTATTGAGTTGGTAAACAGTTGGTCAACACAGAGATGCAATCGTAAAAATTTCTTAAATTTGACATTATTGAAGCATTAAATGTACTTTGAAAATTGTTCAAATATTCTAGCAACCAGAAACAGCTAAGCAACTATTTTATGTTATATGAAAATACTTTAACTTGATTGAAAACGTGTATAGGAGTATTTGAAATGGTTCTGCAATATTTAAACCAGGTTGAAATGCTTTTCATTTCACAACGTACAAATGTAAACCATTTACTTAATAAATTTTCAAGTAATATGTGTAAATGAATATTTATTTAAAAAGTGCTTTATGAACAGAGAAATTAGGAAAACACTAAGTACCTTGTAGAGTGCAGAATATTTTTGAGATTATATAGACTTTGGTTCACAAATCAGTTTCTTATAGAAAATATTATTTGGTCCATTTTCTAAATATATTATTCCTAATGAATTTGGCAATAATGGTTTCCCAAGAGACAACACGTTGGTAAATTTCAGTGTATTTAGAAAGAAGGAACAAAATTATATGAAGATTCCACAGGAGAAAAAAATGTATTTCATTTGACATTTCTGAAGTTACAGATTTGAGAGAGAATATAATGAATATACAAAATATGCTGCCATCTACTGTAAAATAATTCAGAAATGTTTAAATTTAATTATAATAAAATGGTCTCTAGATTGTTTAAATTGTTTAATAGCACATATACATACATATATATGCAGATTTTATATGTAATTGATTTTGAGTCATTAGATGATATAATACTGAAGAGTAAAATTATATTTAATTTTGCATTTTAAAATAAATATACTTAAAATACGATAATTGATGCAAAACTCATGTCTGATTCAGGTTAAATACTTCATAAGGTAAAGTAAAATGTATTTAAATCAGAAATATAAAATTATAATTTTCTTTGTTGAATTTTGGCAAACAATTTGATACTCTATTGATAGATTCATGTTAAAGTGTTGTTTTAGTCAGGTATTTCACTGCTGTGACCAAAAGACCTTGCAAGAACAACCTAGAGGAGAGGTTTATTTGACTCATGGTTTCAGTCCATGGCCAGTAGATTCCATATCTCTGGGCCCATGGTAAAGCATAACATAATGGAAGAAGGGTTTGGTGGAGGAAAGCTGCTCAGGATATGGCCATTAGGGAGCAGAGAGTAAGTATCACTCATCGGGACAAAATATATACCCCAAAGTCATACCACCACTGACCTACTTCTTCCAGTCACACCCAATCTGCCTACAGTTGCCACCCATATCAGTGGCTTAATCCATATCAGTTATCTTTGGAGGGATACCTCATACTAAGCCTTAACATTGTATTTTTAAAGAAAATGTCACATTTGACAACCATAGAGTGGTGATCATAAATTGACATTTGTTTGAAACTGAAAATTGTTAAAGCAAAATGGAATGACAAGTATATGAAAAAAGCAAAATATTTATATTATAAAAATAAGTTATTATTCCCAGAATTTCTTTGCCTTCCTTTTGGACTAGTGGCTCAAAGACACATTAAACATCAGAATTCTCCAATTCTACAAAATTTATCACTTACATCCATTTCTTGATACTACTATGAAATCATTGTAAATCTTACTCAAACACGCCCTTTTAATGATAGCATTTTAATAATCTCAGAATAGTTTCTAAGAAAACTTTTTAAAATTTATCCTTTCATTCATAAAAACATCTATCAAGTAGGAAAAAAATTCAGGGAACTTGTATCTTTTACGAGAAATAATATATTACTATGGGATATCTACTCTGGTACTGAAAAAGGTGCTGGAGTCTGTCAGGATATTATAAGGGGGTTGAGGTCTTTAGCCCCGCATACCCGGGATGGACCTCTTTTGTCCAGCAAAAGAGGCTAGAGGGGCCTACCTCAATGATGAGACTAGATTGGGAAAGTAGAGGCTGCTGGTATTCCCTCCCCCACCTTTAGAAGACACAGGAACATACCAGGGAGCTCCGTCAGCGGTCAGTGATGGAACTCGTTTATTGAAGAGGGTGGACAACATTTTATAGTGGACATCAGCCAATCAGTAGAAACAGGTAAAGAGCACAGGCACATTTCATTGGCAAAATTCCCTACAGAGTGGTTCTGGTTCTCATGATATGTCACAGCCATGCCCCCTGCTTAGCCTAGGTCTGTAACTGGGCGTGGCAAGCAGCCAGAAAGCTAGAGCTTTCCATCCCTTTGGCTGACAGTGTTCAGAAAGCCCGACAGGAGTTACAAAGTTGTTTTGTTTTACTTTTTAAATAAGGATAGTCATTAAGGTCAAAGAATTTTTAGTTTTACTGAAAATCTGGGAGATAACACAGTAGGAGAAGCACATAGCCTTGTAGCCTTGTAAGTGGTCAAGGAGCATTATGGATAGATTATGTCAGGATCCAGATTTACTCAGAGGATAGTGTAAAATGAGGGATGTTGTTGCAATTAGCATTTAGTTTTTACCTCTTAGACTCATTGTACCCTGAAAGAGGGGTGTGTCCAAAGTAGGGACAGAGTGGAGCCTCCTATAAGCACAGTTCCAGAGTATGTATCCTCTTTGTCCTTGTCTAAGACTGCTGACAAACATACTTAACTCAAAGGATTTTTGAAATAATGAATAAAATAATGGATTTGAGGTACTTAACATAGAGGATGAAATATATTAAATATTGAAGTATAACATTTTTGCATTCTGTTTATATAGGTATGCATCTTTTGTCATAGTTCTGGGTAAATGTCCTTAAACTCCCATGTGCTATTATTACATATGTTTAAATCACCTATTTAAGATATGGAAGAATTAAATTTACAAGAAAATATCCATATTTTATAATCAAGTAGACATTAAAAACAAAAAAACAGTACTTGAGATATTTTTGTGAGCAAAATGAATCCCTAACATGCCATTAAAAAGTTTTAATTGTGTATTTAGAGAAAATAAACCTTTATTGTTCTTTCAAAATATACAATGATGAGATCAGATTTGAAAAACCTTATCAAAGCATGAGAAAGCTGCATTGCTTATATTTATTGTGTGTGATTTTCAATTGACCAATTAATTTTTAAAAATTGTTTTATTATTGTCAATTCTGTTTTTCCCCTCCTCCATTATACATTAATAAAGATTTTTTTAAATGGTTTTCCAGAATAGGTTGTGCTTTATTTTTCATCACTTACATATTAGACAACTAAAAAATAAAACACTTATGTGACCAGTTAGTGTGGGGTAATGGAACAATATTGACTTATTATTTACACAAATGGTATATCTTGATTCTGTTGTGGTTTTGCTCCAACTTGTCTTCACTCAGAAATCCAGACTGAGAGAGCCTTTTCCTGCAGAATACTTTGGTTGGTTGTCATAGCACAAAGAGATTTGCAAATTGCATATGCCTGAAACTTAGAACCTAGTTCCTCATTGACAAATCAAATGCATGGCCATGCTCGATTTAAGAAGAAAGAGACATGCTACTGTTTAATGTGCTATAATTACAGCAAATACAACACACAGCATAAGTGTTCATTGAGCTTAGGGCTCAGAGAATTTGCTCAATGATAACTGATTGAAACTGGCCTTGGCGTGATAGTTCTGCTGATCATGCTTGGGCCTGTTCATACCTCAGAACTTCAACTTTGCCTCAGATATTGCTTCCTAGGACACAGGACAATCCTGGCATGTTTTGATCACAACAAGGGTAGAAGTCTAAAATTATCCATTTTCTATTGTCATAACAAAATCTCTAAGGGGTTTATTTAGCTCACAGTTTTGGAGGTTCGGGAGCTTGGTACAAACAGCTGCTTATCACAATGTAGAAAACAGGTACAAGAGTGATTACATGATAAGATAAGAAACCAGAGAAATTCAAGGGCAAAGCTTGCTTTTTTATAAGAATTCACTCTTTGGCTGGTCACAGTGGTGTATGCCTGTAATCTCAACGGCTCAGGAGGCTGAGTCAGGAGGATCACGAGTTCAAAGCCAGACTCAGCAAATGCAAAGTGCTAAGCAACTTAGCTGAGACCTTGTCTCTAGATAAAATACAAAAAAGGAATGGGGATGTGACTCAGTGGCTGAGTACCCTTGACTTTACTCCCCCATACCAAAAAAAAAAAAAAAAAAAAAAAAAAAAAAAAAGCCTGACTCTTGCAATAATCAGTCCCTGTGAGACAAATATTAATCCTTGCAGAAGGCAGTGCCCCCAATGATCTATACACCTACTACTAAAGATTCCACCTTTTAAAATTTCATTACCTAGTAACATCATCACACTAGAGGCCATTTAGCAGCACCATTTATTTTTTTGCTTTTTAGTCTAACTTAAAGTAAACCAATTTCATATTCTGATAATTTATAATTAAAGCAATGTTTATATATGTATGTGTATGTATATATATATACATATATATATATGCTCATTGATTAAAGAAAACTGTACTATGAAGATGTTAGTGATAGTGATAGCTGAAGAATTAAAATTATAAACTATCTTAAAATATTCTCAATTAAGGTGAATTATTCTCCATAGTCATTACAAATCTTTCATTTTCTGGTGCCTTATAAATAAAAACATTTTTAATATAAAATTTTTCATTTCACTTTCCCACTTATTAGATCTGATATTATGCTGGCAATTGTATTTTTAAGTTTATATTAACTATATTAATTCAGTTCTTATACTTATGTGTGAAATTTATGTTTATTCATTTATTTATGCCTATGGCAGAGATTTAAATTCAAATTTAGAAAAAACCTTTTTTTTTCAATTTTCTCATCAAATTACTTAACTACAAAATACATAACTGGGGTTCAATTCCTATCTTTAAAGCTGAAAATTTAATGCATTGAATTTTTATTTAGAGACTTATTTTCATTAATATGAAGACTTTAAAATCCAACTCATTAAATTACATGATAAGAAGTAAAAGAAAAAAAATGTTTGTCAAAGAATTAGCTTAGACCAATACATAATAAGTCTTCAACATTTGTAAGGATAAGAATACTCCATTAAAAACAATCATGCTGAATATGTAGGTCAGTTAGAAGCAGGGGACTAATGCCAGGGACTTGAAAGTAAGTCAAACTTTCAGAACTAGCTCAGCAATTTCAGGGAGATTACTCAGAAGCTGACGCAAATCTATAATGATAGGGAATTGGTTCTGGAAAATAGGCATCATTATCAAAACAAAAATACAGGAAATTAAATATACTTGAGAATAATGGATAAGAATATGGGAGAGAGTCATGTAGTTCTTAGAATAAAATGGAGAACTAAGGACTCAAGAGCAGGTTTATAAAAAATAAATAAACAATCAAACTGAAACATTAAGGTTTCACATAGAAATCAGTGTGAGGAATGGGTCTGGCACTGGGGAACTTGGTAAGATCTTGTACATAAACCAAGTGAAAAGTGACAGACAAATCTGTGGCAAGATGGATTAGGTACTAATATTGTAAGTTCCTAATCAAGAAGTCCTTATAGTTTCTCTGCTTCACAAAACACTTCCATTTTCAAAGATTAAGCAAGCAAGTTATTATAGTAATCTCTTCTTCACATACTTACTGTCATATATAATCAATGGATAATGTGTCTTTGTTGATATGACCCATTGTTAATGGATTTTCCTCATCCCATTCCAAATAAAGGTCACTCAATAATTCAGATATTTCTGCCTTTTCTATTTAAATAAAAGAACCCAATATGTGTACATTGTTTAGTATGTGAATATGAGAATTGTGAGAAAAATCTATAAGAGAGATTGAGAATCGTGTGTGTGTGTGTGTGTGTGTGTGTGTGTGTGTGTGTTTGAAAGAGAGACAGAGGGGGAGGGAGAAGAAGAGGAAAAGGAGTATATTTGACACTCCTAAATTGAATATACTTTGAGTAAGATTTAGAATTTTTTCAACTTATGATTAGTTTTAATTATTAGAAAACATATCTTTGTTATATCAAAAATTTCCTTCCTGCAATATTTCAGAGTATAGTTCTACACTTTGGAAGTACATGATATTTTTTCACATAGCAGCTATTTTAATATTCAAAGATTGCTCTCCTATATTTATGTCCCCCATGAATTTTTTCCTATATTAAACATTTTCATTCCTTTCAATATAATCCAATGTCACAAATCTTTATTATACAATATACCATTTAATATACCATTTTAAGAATAATTCTACTTTTGAGATTCTTTCCTTTTTTAAATTTTCCTCTTTATTTTTTAAGGTGATAGCCAAAAGTAAACAATAGTGTAAATGTGATCAAGAGTGTGATTTGTATTTTAAAACAATTTTCCTCTTCATTTTGAGTGCTAAGCATACACAGATCCTGGCTAAAAAAAAAAAAAAAAAAAAAAAAAATTTTTTTTTTGGCAGTCATCAGAATGCTGACTCATATTGATCCTATAATCAATACTTCACTTTTGTCATACAATGCATTAGATTTCCCATTGAACCATGGACATATACATCCATTATAGTACTTTGCACATTTTATGGTAGTTATTTATTTCTGTCTCCCCTACTAGACTGAGTTTCTCAAGGGTGCAGTGTGTCATATTCATCCTTGACCTAGGCACTTAGTAAATTAATAAATATTTGTGGAACAAATGAAGGAATATGGACAGTTGAGAAATATGCTTCATATATATTTAATTCAATAAATTAATAAATACATTCATTAGTATAGAACAAAAGCCTTTACTAGAGGGAGATATCCCTTCACTTTTTGTTTATCTTCAAAAACATTCTTTACATACAATCTTTTCACGAGATAAGAATACTTTTAGCTACTCATATATTGATCCATCACACATAGTATTCACAACATTAAGATTCTTTGAGGAAGGGTTGCTCTATAATTAAAACTTCCTCCTGAACTAAGAATATGACAATGCTCTGAAAAAAAAAAAAAGAGAGAAGGAGAGTAAATAAAGATTGCATTGTTTCTTTCAGGAGAACATACGCTGAATCCCAGTTCATTTTATCCAATGATTACATATTCTCCATGTAGTAAACAACTTCAAAATTCACCTAGAAATTAATAACAAATAAATCTGTCATTTAATGAATTAACTTTTCCTTATCTCTGGAAATTATAGCATTTTACTTTATCCTTTACTGTTAGCTGAGAAGAACAAACACAGTATTGTTGTTTACTGTAATCTGTATGAATGAAGAATTGCAAAATAAAGTCAGGTAATTTAAGTTGGTTTTTGGTATCCTTAATCAGGAGAAGAATTTTTGTCTTTATATGTTACAATTCAGCTCCATGTCTCACTATCCTTTTATGTCCATTTTCTTTAAGATTTTAATGTAAGAATCATTTTGCAAAACATTCAAACAAAAACATTTATTGTTCTGTTTCTTTCTACCATCTTATTATTGTATACCATGGTGCTCCTATAGGAAAGATGATTCCCTCGTTGTTGTTCTTATTTCAAACATGATTGAGCATGCCATTAAATTTCTCAGTTCTTGACAGCATAAGCATGTTGATATTCCAAAGAACTGTGACATTAGGCTTTTCAAAGGCCCTCATTCAGGGTTCGAAAATGGCAATGAAGTCACCCAAGAGGGTCACTACTAAAGAAGTTTTGCTCTTTGGCCTTTCAGAAATCCATGGGTTACATGGTAATGAGATTAATCAGAGGATCTTTATAAACTTTGAACATAATCTCCCTAACCCAGGCCTCCACATACCCATACACACACATACCACCACCATCTAACCTTTCAGAGAAAAACTGGCAAAGCAAAGGACTCAAGAGTAATGTGGTCTAGGGGATATTTCAGTTATATTTGCAGGAATCTTTGGACAAGAAAGAGAATGATAATCATAGGGATAAACATAAGGAAATGCTAAAATTTCCTGTCAGAGAATATGTAAGTGCTTGTATATCATCCCTAAAGAAAACAGGGACAGTAAAACACAATGTCCCTGAATGCTCCTTTTCTGCTCCTCAAAACATATCCAAATCAAGGAAAAAATGAGAGCAAGTCTGGACTGCAAAGTCCAGATGCATATTATCCTGAGGGACAGTGCTTTCTCTTATACACATCCGGTACTATACCAAGTTGGTGTTACCTGCTGAAAGCGACTTCCTTGCATAAACACAGGGACAGTTGCTTCTTGGTATGCTTGTCATACAAGGAAACCAAGCAAGCTAATGTTTATGATGTCACTGCTTCTGCAGTCTAATACATAAGCCCCTCTATGAGTGGGGACAGGCACAGAACTGAGGGCACTGTGAAAGACTATGTGTCACCTGTCCATTTTAAAACCCAGTGAGGAAGAGAAGACACTGCTTGGTGAGTTCTCTGAAGGACAGAGGTGCTATCTGTTCAGCCTGTCACCCCTGAACTGTTCTTGGAGCAGTCTCAGGTCTTGTAAACTTTCCCCCAATAAACTATGTCTCCCAAATTGTCTCTAGGCACTTTCTTTGGCTTTCCAACAACCAACCCCACTGCTATAGCACAACTGGCCTGTGGACATGACAGCTTGTGATATAGGAATTTCTATGAATACAGAATATTTGTGCTCATTGAGAAATGCACTCAGATGTTAGTTATAAATTAAATTATACAGTGCTGCCTTTTCAAGATCAGTTTTTAGTGTTGGAAGAGCATACCTGTGACCCCTCTTTGAATAGCTCTTTATCTTCTTTTTTCACCTTTGGGACAGGTATTTAAGCAACTTTGATCTCAATGACATGTCCACAGCTCCACTGACCTTTGCATAAATTTTATTTAAGATTTTACTTATTATCATGCCAACTGTGAATAGGAACTATAATGACCTACTGCCTGGATTCCTGGACAATATTGACAATCACTTCTCTGCCAACTGCTCTAATCTAAAGATGCCAATTTTTGTTTTGGTATCAATTGACTATCTGCTATCAGCAGAATAGAACTTTTCACCTACCAATTTGCCATAATAATTTAGAATTTTTCAGACAATGTTTTACTAGAAGATATGCTCTCTAGCAAAAACATGATTCTTTGTTACTGACAAGCTGTGTAATATTCTTAATATACAAAATAGCCATGCTAACTATAGGTAAAATTGGGATATTAGCTGCTTTATATAATTTTAATATTCACGATTTAATAACATTTAATAAGTATACTAGATAATAGTGACTTTTTTCTTTCTTGTTATATTTTATGCTCTTTTTCAAAATTCAACACTTTATTCCATAAGGGAGAGGCAAGGAGCAAACTAATGTGTTTAATTTGACTCAAATGATTTGCATTATAATAGCAAGGTAACCAGGCACAGTGGTGCATTCCTGTAATTCCAGCAGCTTGGAAGGCTGAGGCAGGAAGAGTTCAAAGCCAGCCTCAGCAAAAGGGAGGCGCTAAGCAACTCAGTAAGACTTGTCTCTAAATAAAATACAAAATAGGGCTGGAATGTGGCTCCGTGGTTGAGTGCCCCTGAGTTCAATCCCCAGGACCAAAATAGTAATAATAATTACAAGGTGGAAGAAGTTTTTTAAATATTTTTAAACATTTTGCTTTTTTTCTATTCATATTGTTTAAACCATCAATAATGCTGAATAAATACTTAACCTGCATATTTAATTAAATGTAATTGAATCTAAACATTTTTAAAAGTTTGTTTCCTATTTAAGAACACAACATAAGTTTCTGAGGACCTGCATATACCTGGATGAAGAATATCAATTGCCTCTCTGTCTCTGGGCAACCTATTTTTCTTAATAATTGTTTATTGAACACTTACTATGTGCTGAACAAAATAAATATGGTCCTTTCTTTCATGGATTATTTGTCTAATAGAAAAGAATAATAATTATCAAATATTACAAAAGATATGAATTTTAGGGAAGAAATGATTCGGGACCCAATAAATTGCATAAGTGAGAAGCAATTTGATTTGTATTTGGTGGGCCAGAAGTAGGACAGTGTTGGATTGGAGTAGTTGTTGAGGAAATGCTGGCTGAAATGCTATAGATTAGAGTCTTTGTTTCCCATTACTACACTTAGTCTTATAAAATCACTTGACTGTGATAAAAATGCCATGTAATCACATTATTGTGAGACAGTAAATTTTAAAGTCCAAGTGCATGTGCCTTTTGCATGTATGAAGAAACCGGTTACAAAAGTGAGGCTATAATATTGCTTAAAATTTAGAAACATCAGAGAATTTGGTAATGTATAAGTTGTTTCTTTCTGTGACTTGGTAAATGAAAGCATTATTTATCAAGAGTGCAAGGATTAATTAGCAAATTTTTATAAAATGTTTTGAATAGCTGATTAGTGCTAACACCATTATTTATAATGCAGTCTTGCTAAAATTAACTTGAAATCTTGGGCTTTGTTCCCAACTGAGTTGCTAAGGATCTGAAACTTTCTCACAGTCTCTATGAGAACACCATACTTGGCTGACAGGTCACCTGTCATTTATAATTAATGTTCGAAAAGCAATAAAACAAAATGACGAGTTTTGCACCTGATATAACTTATCTTCTGTCAGGTCTCTTCTCAAATTTCTCATTGCTCTTTATCTTCACTGGCATATACTTTCAACATTTTGTTTAAAGTTGCATTGCCTTTTTAAAAAAAATCTCTTTCACAATTTGATTCTATTTTCTTGCATTGTCCATTGGTATCATTGAACAACATTTTCTTAATTAAGAAATAATTAAATTCAGATTTTACTTATAAATACCCACTTCTTATCTGCTCTTGTACTTCACTCAAGAAGACAATCTGTTGGAACAGCTGCATGAACCACAAAATAATCTTTGTACTTAGAGGCTAAACTGTCTTAACTGCAATAAAAGTTGCACTACAATTGCCAATACCCAGAAGGACATTCTGTTTCATGGTCTTATCTATTTTATATCTTTTTGAGTAGCAGGAGATCTCAACACCCCTCTGCCAAACCTCATTTCCATATTGCCTGCATTTTTTTTTTACAAGCTTTAGAAAATCAGCAAAGAAAGCTAAATTCAAAGTAACAAGGTGAGAATTTAAAAGAAAGGATAAGGGTAAGATGACTGACAAATAGATGTATTTGATGATAAGACACAGTTTACTAAGTAGCAAAAAGTAGAATACTTAAGAACTATTAAAGAATATGCCAATACATTGATGTACTTCATATAATTTTTGTTTGTGAATATTTTACATTCAATACAATAGAGCTAAGAAAGAAAAATTTAAGACATCACAAGTTAGTAAAAATCAATCCTAATACCTCGTTTAGGCAATAGGGAATGAATGGATAAAAATACATAAATATCTAGCAAGCAAGTAGTCACAAATATTTAACTTATTAAAAATGAGGTTTTAAATTCTTGCAATGTTGTTGCAGGTTGCAGTATATATTGGAATTTTAACAAAACCTCACGTAGGCTATTTGAAACAGATAGACTTTCACAAAGAAAAGATGCATTAAATTATATCAATGAAGTATACATATTTTAAAAATTAACAAGGCCCCAAGCATATTGTCTTCCTCTTAACATATTTTCTAGCGAACAGTAGAAATTAATATGGATAAATAAGCATTTTTCTATGTAATGAGTCACAACCATGTTAATCCAATGGATAAATCCAAAAGCTTCTAAAATTCTATGTACAAGCTGTCATTAGATACATCTTTGCAAATTAAAACTATATCTAAATTAAGTCTTCCAACCAAGAAAATTATATGTCACAGTAGTTTTCAGAAAAGAAAACCATGATTAATTGCATTGGCTTAAGGTTTATACATTGGTTATCATTTCACTCTGCATATGTCTCTTAATGAACTATCACAGAAAATATTCAGTATATATAGAACATTATGTCTAATCATATATATATATATATATATATATATATATATATATATATATATAATATATATATGCCTGAATATATTATTCCCTTAAAACATTTCATTGTTTTCAAACATATATGCTGTATAATTCCAACTATTCTGTAAGCACTATAATGTCTGCAATGGTATAATTTCTTACTTTTGATGTCACCTATAATATTTTTGGAACTGAGAAGTATCTAGTAAAACTTTGGACATAGATTTTGTTAAGATTGCATTCAATTATTAGAGGAGACAAGATCACATAAATATTACATCAATTTCGTTTCAATATAAGAAATATGACTATCTTATTTAAAAGAACTATTACAATTGTTTGAGGTCTTCAGTCATATGTAATAATTCCTATTTGAAGAAAAAAGATGATTCTAAGTGAGAGAATAAAAAGACAACTCGTTTAGGACTAAGTTAAAATAATAAGTAAGTAATATGAATTCTACATTTTAAACTCTTAATTATTAGCATCATATGGAAGGCTCTATGTTACTTTGTGAACAATTGATTATGTCTATTGTAGCAATATTTCAGCAGAGTGCCAAATTCGAGCAGTGACCATCAATCTGAATTCTGCTATGTAGCCAATTGAATACGTCCAGGGGTTACTCACTACCAAGTGCCATCAGCCCTTTGAGTTATATGTCTCCAGGCCTAATTTCTCAAGGCATAATCCTTTTGCCAGTGCTCCAGATGGAAGTCCATTTAATCATAATGTATCTTATAATTATCTCAACTGACACTTTGACATTCCATTTTGGCCTAGAAGATTGACCCAGCTGTACAGTATATTATCTTTTCAGCATACCCACTCTAATTTTTGTGGCATGGAAAAATAGCATCTCCACATTCTTTATCTCACTGTATGCTTGACAAATAATATTCTAACATCTGCAGTCTTGCTGTAAAAAGAAAGAACATGGATGACAGCAGGTTCAATCAAACCAGCTACCAATTACTCTCAACTGGATACTAGATTCTAGAACAATTTTATTGCTAATGCATGTGCACAGTTGACAGATGTGGGTGCTGAAGCTTTGCCCTAAAACCCAGGAATGTGAAAAAAACAAATTTAACCATCCTCTGGTCAAAGTATATTATATGCTTATTACACATAATGCTTTGAGCAAGAGACCACTGTAAATCATGCCATTCATCAGGTGAAGTAATAGTACTTTGGTAACATCAGACTACAGGGTAAAATTCAAATAATCAGAGTTTTATTCTATACAACAAATAACAATAATTTACTTGACATGCACCCTGCATCTCCACAAGAATCTCATAGAAACTTTCCCCAAAATAGAAGTAGCTCTCAGAAATTGTGAAGGGTCTCAGATTTTACTGCACTTGAAAGTAAACAAGTTATGTTCCCATAGTGTCAAAGGTGCTAGCAGAGGACAGGAGATATCTAGGTCAGAGACAAAAGATCTTTTTTTTTTTTTTTTTTAAACCTATGGCACAGTAAATAACATGTCCATGTTCTCAATGGTTCTCATTTTCCTCCAAGATTCAAGAAGAACATAAAAATAAAAGTAGATAGATAGCATATAAACATTCTCAAGAAGACATATTCATGGTAAAAAGTATTATAAGATATGTGGATATGCCACAAAGTATTGCCCAACAAAACTACATTGTATTAAATATTTTTACAGAACAAGCAGTTCCAAAAGAGTTTTTCAGCCAGGTGCAGTGGAGCACACCTATAACCCCAGCTGATCGGGAGGCTGAGGCAGTAGGATCATGCGTTCATAACCAGCCTCAGCAACTTAGCAAGGCACTTAGCAACTCATGGAGACCCTGTCTCTAAATGAAACATAAAAATGGATGGGGCATGTTGTTCAGTGGTTAAGCACCTCTGATTTCAATCTTCAGTACCAAAATAAATAAATAAATAAATAAATATTTTAAAAAGAGCTTTTCATTCTATGCAAATTTAGTACACTGTCTTGAATATTTTCTTCTATCATTGAAAGCCTCTTTTTAAATTTCTTTTATTTCTTACACATTTTTCTTTTTGTTTGATTCTTTATTTTTCCTTCTTTTTTATTTCACTTGTCCTTCCTTCTTTCCTCTTCCCACTCCCCTTCCTCCTCTTTTTTCTTCTTCCTCCTCCTCTTCCCTCTCAAACTTTTTCTTTTGTCTTCTTTTCCTTGTGTGTCTGTGACATTACTATTTATAAATTTAAATTACATACTTTGAATAAAATGCAAGTTTGAATATAGATAGACAATACACAATCAATAGAATATCTATTTACAGATATGAATAAAGATACAGATAATTTGAATATGGTCAAGTATTACTTCATTCTTTGTTATTATCTGTGTATACTTGGAAAGGTTATAGATATGCAAGCTTCATTTTCTTTATCTATAATTCAAGGTTGCCTAGAAAATCTCTACTGTTCCTTTTATCTCTAGAAATCTAAGGTGTTTCCCCACCTTTCCTTTTGCTAAACAGAAACATAGGCTATATTGTTAAATGACATAAGTTGATGAGGGAAATTTCACTCTGATGAGATTTTAGAAAAATCCTTTGAGTTTCTGAACAAAATAGAATTAGTACAATGTCTTTAACCTCAGGATTAGAAGAATATAAGCTTTTAACTGATTCTGTGTTTATCCTTCTCCTATTGTTTTGTCATTAACCATTTCTGAATTCTGCTAATTTTGTTTGCTATATTTAATAATACTCTGATCTGCTAAAGAAAATGATCTGGCTTTTTACTGTATGAACAGGGAAGAGAAAAAATAAATATTGTTTCCTTTTTTACTTTTTCTGCCTCATGTTCTAGTCTTGTACTTTTCAATTTTTATACTTATGAACTAAATTACCAAAGAATAAAATTGATAGAAAAATAATACTGTAAGAGTAGAAAAAGAAGCTAAAATAGTGGGATAAATCAGAAGAAACTGTCTATGTAAAATTAGAAGAAGTGGATGGTTTACTTTTAATTTTCTATATTAATAAATGCATATGGGAAAAATCTTCATATTTGGCAGTTTAAGAAAATGATTTGCTGGAAGAGATAGACTTGGAAAAGGTAACAAAGGAAATGCTTTCTAATTGTTATGTTTTGTCATTTGATTCTTATCCTGGATAAAAAAAAAAAGAGAATATTGAACATTTTCAAAATAATGATAGGAATTCTTAATCAACTTTGGCCACACCCTAAAAGCTCTCTCTTGAACAATGTTTTATCAGATGAAGTGAAAGAAGGCATCTAGCTACTTCTACAATATTTTGTGTAAGGAAAAAAGAAAACCAAACATTGTTTTCTCTGTTCTTAGAATCTATATGGATAAGTATCTCCCAGATACTTTCATATCTGATATCCAAAACAAGCCTTAGGTTAGAAAATGAGTTAAATACATGTACTCATTTCAGTTTCTATAGTCTGTAATCCTTTTAGATTTTCCTTTACCTACTTGCATTCAAACCCATATAGCTATCCTGTCTCTGAGACCCAGTTTCTTCTCTTTATTCAAAACTACGGTTTTCTAGAATACAAGCAACAATAAATGTTGGCGAGGATGTGAGGGGAAATGCTCACTCATACATTGCTGATGGGACTGCAAATTGGTGCAAACACTATGGAAAGCAGTATGGAGATTCCTCAGAAAACTTGGAATAGAATCATCATTTGACCCAGCTAGCCCACTCCTCAGTTTATACCCAAAGGACCTAAAATCAGTGAGCTACAGTGACCCAGACACATCAACGTTTATAGCAGCTCAATTCACAATAGCTAAACTATGGACCCAACATAAGTGTTCTTCAATAGATGAATGGATAAAGAAAATGTAGTATATATACACAATGGAGTGTTATTCAGCCTTAAAGAAGAATGAAATTATGGCATTTAACCATAAATGGATGGAGCCTGAGAATATCATGCTAAGTGAAATAAGTCAATCCCAAAGAACCAAAGGCATTTTCTCTGATATGGGGATACTAATTCACTAAAAGGGGGAGGGTTGGCTAGGGAAGAATAGAGGTTACTTTGGATTAGAAAGAGAGGAGTGAAGAAAAGGAAGGAAGGAATCTACTAAAGGAATTACACGACTTGTGTAATTCTACATCATAAAACTAGAAGAATGAGAAGTTATACTCCATTTATGTATGATTTGTCAAAATGCATTCTACTATTATGCATAACTATTTAGAACAAATAAACAAACAAACAAAAACCTCAACATCTTGAAGTGTCTGTTTCCTCCATGAAGCTACTGTCTAGCACACCTTCATTATCCTGAGCAGCCTTTCACACAGAACACCTGCCTTGCACTGAGGACAGAACACCAGTATGAAGTAGCACAAAAATGTAGCATATGAACACAAATTAGAACCACAGCATGTTAACATATCACAACTCTGTGTAAGACGTGAAGTTGCTTAAATTCAATTTTAATTTCTTTCCAATTTTTTATACCATATATCCAACTAGGTTATAAACTTCATGGGTAGGGGATAACATGCTGCTTCTAGTACAAGCCACAGTATATTAGAATCAGTTTTCAAAACAGTTTATAATTTGAATAACACCAATCTTCTAATATTTCTATATATGTGTATATATATGTAAATTTTATTAAATGTTTAACTTATTTTCCAAATTCTTCTTTTTAACCTAATTGTAATTTACTAAAAGATTATTTTTAAAAATGAGGGCAGTGACTTTGTTGATAGAACCAAAATAAGGCATCAGCAAAAAATGCTTAATTAAGTGAACAATTCTAACTTTTTTCAGCTCTTCTGAGTCCAATAAATCACAGATTCATTTTAATATTTCTTCCTTATACCTGCTATGATAAATTTTATTTCACCTAAAGACCAAATTCCCAGTGATATACATGAATTAATTCAGGAGCATCTGCCTCCTTATAGATAACAAGCCTCTTTTCTATCTCAGAATTATGAAAGTGTTGACTACTGAAATGATATAATTTCTTAGTATCAATTTAAATGAAAGTGTTCTTTTAACAAATCTATCTCCTTTTCCATTTTATTCCAATTTATTATGTTGGAATATTTCAGGATAAATCTTTCATTAATTTGAATTTAAAATGAATAATTTTGTAAGGTTCAACCATTTGTCTAGTAGTTATTGAAAACTTTAACAGGTATGCCTTATGGAAAATCAGTATTGTTAGTTATTTTAATTATATAAACCATAATTTTCCAAAACTATGGATAGTTTCACTGTGGCAAAGTGAAATATTTATAAATCACTTCTAAAACCACAATCATGTATTCTTATTTGTATAATAATTTTCTGAAAAATTCACTAAGTGCAAAAATATGTGTTTGGGTAGTAATCAGTTTTCTCAAAAGTGAATCCTCTGTTATGTTTGATATTGCCTTTTAAAAAAAATCAGTAAAAAGTCCACATTTACAGTTTCTTCTAATTTTAAATTTAGATTTGTCCTCATGCAACATACACAATAAAACAAACAGCTAATAAATGGGAAACAAGAGACAAAAAGAGAAGATTAAAAAAATAGTTATCTTTGAAAATAATTCTAAAAAATAAAACTGCCCCCAGTGGCATCTCTTATTATTTTTCAGGTTCTCAAGGTAAA